>OY282597.1:26134754-26588754 GCA_958298965.1 Chrysolina haemoptera | reverse complement strand
TTTGGAATTATTCAAAATCGAAGAAATTTTTTTTTAAGTCCCGACGAATTTTTTTGGGTTTTATTTTTTTCCCGCTGCAGTAATGAATTCGAAGAAACCAAATTGGGATGGGTTGATAGAGTCCATTGAAAGGTATTTTTGACAAAAAAATCATTTCTCAGTTTTCATTGATTCTGGAGATATATCGATTTTTCCGATTTTTTTTCGAATATTTCTTGGACTATTGATTTTGAAGAAACAATTCATTTGCATTTTTTGTATACTTTCCAAAGGCAATCATAAAAGGTTCTATGAAAAATTGGGAAATATGCAGCCGTTTGGGAAATATTTAGAATTATTCAAAATTGTCGAAAAGTCCCGACGAATTTTTTTGGATTTTATTTTTTTTCTGCTATGGTAATGAATTTGAAGAAACCAAACTGGGATATGTTGATAGAGTTCGTTGAGAGGTATTTTTGACAAAAAAATCATTTCTCATTTTTTATTGGTTCTGGAGATATATCGATTTTTCCGATTTTTTTTCGAATATTTCTTGGACTATTGATTTTGAAGAAACAATTCATTAACATTTTTTGTAGACTTCCCAAAGGCAATCATAAAAGGTTCTATGAAAAATTGGGAAATATGCAGCCGTTTGGGAAATATTTGGAATTATTCAAAATCGAAGAAATTTTTTTCTAAGTCCCGACGAATTTTTTTGGATTTTATTTTTTTTCTGCTCTGGTAATGAATTCGAAGAAACCAAACTGGGATATGTTGATAGAGTTCATTGAGAGGTATTTTTGACAAAAAAATCATTTCTCATTTTTTATTGGTTCTGGAGATATATCGATTTTTCCAATTTTTTTTCGAATATTTCTTGGACTATTGATTTTGAAGAAACAATTCATTTACATTTTTTGTAGACTTTCCGAAGGCAATCATAAAAGGTTCTATGAAAAATTGGGAAATATGCAGCCGTTTGGGAAATATTTGGAATTTTTCAAAATCGACGAAATTTTTTTCCAAGTCCCGACGAATTTTTTTGGGTTTTATTTTTTTCTCGCTGCAGTAATGAATTCGAAGAAACCAAATTGGGATGGGTTGATAGAGTCCATTGAAAGGTATTTTTAACAAAAAAATCATTTCTCAGTTTTCATTGATTCTGGAGATATATCGATTTTTCCGATTTTTTTTCTAATATTTCTTGGACTATTGATTTTGAAGAAACAATTCATTTACATTTTTTGTAGACTTTTCAAAAACAATCATAAAAGGTTCTATGAAAAATTTGGAAATATGCAGCCGTTTGGGAAATATTTGAAATTATTCAAAATTGTCGAAATTTTTTCCAAGTCCCGACGAATTTTTTTATTTTTGAAATAGGAAAAAAATTCATTCGAAACTTTTTGTAGCACTAATGGAGTACAATAAAATTGTATGCATACACTTTTCCATATCTTGTTTAGTTTTTGAGATTTTGGTGCTTTTATAAAAAAAATTTCTAAGTCCAGCCTTTTTTTTGGATTTTATTTTTTTCCCGCTCTGTTATTGAATTCGAAAAAACCAAATTTAGACGATCGATAGAGTTCATTGAGAGGTATCTTCTGCAAAAAATTAATTTCAAGTTTTTTCTTAATTCGGGAGATATATCGATTTTCCCGTTTTTTTCAAATATTTCCTGTACTATTGAAAATAGGGGAATTATTCATCTACATATTTTATAGATTTTTTGAAGGCGGTCAAAAAAGGCATCGTGGTAAATTGAAAAAATATTAGCAGTTTCCGAGATATTTCGTATTTTTAAAAATTACAATTTTTTTTTTCATATTTTTCAATTTTTCTCAGTTTTCCGGACATTTTCTTAAAAGTGTTGAAGAGGTATGATTTTTTTGTATTTCCAAGCTCTATCCACTGCATTGTTCAAAATTCAATTTCGATCATCGGTACGTTTTTTTTTCATGTTTTTTACTTTTCGGAAAATCGTCCGGAAAACCCGTTTTCATTTTCCGATCCTTCTCAAAAACTATACACCACTGTAGGACATTTGGTCGTACTTCTTAAAGAAATATGAATTTGAAAAAACGAAACCCTGGACCTGTATCGAGGAAACTAGGAAAAACACAAAAATGGCCGTTAAAATTTTCCGGGTTTTCCGATCGCAAAAAAAAATAAATTTTGAGATACATTTTTTTGATTATTTACGTGATTAAAATTTCAACTCGATATCTCTAACGGTTTCGAAAATATAAGGTGTTTTCTAAAGACGACAGACAAAATGGCGGACATACAAAAAATTTATTTTTTTTAATTTTTCGTTTTTTCATTTTCATATTCATTTTTCAATGGGCCACATTTTCCCTTTATGAAAAATGATTCTATCTCTTCAAATAAAAAAGTGAGTGTCACAATTATTATTATTATTATAATTTTTTTTTGTTTTTTTTCTTGGATTCTTCCTAATTTTTTACAAGGATCAATTTCTTTTTTGAACCGTGGCTCTATCTACTCAAATAAAAAAAATAGCCCCCCTCTATGTTCTCGGCCTGTTTCATAGTTTCAATCATTTTTTCACGAAAATCAGCTGTTTTTTCGTTTATTTATAGGGTATCGCGAAAATTTTTACGTGACTTTTTTGTAGGTCTATTCAAGGGGAACAAAATTGTTTATATAAAATTTTTCGATATCTCGTTTGGTTTTCGAGTTTTGGGCAATTTGGGAGGGGGAGTACAGATTTTTTATTTTTTTTTTCATTTGTTTCGTATTTTTCCCATCTTTTTATGTAGTCGGAGAAAAACTGTTCGGAGGTATTACTGAGGCATGTGTTGCGGATACGATGCACTTTTATTTTTTTCATTACCTCTATTAGTACGGTCAATATTTCGATTTTCCAATTTTTTCAGATATCTCCCGGACTATTAATTTTGGGAAAAAAATTAAAAAACAAAATTGTAGATTTTCCAAAGGCAGTCAAAAGCTGTCTCGGTGATTCGGAAAAATATCGACCATTTCCGAGTAATTTCGTATTATCCGAAATTCAAATGTTTTTTTTCATATATTTGAAATTTTCCCAGTTTTCCGATCATCTTAGAAAAAATATCGAAGATGTGATTTGTTGGTATATTCGTGCACTGCCAAAAACATTTTTCACAATTCAGTTTCGATTGTTGGTTTCGTTGTCATTTGTGTTTTACAATATCGGAATTTTTCGGAAAATTTCCCGGAAAACCCGGTTATCATTTTCCGATCATTCTCAAAACTAACAGCCTTCTGTAAGACATATTGAAGTATATCTAGAAGAAATTTGAAAGGATTCGAATCAATTCTTGAACCGGCATCGAGAAAAGTAGGAAATTGAAAAAAAAAATCGGAAAATCACCGTAAAATTTTTCCGGATTTTCCGATCGCCAAAAAAAGTCACGTGACAAATACCGTCATCGAGTTGATAAAATGACTGAAAGTCCCAAGCGATATCTTTGATAGTTTGGGAAATATAGCCTTTTAAAAATTTTCGAGGGACAAAAATTTTTTTTTATTTTTTTAAATTTTTTTCAGTTTTTTCATCTTTTATAGTGTCAAATAAGGATCATTAACCCGTTTGAACCATCTCTCTATCTTTTCGAATAAAAAAGTTAGGCACCCCTACAGGTCGAAGTTATTATTATTATTATTATTTTTTTTTCGATTTTTTTCTATTTTTTATTAAGGATCAAGGTCCCGTTGGATTCAAAGTTCTATCTGTCCAAATAAAAAAGTTAGGCTCCCTCTGTCCGAAAGACCGCAGAATACTACTTCTCTAAAGATCGTAGTATAACAAGTATGGGCGCGGGATTCGCCTACGCTAGCATCCGCCTTGCGCCCACACTTGGCCTGCCGGCGGCTTAACTATCGCGCTTCGCGCGACGATCCTAGCCCCCCGTGTACACGTATATCCTTTCCGTGTACACGTATATCCTTTCCGTGTACACGTATATCCTTTCCGTGTACACGTATATCCTTTCCGTGTACACGTATATCCTTTCCGTGTACACGTATATCCTTTCCGTGTACACGTACATACCAATTATTTGAATACAACGATCTTAAGGCGTTGTTCTTATTTTAAACGTTCATTGTCAAAATGATTAAAAACTATAATTGGACACCAATAATGTGAATACTACGATCAATGCATGTCTGTCTTTATCATTGAATCCATTTGATACTATAATTGGACACCAATAATGTGAATACTACGATCAACGTGTGTCTGTCTTTATCATTGAATCCGTTTGAAACTATAATTGGACACCAATAATGTGAATACTACGATCAATGCTTGTTTGTCTTCATCATTGAGTCCGTTTGAAACTATAATTAGACACCAATAATGTGAATACTACGATCAATGCGTGTCTGTCTTTATCGTTGGGTTTGAAACTATAATTGGACACCAATAATGTGAATACTACGATCAATGAGTGTCTGTCTTCATCATTGAATCCGTTTGAAACTATAATTGGACACCAATAATGTGAATACTACGATCAATGCGTGTCTGTTTTTATCATTGAATCCATTTGAAACTATAATTGGATACCAATAATGTGAATACTACGATCAATGAGTGTCTTTCTTTATCATTGAATCCGTTTGAAACTATAATTGGACACCAATAATGTGAATACTACGATCAATGCGTGTCTGTTTTTATCATTGAATCCGTTTGAAACTATAATTGGACACCAATAATGTGAATACTACGATCAATGTGTATAATATATCGATTTTTCCGCATTTTTTTCAAATATTTCATGAACTATTGATTTTGAAAAAACAATTCATTTATATTTTTTGTATATTTTCCAAAAGCAATCATAAAAGGTTCTATGAAAAATTGGGAAATATGCAGCCGTTTGGGAAATATTTAGAATTATTCAAAATTGTCGAAATTTTTTTCTAAGTCCCGACGAATTTTTTTGGGTTTTATTTTTTTTCTGCTCTGGTAATGAATTCGAAGAAACCAAATTGGGATATGTTGATAGAGTTAATTGAGAGGTATTTTTGACAAAAAAATCATTTCTCATTTTTTATTGGTTCTGGAGATATATCGATTTTTCCGATTTTTTTTCGATTATTTCTTGGACTATTGATTTTGAAGAAACAATTCATTTACATTTTTTGTAGACTTCCCAAAGGCAATCATAAAAGGTTCTATGAAAAATTGGGAAATATGCAGCCGTTTGGGAAATATTTAGAATTATTCAAAACTGGCGAAATTTTTTTCTAAGTCTCGACGAATTTTTTTGGGTTTTATTTTTTTTCTGCTCTGGTAATGAATTCGAAGAAACCAAACTGGGATATGTTGATAGAGTTCATTGAGAGGTATTTTTGACAAAAAAATCTTTTCTCATTTTTTATTGGTTCTGGAGATATATCGATTTTTCCGATTTTTTTTCGATTATTTCTCGGACTATTGATTTTGAAGAAACAATTCATTTACATTTTTTGTAGACCCCCCAAAGGCAATCATAAAAGGTTCTATAAAAAATTGGGAAATATGCAGCCGTTTGGGAAATATTTAGAATTATTCAAAATTGGCGAAATTTTTTTCTAAGTCTCGACGAATTTTTTTGGGTTTTATTTTTTTTCTGCTCTGGTAATGAATTCGAAGAAACCAAATTGGGATATGTTGATAGAGTTAATTGAGAGGTATTTTTGACAAAAAAATCATTTCTCATTTTTTATTGGTTCTGGAGATATATCGATTTTTCCGATTTTTTTTCGATTATTTCTCGGACTATTGATTTTGAAGAAACAATTCATTTACATTTTTTGTAGACTTCTCAAAGGCAATCATAAAAGGTTCTATGAAAAATTGAGATATATGCAGCCGTTTGGGAAATATTTGGAATTATTCAAAATTGTCGAAATTTTTTTCTAAGTCCCGACGAATTTTTTTGGGTTTTATTTTTTTTCTGCTCTGGTAATGAATTCGAAGAAACCAAATTGGGATATGTTGATAGAGTTAATTGAGAGGTATTTTTGACAAAAAAATCATTTCTCATTTTTTATTGGTTCTGGAGATATATCGATTTTTCCGATTTTTTTTCGATTATTTCTCGGACTATTGATTTTGAAGAAACAATTCATTTACATTTTTTGTAGACTTCCCAAAGGCAATCATAAAAGGTTCTATGAAAAATTGGGAAATATGCAGCCGTTTGGGAAATATTTAGAATTATTCAAAACTGGCGAAATTTTTTTCTAAGTCTCGACGAATTTTTTTGGGTTTTATTTTTTTTCTGCTCTGGTAATGAATTCGAAGAAACCAAACTGGGATATGTTGATAGAGTTCATTGAGAGGTATTTTTGACAAAAAAATCTTTTCTCATTTTTTATTGGTTCTGGAGATATATCGATTTTTCCGATTTTTTTTCGATTATTTCTCGGACTATTGATTTTGAAGAAACAATTCATTTACATTTTTTGTAGACCCCCCAAAGGCAATCATAAAAGGTTCTATAAAAAATTGGGAAATATGCAGCCGTTTGGGAAATATTTAGAATTATTCAAAATTGGCGAAATTTTTTTCTAAGTCTCGACGAATTTTTTTGGGTTTTATTTTGTTTCTGCTCTGGTAATGAATTCGAAGAAACCAAATTGGGATATGTTGATAGAGTTAATTGAGAGGTATTTTTGACAAAAATATCATTTCTCATTTTTTATTGGTTCTGGAGATATATCGATTTTTCCGATTTTTTTTTCGATTATTTCTCGGACTATTGATTTTGAAGAAACAATTCATTTACATTTTTTGTAGACTTCTCAAAGGCAATCATAAAAGGTTCTATGAAAAATTGAGATATATGCAGCCGTTTGGGAAATATTTGGAATTATTCAAAATTGTCGAAATTTTTTTCTAAGTCCCGACGAATTTTTTTAGGTTTTATTTTTTTCCCGCTGTAGTAATGAATTCGAAGAAACCAAATTGGAAGAAGTTGATAGAGTTCGTTGAGAGGTATTTTTGACAAAAAAATCATTCCTCATTTTTTATTGGTTCTGGAGATATATCGATTTTACCGTTTTTTTTTCAAATATTTCCCGGACTATTGATTTTGAAGAAACAATTCATTAACATTTTTTGTATACTTTTCAAAAACAATCATAAAAGGTTCTATGAAAAATTTGGAAATATGCAGCCGTTTGGGAAATATTTGAAATTATTCAAAATTATCGAAAATTTTTTCCAAGTCCCGACGAATTTTTTTATTTTTGAAATAGGAAAAAAATTCATTCGAAACTTTTTGTAGTACTAATGAAGTACAATAAAATTGTTTCCATACACTTTTCCATATCTTGTTTAGTTTTTGAGATTTTGGTGCTTTTATAAAAAAAATTTCTAAGTCCAGCCTTTTTTTTGGATTTTATTTTTTTCCCGCTTTGTTATTGAATTCGAAAAAACCAAATTTACACGATCGATAGAGTTCATTGAGAGGTATCTTCTGCAAAAAATAAATTTCCGAGTTTTTTCTTAATTCGGGAGATATATCGATTTTCCCGTTTTTTTCAAATATTTCCTGTACTATTGAAAATAGGGAAATTATTTATTTACATATTTTATAGATTTTTTGAAGGCGGTCAAAAAAGGTATCGTGGTAAATTGGAAAAATATCAGCAGTTTCCGAGATATTTCGTATTTTTAAAAATTACAATTTTTTTTTTCATATTTTTCAATTTTTCTCAGTTTTCCGGACATTTTCTTAAAAGTGTTGAAGAGGTATGATTTTTTTGTATTTCCAAGCTCTATCCACTGCATTGTTCAAAATTCAATTTCGATCATCGGTGCGGTTTTTATTCGAAATTTTCACTTTTCGGAAAATCGTCCGGAAAACCCGTTTTCATTTTCCGATCCTTCTCAAAAACTATACACCTGAGAAGGCTATATAGGCGCATATTTCTAAAAAAATTGGAATGGAAAAAATCATTTCCTGAACCGCTATCGAGTTACCGGTGAAAACCTTAAAAATGACCTTGAAAATTTTCCGGGTTTTCCGATCGCAAAAAAAAATTTTTTTCGAGATACATTTTTTGAGTTATTGATTTGATTCAAATTTCAAAGCAATATCTCCAAGGGTTTGGAAATCATAGCGTTCGCCCCGGGGGCGACAGACAAAAAAAAAATGAGTCGACATTTTAATTTTTTTTAATTTTTTATTTTTTTATTTCCATATTCATTTTTCAAAGGGCCACATTTTCTCTTTATGAAAAATGATTCTATCTCTCCAAATAAAAAAGTGAGTGTCACAATTATTATTATTATTATTTTTTTTTTTTGTTTTTTTTCTTGGTTTCTTCCTAATTTTTTACAAGGATCAATTTCTTTTTTGAACCGTGGCTCTATCTCTTTAAATAAAAAAAATAGCCCCCCTCTGTATTCTCAGCCTCTTTCATAATTTTAATCATTTTTTCACGAAAATCAGCTGTTTTTTCGTTTATTTATAGGGTATCGCAAAAATTTTTACGTGACTTTTTTGTAGGTCTATTCAAGGGGAACAAAATTGTTTATATAAAATTTTTCGATATCTCGTTTGTTTTTCGAGTTTTGGGCAATTTTGGAGGGGGAGTAAAAAATTTTTAATATTTTTTTCACTTTTTTCGTATTTTTTCCATCTTTTTATGTAGTTGGAAAAAAACGGTTTGGAGGTATTACTGAGGCATGTGTTGCGGATACGATGCACTTTTATTTTTTTCATTACCTCTATTAGTACGGTCAATATTTCGATTTTCCAATTTTCTTAGATATCTCCCGGACTATTAATTTTGGGAAAAAAATTAAAAAACAAAATTGTAGATTTTCCAAAGGCAGTCAAAAGCTGTCTCGGTGATTCGGAAAAATATCGACCATTTCCGAGTAATTTCGTATTATCCGAAATTCAAATATTTTTTTCATTTTTTTGAAATTTTCCCAGTTTTCCGATCATTTTAGAGAAAATATCGAGGAGCTACGATTTGTTGGTATATTCGTGCACTGCCAAAAACATTTTTCACAATTCAGTTTCGATTGTTGGTTTCGTTGTTTTTTGTGTTTTACAATATCGGAATTTTTCGGAAAATTTCCCGGAAAACCCGGTCATCATTTTCCGATCATTCTCCAAGCTCACAGCCTTCTGTAAGACATATTGAAGTATATCTAGAAGAAATTTGAAAGAATTCGAATCAATTCTTGAACCGGTATCGAGAAAAGTAGGAACTTGAAAAAAAAAATCGGAAAATCACCGTAAAATTTTTCCGGATTTTCCGATCGCCAAAAAAAATCACGTGACAAATACCGTCATCGAGTTGATAAAATGACTGAAAGTCCCGAGCGATATCTTCGATATTTTGGGAAATATAGCGTTTTAAAAATTTTCGACACACAAAAAATTTTTTTTATTTTTTTTAATTTTTTTCAATTTTTTCATGCTTTATAGTGTCAGATATGGATCATTAAGCCGTTTGAACCATCTCTCTATCTTTTCGAATAAAAAAGTTAGACACCCCTACAGGTCGAAGTTATTATTATTATTATTATTTTTTTTTCGATTTTTTTCCATTTTTTATTAAGGATCAAGGTCCCGTTGGATTCAAAGTTCTATCTAGTCAAATAAAAAAGTTAGGCTCCCTCTGTATTTCTCTGTCCGAAAGACCGTAGAATACTACTCTCTAAAGATCGTAGTATAACAAGTTTGGGCGCGGGATTCGCCTACGCTAGCATCCGCCTTGCGCCCACACTTGGCCTGCCGGCGGCTTAACTGTCGCGCTTCGCGCGACGATCCTAGCCCCCCGTGTACACGTATATCCTTTCCGTGTACACGTATATCCTTTCCGTGTACACGTATATCCATTCCGTGTACACGTATATCCTTTCCGTGTACACGTATCTACCAATTATTTGAATACTACGATCTTAAGGCGTTGTTCTTATTTTAAAGGTTCATTGTCAAAATGATTAGAAACTATAATTGGATACCAATAATGTGAATACTACGATCAATGCGTGACTGTCTTTATAATTGAATCTATTTGATACTATAATTGGACACCAATAATGTGAATACTACGATCAATGCTTGTCTGTCTTCATCATTGAGTCCGTTTGAAACTATAATTGGACACCAATAATGTGAATACTACGATCAATGCGTGTCTGTCTTTATCGTTGGGTCAGTTTGAAACTATAATTGGACACCAATAATGTTAATACTACGATCAATGCGTGCCTGTCTTTATCATCGAGTCAGTTTGAAACTATAATTGGACACCAATTATGTGAATACTACGATCAATGAGTGTCTTTCTTTATCATTGAATCCGTTTGAAACTATAATTGGACACCAGTAATGTGAATACTACGATCAATGCGTGTCTGTCTTTATTATTGAATCCGTTTGAAACTATAATTGGACACCAATAATGTGAATACTACGATCAATGTGTATAATATATCGATTTTTCCGCATTTTTTTCAAATATTTCATGAACAATTGATTTTGAAAAAACAATTCATTTACATTTTTTGTATACTTTCCAAAGGCAATCATAAAAGGTTCTATGAAAAATTGAGAAATATGCAGCCGTTTGGGAAATATTTAGAATTATTCAAAATTGTCGAAATTTTTTTCTAAGTCCCGACGAAAATTTTTGGGTTTTATTTTTTTCCCGCTGCAGTAATGAATTCGAAGAAACCAAATTGGGATGGGTTGATAGAGTCCATTGAGAGGTATTTTTAATAAAAAAATCATTTCTCAGTTTTTATTGGTTCTGGAGATATATCGATTTTTCCGATTTTTTTTCGAATATTTCTTGGACTATTGATTTTGAAGAAACAATTCATTAACATTTTTTGTAGACTTCCCAAAGGCAATCATAAAAGGTTCTATGAAAAATTGGGAAATATGCAGCCGTTTGGGAAATATTTGGAATTATTCAAAATCGAAGAAATTTTTTTCTAAGTCCCGACGAATTTTTTTGGATTTTATTTTTTTTCTGCTCTGGTAATGAATTTGAAGAAACCAAACTGGGATATGTTGATAGAGTTCATTGAGAGGTATTTTTGACAAAAAAATCATTTCTCATTTTTTATTGGTTCTGGAGATATATCGATTTTTCCAATTTTTTTTCGAATATTTTTTGGACTATTGATTTTGAAGAAACAATTCATCTACATTTTTTGTATACTTCCCAAAGGCAATCATAAAAGGTTCTATGAAAAATTTGAAAATATGCAGCCGTTTAGGAAATATTTGGAATTATTCAAAATCGAAGAAATTTTTTTTTAAGTCCCGACGAATTTTTTTGGGTTTTATTTTTTTCCCGCTGCAGTAATGAATTCGAAGAAACCAAATTGGGATGGGTTGATAGAGTCCATTGAAAGGTATTTTTGACAAAAAAATCATTTCTCAGTTTTCATTGATTCTGGAGATATATCGATTTTTCCGATTTTTTTTCGAATATTTCTTGGACTATTGATTTTGAAGAAACAATTCATTTGCATTTTTTGTATACTTTCCAAAGGCAATCATAAAAGGTTCTATGAAAAATTGGGAAATATGCAGCCGTTTGGGAAATATTTAGAATTATTCAAAATTGTCGAAAAGTCCCGACGAATTTTTTTGGATTTTATTTTTTTTCTGCTATGGTAATGAATTTGAAGAAACCAAACTGGGATATGTTGATAGAGTTCGTTGAGAGGTATTTTTGACAAAAAAATCATTTCTCATTTTTTATTGGTTCTGGAGATATATCGATTTTTCCGATTTTTTTTCGAATATTTCTTGGACTATTGATTTTGAAGAAACAATTCATTAACATTTTTTGTAGACTTCCCAAAGGCAATCATAAAAGGTTCTATGAAAAATTGGGAAATATGCAGCCGTTTGGGAAATATTTGGAATTATTCAAAATCGAAGAAATTTTTTTCTAAGTCCCGACGAATTTTTTTGGATTTTATTTTTTTTCTGCTCTGGTAATGAATTCGAAGAAACCAAACTGGGATATGTTGATAGAGTTCATTGAGAGGTATTTTTGACAAAAAAATCATTTCTCATTTTTTATTGGTTCTGGAGATATATCGATTTTTCCAATTTTTTTTCGAATATTTCTTGGACTATTGATTTTGAAGAAACAATTCATTTACATTTTTTGTAGACTTTCCGAAGGCAATCATAAAAGGTTCTATGAAAAATTGGGAAATATGCAGCCGTTTGGGAAATATTTGGAATTTTTCAAAATCGACGAAATTTTTTTCCAAGTCCCGACGAATTTTTTTGGGTTTTATTTTTTTCTCGCTGCAGTAATGAATTCGAAGAAACCAAATTGGGATGGGTTGATAGAGTCCATTGAAAGGTATTTTTAACAAAAAAATCATTTCTCAGTTTTCATTGATTCTGGAGATATATCGATTTTTCCGATTTTTTTTCTAATATTTCTTGGACTATTGATTTTGAAGAAACAATTCATTTACATTTTTTGTAGACTTTTCAAAAACAATCATAAAAGGTTCTATGAAAAATTTGGAAATATGCAGCCGTTTGGGAAATATTTGAAATTATTCAAAATTGTCGAAATTTTTTCCAAGTCCCGACGAATTTTTTTATTTTTGAAATAGGAAAAAAATTCATTCGAAACTTTTTGTAGCACTAATGGAGTACAATAAAATTGTATGCATACACTTTTCCATATCTTGTTTAGTTTTTGAGATTTTGGTGCTTTTATAAAAAAAATTTCTAAGTCCAGCCTTTTTTTTGGATTTTATTTTTTTCCCGCTCTGTTATTGAATTCGAAAAAACCAAATTTAGACGATCGATAGAGTTCATTGAGAGGTATCTTCTGCAAAAAATTAATTTCAAGTTTTTTCTTAATTCGGGAGATATATCGATTTTCCCGTTTTTTTCAAATATTTCCTGTACTATTGAAAATAGGGGAATTATTCATCTACATATTTTATAGATTTTTTGAAGGCGGTCAAAAAAGGCATCGTGGTAAATTGAAAAAATATTAGCAGTTTCCGAGATATTTCGTATTTTTAAAAATTACAATTTTTTTTTTCATATTTTTCAATTTTTCTCAGTTTTCCGGACATTTTCTTAAAAGTGTTGAAGAGGTATGATTTTTTTGTATTTCCAAGCTCTATCCACTGCATTGTTCAAAATTCAATTTCGATCATCGGTACGTTTTTTTTTCATGTTTTTTACTTTTCGGAAAATCGTCCGGAAAACCCGTTTTCATTTTCCGATCCTTCTCAAAAACTATACACCACTGTAGGACATTTGGTCGTACTTCTTAAAGAAATATGAATTTGAAAAAACGAAACCCTGGACCTGTATCGAGGAAACTAGGAAAAACACAAAAATGGCCGTTAAAATTTTCCGGGTTTTCCGATCGCAAAAAAAAATAAATTTTGAGATACATTTTTTTGATTATTTACGTGATTAAAATTTCAACTCGATATCTCTAACGGTTTCGAAAATATAAGGTGTTTTCTAAAGACGACAGACAAAATGGCGGACATACAAAAAATTTATTTTTTTTAATTTTTCGTTTTTTCATTTTCATATTCATTTTTCAATGGGCCACATTTTCCCTTTATGAAAAATGATTCTATCTCTTCAAATAAAAAAGTGAGTGTCACAATTATTATTATTATTATAATTTTTTTTTGTTTTTTTTCTTGGATTCTTCCTAATTTTTTACAAGGATCAATTTCTTTTTTGAACCGTGGCTCTATCTACTCAAATAAAAAAAATAGCCCCCCTCTATGTTCTCGGCCTGTTTCATAGTTTCAATCATTTTTTCACGAAAATCAGCTGTTTTTTCGTTTATTTATAGGGTATCGCGAAAATTTTTACGTGACTTTTTTGTAGGTCTATTCAAGGGGAACAAAATTGTTTATATAAAATTTTTCGATATCTCGTTTGGTTTTCGAGTTTTGGGCAATTTGGGAGGGGGAGTACAGATTTTTTATTTTTTTTTTCATTTGTTTCGTATTTTTCCCATCTTTTTATGTAGTCGGAGAAAAACTGTTCGGAGGTATTACTGAGGCATGTGTTGCGGATACGATGCACTTTTATTTTTTTCATTACCTCTATTAGTACGGTCAATATTTCGATTTTCCAATTTTTTCAGATATCTCCCGGACTATTAATTTTGGGAAAAAAATTAAAAAACAAAATTGTAGATTTTCCAAAGGCAGTCAAAAGCTGTCTCGGTGATTCGGAAAAATATCGACCATTTCCGAGTAATTTCGTATTATCCGAAATTCAAATGTTTTTTTTCATATATTTGAAATTTTCCCAGTTTTCCGATCATCTTAGAAAAAATATCGAAGATGTGATTTGTTGGTATATTCGTGCACTGCCAAAAACATTTTTCACAATTCAGTTTCGATTGTTGGTTTCGTTGTCATTTGTGTTTTACAATATCGGAATTTTTCGGAAAATTTCCCGGAAAACCCGGTTATCATTTTCCGATCATTCTCAAAACTAACAGCCTTCTGTAAGACATATTGAAGTATATCTAGAAGAAATTTGAAAGGATTCGAATCAATTCTTGAACCGGCATCGAGAAAAGTAGGAAATTGAAAAAAAAAATCGGAAAATCACCGTAAAATTTTTCCGGATTTTCCGATCGCCAAAAAAAGTCACGTGACAAATACCGTCATCGAGTTGATAAAATGACTGAAAGTCCCAAGCGATATCTTTGATAGTTTGGGAAATATAGCCTTTTAAAAATTTTCGAGGGACAAAAATTTTTTTTTATTTTTTTAAATTTTTTTCAGTTTTTTCATCTTTTATAGTGTCAAATAAGGATCATTAACCCGTTTGAACCATCTCTCTATCTTTTCGAATAAAAAAGTTAGGCACCCCTACAGGTCGAAGTTATTATTATTATTATTATTTTTTTTTCGATTTTTTTCTATTTTTTATTAAGGATCAAGGTCCCGTTGGATTCAAAGTTCTATCTGTCCAAATAAAAAAGTTAGGCTCCCTCTGTCCGAAAGACCGCAGAATACTACTTCTCTAAAGATCGTAGTATAACAAGTATGGGCGCGGGATTCGCCTACGCTAGCATCCGCCTTGCGCCCACACTTGGCCTGCCGGCGGCTTAACTATCGCGCTTCGCGCGACGATCCTAGCCCCCCGTGTACACGTATATCCTTTCCGTGTACACGTATATCCTTTCCGTGTACACGTATATCCTTTCCGTGTACACGTATATCCTTTCCGTGTACACGTATATCCTTTCCGTGTACACGTATATCCTTTCCGTGTACACGTACATACCAATTATTTGAATACAACGATCTTAAGGCGTTGTTCTTATTTTAAACGTTCATTGTCAAAATGATTAAAAACTATAATTGGACACCAATAATGTGAATACTACGATCAATGCATGTCTGTCTTTATCATTGAATCCATTTGATACTATAATTGGACACCAATAATGTGAATACTACGATCAACGTGTGTCTGTCTTTATCATTGAATCCGTTTGAAACTATAATTGGACACCAATAATGTGAATACTACGATCAATGCTTGTTTGTCTTCATCATTGAGTCCGTTTGAAACTATAATTAGACACCAATAATGTGAATACTACGATCAATGCGTGTCTGTCTTTATCGTTGGGTTTGAAACTATAATTGGACACCAATAATGTGAATACTACGATCAATGAGTGTCTGTCTTCATCATTGAATCCGTTTGAAACTATAATTGGACACCAATAATGTGAATACTACGATCAATGCGTGTCTGTTTTTATCATTGAATCCATTTGAAACTATAATTGGATACCAATAATGTGAATACTACGATCAATGAGTGTCTTTCTTTATCATTGAATCCGTTTGAAACTATAATTGGACACCAATAATGTGAATACTACGATCAATGCGTGTCTGTTTTTATCATTGAATCCGTTTGAAACTATAATTGGACACCAATAATGTGAATACTACGATCAATGTGTATAATATATCGATTTTTCCGCATTTTTTTCAAATATTTCATGAACTATTGATTTTGAAAAAACAATTCATTTATATTTTTTGTATATTTTCCAAAAGCAATCATAAAAGGTTCTATGAAAAATTGGGAAATATGCAGCCGTTTGGGAAATATTTAGAATTATTCAAAATTGTCGAAATTTTTTTCTAAGTCCCGACGAATTTTTTTGGGTTTTATTTTTTTTCTGCTCTGGTAATGAATTCGAAGAAACCAAATTGGGATATGTTGATAGAGTTAATTGAGAGGTATTTTTGACAAAAAAATCATTTCTCATTTTTTATTGGTTCTGGAGATATATCGATTTTTCCGATTTTTTTTCGATTATTTCTTGGACTATTGATTTTGAAGAAACAATTCATTTACATTTTTTGTAGACTTCCCAAAGGCAATCATAAAAGGTTCTATGAAAAATTGGGAAATATGCAGCCGTTTGGGAAATATTTAGAATTATTCAAAACTGGCGAAATTTTTTTCTAAGTCTCGACGAATTTTTTTGGGTTTTATTTTTTTTCTGCTCTGGTAATGAATTCGAAGAAACCAAACTGGGATATGTTGATAGAGTTCATTGAGAGGTATTTTTGACAAAAAAATCTTTTCTCATTTTTTATTGGTTCTGGAGATATATCGATTTTTCCGATTTTTTTTCGATTATTTCTCGGACTATTGATTTTGAAGAAACAATTCATTTACATTTTTTGTAGACCCCCCAAAGGCAATCATAAAAGGTTCTATAAAAAATTGGGAAATATGCAGCCGTTTGGGAAATATTTAGAATTATTCAAAATTGGCGAAATTTTTTTCTAAGTCTCGACGAATTTTTTTGGGTTTTATTTTTTTTCTGCTCTGGTAATGAATTCGAAGAAACCAAATTGGGATATGTTGATAGAGTTAATTGAGAGGTATTTTTGACAAAAAAATCATTTCTCATTTTTTATTGGTTCTGGAGATATATCGATTTTTCCGATTTTTTTTCGATTATTTCTCGGACTATTGATTTTGAAGAAACAATTCATTTACATTTTTTGTAGACTTCTCAAAGGCAATCATAAAAGGTTCTATGAAAAATTGAGATATATGCAGCCGTTTGGGAAATATTTGGAATTATTCAAAATTGTCGAAATTTTTTTCTAAGTCCCGACGAATTTTTTTGGGTTTTATTTTTTTTCTGCTCTGGTAATGAATTCGAAGAAACCAAATTGGGATATGTTGATAGAGTTAATTGAGAGGTATTTTTGACAAAAAAATCATTTCTCATTTTTTATTGGTTCTGGAGATATATCGATTTTTCCGATTTTTTTTCGATTATTTCTCGGACTATTGATTTTGAAGAAACAATTCATTTACATTTTTTGTAGACTTCCCAAAGGCAATCATAAAAGGTTCTATGAAAAATTGGGAAATATGCAGCCGTTTGGGAAATATTTAGAATTATTCAAAACTGGCGAAATTTTTTTCTAAGTCTCGACGAATTTTTTTGGGTTTTATTTTTTTTCTGCTCTGGTAATGAATTCGAAGAAACCAAACTGGGATATGTTGATAGAGTTCATTGAGAGGTATTTTTGACAAAAAAATCTTTTCTCATTTTTTATTGGTTCTGGAGATATATCGATTTTTCCGATTTTTTTTCGATTATTTCTCGGACTATTGATTTTGAAGAAACAATTCATTTACATTTTTTGTAGACCCCCCAAAGGCAATCATAAAAGGTTCTATAAAAAATTGGGAAATATGCAGCCGTTTGGGAAATATTTAGAATTATTCAAAATTGGCGAAATTTTTTTCTAAGTCTCGACGAATTTTTTTGGGTTTTATTTTGTTTCTGCTCTGGTAATGAATTCGAAGAAACCAAATTGGGATATGTTGATAGAGTTAATTGAGAGGTATTTTTGACAAAAATATCATTTCTCATTTTTTATTGGTTCTGGAGATATATCGATTTTTCCGATTTTTTTTTCGATTATTTCTCGGACTATTGATTTTGAAGAAACAATTCATTTACATTTTTTGTAGACTTCTCAAAGGCAATCATAAAAGGTTCTATGAAAAATTGAGATATATGCAGCCGTTTGGGAAATATTTGGAATTATTCAAAATTGTCGAAATTTTTTTCTAAGTCCCGACGAATTTTTTTAGGTTTTATTTTTTTCCCGCTGTAGTAATGAATTCGAAGAAACCAAATTGGAAGAAGTTGATAGAGTTCGTTGAGAGGTATTTTTGACAAAAAAATCATTCCTCATTTTTTATTGGTTCTGGAGATATATCGATTTTACCGTTTTTTTTTCAAATATTTCCCGGACTATTGATTTTGAAGAAACAATTCATTAACATTTTTTGTATACTTTTCAAAAACAATCATAAAAGGTTCTATGAAAAATTTGGAAATATGCAGCCGTTTGGGAAATATTTGAAATTATTCAAAATTATCGAAAATTTTTTCCAAGTCCCGACGAATTTTTTTATTTTTGAAATAGGAAAAAAATTCATTCGAAACTTTTTGTAGTACTAATGAAGTACAATAAAATTGTTTCCATACACTTTTCCATATCTTGTTTAGTTTTTGAGATTTTGGTGCTTTTATAAAAAAAATTTCTAAGTCCAGCCTTTTTTTTGGATTTTATTTTTTTCCCGCTTTGTTATTGAATTCGAAAAAACCAAATTTACACGATCGATAGAGTTCATTGAGAGGTATCTTCTGCAAAAAATAAATTTCCGAGTTTTTTCTTAATTCGGGAGATATATCGATTTTCCCGTTTTTTTCAAATATTTCCTGTACTATTGAAAATAGGGAAATTATTTATTTACATATTTTATAGATTTTTTGAAGGCGGTCAAAAAAGGTATCGTGGTAAATTGGAAAAATATCAGCAGTTTCCGAGATATTTCGTATTTTTAAAAATTACAATTTTTTTTTTCATATTTTTCAATTTTTCTCAGTTTTCCGGACATTTTCTTAAAAGTGTTGAAGAGGTATGATTTTTTTGTATTTCCAAGCTCTATCCACTGCATTGTTCAAAATTCAATTTCGATCATCGGTGCGGTTTTTATTCGAAATTTTCACTTTTCGGAAAATCGTCCGGAAAACCCGTTTTCATTTTCCGATCCTTCTCAAAAACTATACACCTGAGAAGGCTATATAGGCGCATATTTCTAAAAAAATTGGAATGGAAAAAATCATTTCCTGAACCGCTATCGAGTTACCGGTGAAAACCTTAAAAATGACCTTGAAAATTTTCCGGGTTTTCCGATCGCAAAAAAAAATTTTTTTCGAGATACATTTTTTGAGTTATTGATTTGATTCAAATTTCAAAGCAATATCTCCAAGGGTTTGGAAATCATAGCGTTCGCCCCGGGGGCGACAGACAAAAAAAAAATGAGTCGACATTTTAATTTTTTTTAATTTTTTATTTTTTTATTTCCATATTCATTTTTCAAAGGGCCACATTTTCTCTTTATGAAAAATGATTCTATCTCTCCAAATAAAAAAGTGAGTGTCACAATTATTATTATTATTATTTTTTTTTTTTGTTTTTTTTCTTGGTTTCTTCCTAATTTTTTACAAGGATCAATTTCTTTTTTGAACCGTGGCTCTATCTCTTTAAATAAAAAAAATAGCCCCCCTCTGTATTCTCAGCCTCTTTCATAATTTTAATCATTTTTTCACGAAAATCAGCTGTTTTTTCGTTTATTTATAGGGTATCGCAAAAATTTTTACGTGACTTTTTTGTAGGTCTATTCAAGGGGAACAAAATTGTTTATATAAAATTTTTCGATATCTCGTTTGTTTTTCGAGTTTTGGGCAATTTTGGAGGGGGAGTAAAAAATTTTTAATATTTTTTTCACTTTTTTCGTATTTTTTCCATCTTTTTATGTAGTTGGAAAAAAACGGTTTGGAGGTATTACTGAGGCATGTGTTGCGGATACGATGCACTTTTATTTTTTTCATTACCTCTATTAGTACGGTCAATATTTCGATTTTCCAATTTTCTTAGATATCTCCCGGACTATTAATTTTGGGAAAAAAATTAAAAAACAAAATTGTAGATTTTCCAAAGGCAGTCAAAAGCTGTCTCGGTGATTCGGAAAAATATCGACCATTTCCGAGTAATTTCGTATTATCCGAAATTCAAATATTTTTTTCATTTTTTTGAAATTTTCCCAGTTTTCCGATCATTTTAGAGAAAATATCGAGGAGCTACGATTTGTTGGTATATTCGTGCACTGCCAAAAACATTTTTCACAATTCAGTTTCGATTGTTGGTTTCGTTGTTTTTTGTGTTTTACAATATCGGAATTTTTCGGAAAATTTCCCGGAAAACCCGGTCATCATTTTCCGATCATTCTCCAAGCTCACAGCCTTCTGTAAGACATATTGAAGTATATCTAGAAGAAATTTGAAAGAATTCGAATCAATTCTTGAACCGGTATCGAGAAAAGTAGGAACTTGAAAAAAAAAATCGGAAAATCACCGTAAAATTTTTCCGGATTTTCCGATCGCCAAAAAAAATCACGTGACAAATACCGTCATCGAGTTGATAAAATGACTGAAAGTCCCGAGCGATATCTTCGATATTTTGGGAAATATAGCGTTTTAAAAATTTTCGACACACAAAAAATTTTTTTTATTTTTTTTAATTTTTTTCAATTTTTTCATGCTTTATAGTGTCAGATATGGATCATTAAGCCGTTTGAACCATCTCTCTATCTTTTCGAATAAAAAAGTTAGACACCCCTACAGGTCGAAGTTATTATTATTATTATTATTTTTTTTTCGATTTTTTTCCATTTTTTATTAAGGATCAAGGTCCCGTTGGATTCAAAGTTCTATCTAGTCAAATAAAAAAGTTAGGCTCCCTCTGTATTTCTCTGTCCGAAAGACCGTAGAATACTACTCTCTAAAGATCGTAGTATAACAAGTTTGGGCGCGGGATTCGCCTACGCTAGCATCCGCCTTGCGCCCACACTTGGCCTGCCGGCGGCTTAACTGTCGCGCTTCGCGCGACGATCCTAGCCCCCCGTGTACACGTATATCCTTTCCGTGTACACGTATATCCTTTCCGTGTACACGTATATCCATTCCGTGTACACGTATATCCTTTCCGTGTACACGTATCTACCAATTATTTGAATACTACGATCTTAAGGCGTTGTTCTTATTTTAAAGGTTCATTGTCAAAATGATTAGAAACTATAATTGGATACCAATAATGTGAATACTACGATCAATGCGTGACTGTCTTTATAATTGAATCTATTTGATACTATAATTGGACACCAATAATGTGAATACTACGATCAATGCTTGTCTGTCTTCATCATTGAGTCCGTTTGAAACTATAATTGGACACCAATAATGTGAATACTACGATCAATGCGTGTCTGTCTTTATCGTTGGGTCAGTTTGAAACTATAATTGGACACCAATAATGTTAATACTACGATCAATGCGTGCCTGTCTTTATCATCGAGTCAGTTTGAAACTATAATTGGACACCAATTATGTGAATACTACGATCAATGAGTGTCTTTCTTTATCATTGAATCCGTTTGAAACTATAATTGGACACCAGTAATGTGAATACTACGATCAATGCGTGTCTGTCTTTATTATTGAATCCGTTTGAAACTATAATTGGACACCAATAATGTGAATACTACGATCAATGTGTATAATATATCGATTTTTCCGCATTTTTTTCAAATATTTCATGAACAATTGATTTTGAAAAAACAATTCATTTACATTTTTTGTAGACTTTCCAAAGGCAATCATAAAAGGTTCTATGAAAAATTGGGAAATATGCACCCGTTTGGGAAATATTTGGAATTATTCAAAATTGTCGAAATTTTTTTCTAAGTCCCGACGAATTTTTTTGGGTTTTTTTTTTCCGCTGCAGTAATGAATTCGAAGAAACCAAATTGGGATGGGTTGATAGAGTCCATTGAGAGATATTTTTAACAAAAAAATCATTTCTCAGTTTTTATTGATTCTGGAGATATATCGATTTTACCGATTTTTTTTCAAATATATCCCGGACTATTGATTTTGAAGAATCAATCCATCTACATTTTTTGTATACTTTCCAAAGGCAATCATAAAAGGTTCTATGAAAAATTGAGAAATATGCAGCCGTTTGGGAAATATTTGGAATTATTCAAAATCGAAGAAATTTTTTTCTAAGTCCCGACGAATTTTTTTGGATTTTATTTTTTTTCTGCTCTGGTAATGAATTCGAAGAAACCAAACTGGGATATGTTGATAGAGTTCATTGAGAGGTATTTTTGACAAAAAAATCATTTCTCATTTTTTATTGGTTCTGGAGATATATCGATTTTTCCGATTTTTTTTCGAATATTTTTTGGACTATTGATTTTGAAGAAACAATTCATCTACATTTTTTGTATACTTCCCAAAGGCAATCATAAAAGGTTCTATGAAAAATTTGGAAATATGCAGCCGTTTAGGAAATATTTGGAATTATTCAAAATCGAAGAAATTTTTTTTCAAGTCCCGACGAATTTTTTTGGGTTTTATTTTTTTCCCGCTGTGGTAATGAATTCGAAGAAACCAAATTGGAAGGGGTTGATAGAGTTCGTTGAGAGGTATTTTTGACAAAAAAATCATTTCTCAGTTTTTATTGATTCTGGAGATATATGGATTTTTCCGATTTTTTTTCAAATATTTCTCAGACTATTGATTTTGAAGAAACAATTCATTTACATTTTTTGTAGACTTCCCAAAGGCAATCATAAAAGGTTCTATGAAAAATTGGGAAATATGCAGCCGTTTGGGAAATATTTGGAATTATTCAAAATCGAAGAAATTTTTTTCTAAGTCCCGACGAATTTTTTTGGGTTTTATTTTTTTCCCGCTGCAGTAATGAATTTGAAGAAACCAAATTGGGATATGTTGATAGAGTCCATTGAAAGGTATTTTTGACAAAAAAATCATTTCTCAGTTTTCATTGATTCTGGAGATATATCGATTTTTCCGATTTTTTTTCGAATATTTCTTGGACTATTGATTTTGAAGAAACAATTCATTTACATTTTTTGTAGACTTCCCGAAGGCAATCATAAAAGGTTCTATGAAAAATTGGGAAATATGCAGCCGTTTGGGAAATATTTGGAATTATTCAAAATCGAAGAAATTTTTTTCTAAGTCCCGACGAATTTTTTTGGGTTTTATTTTTTTCCCGCTGCAGTAATGAATTTGAAGAAACCAAATTGGGATGGGTTGATAGAGTCCATTGAAAGGTATTTTTGACAAAAAAATCATTTCTCATTTTTTATTGGTTCTGGAGATATATCGATTTTTCCGATTTTTTTTCGAATATTTCTTGGACTATTGATTTTGAAGAAACAATTCATTAACATTTTTTGTAGACTTCCCAAAGGCAATCATAAAAGGTTCTATGAAAAATTTGGAAATATGCAGCCGTTTAGGAAATATTTGGAATTATTCAAAATCGAAGAAATTTTTTTTTAAGTCCCGACGAATTTTTTTGGGTTTTATTTTTTTCCCGCTGCAGTAATGAATTCGAAGAAACCAAATTGGGATGGGTTGATAGAGTCCATTGAAAGGTATTTTTGACAAAAAAATCATTTCTCAGTTTTCATTGATTCTGGAGATATATCGATTTTTCCGATTTTTTTTCGAATATTTCTTGGACTATTGATTTTGAAGAAACAATTCATTTACATTTTTTGTATACTTTCCAAAGGCAATCATAAAAGGTTCTATGAAAAATTGGGAAATATGCAGCCGTTTGGGAAATATTTAGAATTATTCAAAATTGTCGAAAAGTCCCGACGAAAATTTTTGGGTTTTATTTTTTTCCCGCTGCAGTAATGAATTCGAAGAAACCAAATTGGGATGGGTTGATAGAGTCCATTGAGAGATATTTTTAACAAAAAAATCATTTCTCAGTTTTTATTGATTCTGGAGATATATCGATTTTACCGATTTTTTTTCAAATATATCCCGGACTATTGATTTTGAAGAAACAATTCATCTACATTTTTTGTATACTTTCCAAAGGCAATCATAAAAGGTTCTATAAAAAATTGAGAAATATGCAGCCGTTTGGGAAATATTTAGAATTATTCAAAATTGTCGAAATTTTTTTCTAAGTCCCGACGAATTTTTTTGGATTTAATTTTTTTCCCGCTGTGGTAATGAATTCGAAGAAATCAAATTGGGATTGGTTGATAGAGTTCATTGAGAGGTATTTTTGACAAAAAAATCATTTCTCATTTTTTATTGGTTCTGGAGATATATCGATTTTTCCAATTTTTTTTCGAATATTTCTTGGACTATTGATTTTGAAGAAACAATTCATTTACATTTTTTGTAGACTTTCCGAAGGCAATCATAAAAGGTTCTATGAAAAATTGGGAAATATGCAGCCGTTTGGGAAATATTTGGAATTTTTCAAAATCGACGAAATTTTTTTCCAAGTCCCGACGAATTTTTTTGGGTTTTATTTTTTTCTCGCTGCAGTAATTAATTCGAAGAAACCAAATTGGGATGGGTTGATAGAGTCCATTGAAAGGTATTTTTAACAAAAAAATCATTTCTCAGTTTTCATTGATTCTGGAGATATATCGATTTTTCCGATTTTTTTTCGAATATTTCTTGGACTATTGATTTTGAAGAAACAATTCATTTACATTTTTTGTAGACTTTTCAAAAACAATCATAAAAGGTTCTATGAAAAATTTGGAAATATGCAGCCGTTTGGGAAATATTTGAAATTATTCAAAATTGTCGAAATTTTTTCTAAGTCCCGACGAATTTTTTTATTTTTGAAATAGGAAAAAAATTCATTCGAAACTTTTTGTAGTACTAATGGAGTACAATAAAATTGTATGCATACACTTTTCCATATCTTGTTTAGTTTTTGAGATTTTGGTGCTTTTATAAAAAAAATTTCTAAGTCCAGCCTTTTTTTTGGATTTTATTTTTTTCTCTCTTTGTTATTGAATTCGAAAAAACCAAATTTGGACGATCGATAGAGTTCATTGAGAGGTATCTTCTGCAAAAAATTAATTTCCAAGTTTTTTCTTAATTCGGGAGATATATCGATTTTCCCGTTTTTTTCAAATATTTCCTGTACTATTGAAAATAGGGGAATTATTCATCTACATATTTTATAGATTTTTTGAAGGCGGTCAAAAAAGGTATCGTGGTAAATTGAAAAAATATCAGCAGTTTCCGAGATATTTCGTATTTTTAAAAATTACAATTTTTTTTTTCATATTTTTCAATTTTTCTCAGTTTTCCGGACATTTTCTTAAAAGTGTTGAAGAGGTATGATTTTTTTGTATTTCCAAGCTCTATCCACTGCATTGTTCAAAATTCAATTTCGATCATCGGTACGTTTTTTTTTCATGTTTTTTACTTTTAGGAAAATCGTCCGGAAAACCCGTTTTCATTTTCCGATCCTTCTCAAAAACTATACACCACTGTAGGGCATTTGGTCGTACTTCTTAAAGAAATATGAATTCGAAAAAACGAAACCCTGGACCTGTATCGAGGAAACTAGGAAAAACACAAAAATGGCCGTTAAAATTTTCCGGGTTTTCCGATCGCAAAAAAAAATAAATTTTGAGATACATTTTTTTGATTATTTACGTGATTAAAATTTCAACTCGATATCTCTAACGGTTTCGAAAATATAAGGTGTTTTCTAAAGACGACAGACAAAATGGCGGACATACAAAAAATTTATTTTTTTTAATTTTTCGTTTTTTCATTTTCATATTCATTTTTCAATGGGCCACATTTTCCCTTTATGAAAAATGATTCTATCTCTTCAAATAAAAAAGTGAGTGTCACAATTATTATTATTATTATTATTTTTTTTTGTTTTTTTTCTTGGATTCTTCCTAATTTTTTACAAGGATCAATTTCTTTTTTGAACCGTGGCTATATCTACTCAAATAAAAAAAATAGCCCCCCTCTATGTTCTCGGCCTGTTTCATAGTTTCAATCATTTTTTCACGAAAATCAGCTGTTTTTTCGTTTATTTATAGGGTATCGCAAAAATTTTTACGTGACTTTTTTGTAGGTTTATTCAAGGGGAACAAAATTGTTTATATAAAATTTTTCGATATCTCGTTTGGTTTTCGAGTTTTGGGCAATTTGGGAGGGGGAGTACAGATTTTTTATTTTTTTTTTCATTTGTTTCGTATTTTTCCCATCTTTTTATGTAGTCGGAGAAAAACTGTTTGGAGGTATTACTGAGGCATGTGTTGCGGATACGATGCACTTTTATTTTTTTCATTACCTCTATTAGTACGGTCAATATTTCGATTTTCCAATTTTTTCAGATATCTCCCGGACTATTAATTTTGGGAAAAAAATTAAAAAACAAAATTGTAGATTTTCCAAAGGCAGTCAAAAGCTGTCTCGGTGATTCGGAAAAATATCGACCATTTCCGAGTAATTTCGTATTATCCGAAATTCAAATGTTTTTTTTCATATATTTGAAATTTTCCCAGTTTTCCGATCATCTTAGAAAAAATATCGAAGATGTGATTTGTTGGTATATTTGTGCTCTACCAAAAACATTTTTCACAATTCAGTTTCGATTGTTGGTTTCGTTGTCTTTTGTGTTTTACAATATCGGAATTTTTCGGAAAATTTCCCGGAAAACCCGGTTATCATTTTCCGATCATTCTCAAAACTAACAGCCTTCTGTAAGACATATTGAAGTATATCTAGAAGAAATTTGAAAGGATTCGAATCAATTCTTGAACCGGCATCGAGAAAAGTAGGAAATTGAAATAAAAAATCGGAAAATCACCGTAAAATTTTTCCAGATTTTCCGATCGCCAAAAAAAGTCACGTGACAATTACCGTCATCGAGTTGATAAAATGACTGAAAGTCCCAAGCGATATCTTTGATAGTTTGGGAAATATAGCGTTTTAAAAATTTTCGACACAGAAAAAATTTTTTTTATTTTTTTTAATTTTTTTCAGTTTTTTCATCTTTTATAGTGTCAAATAAGAATCATTAACCCGTTTGAACCATCTCTCTATCTTTTCGAATAAAAAAGTTAGAAACCCCTACAGGTCGAAGTTATTATTATTATTATTATTTTTTTCTTGATTTTTTTCTATTTTTTATTAAGGATCAAGGTCCCGTTGGATTCAAAGTTCTATCTGTCCAAATAAAAAAGTTAGGCTCCCTCTGTCCGAAAGACCGCAGAATACTACTTCTCTAAAGATCGTAGTATAACAAGTGTGTACGCCGTGTACACATGTACACATAAAACTATTATTGGTCTTGACCAATAATATGAATAATACGACTATGGTGCGCGAATCCGTTTAAAACTATAATTGGTCAACACCAATAATATGAATAATACGACTCTAGTGCGCGAATCCGTTTAAAACTATAATTGGTCAACACCAATAATATGAATAATACGACTATGGTGCGCGAATCCGTTTAAAACTATAATTGGTCTTCACCAATAATATGAATAATACGACTGTGACGCCAAGTCCCAAAAGTTTCGATTTTTTTGGAATATTTCCCGGACTATTGATGTTAAGAAAGAAATGCAGCCAATTTTCTGTATATTTTTGGAGATATATCGATTTTTCCGATTTTTTTTCCATTATTTACCGTACTATTGATTTTGAAGCGAAAATTCATTTACATTTTTTATACGTTTTCTGAAGGCGACCAAAAAAGGTGCAATGGAAAATTTCAAAATATGCAGCCGTTCAGGAAATATTCGGATTTATTCAAAATCGTCGAAACGATAATTTTCTCTAAGTCCCGACGAATTTTTTTGGATTTTATTTTTTTCTAGCTCCGGTAATGAATTCGAAGAAACCAAATTGGGAGGTTCGGTAGAGTTCGTCGAGAGGTTTTTGTGACAAAAAAATAGTTCATAATTTTTAATCAGTTCTGGAGATATATCGATTTTTCCGATTTTTTTTCAATTATTTCCCGTACTATTGATTTTGAAGGAACAATTCATTTACATTTTTTGTACATTCCTTGAAGGCGACCAAAAAAGGTTCAGTGGAAAATTTCGAAATTTGCAGCCGTTCGGGAAATATTTGGATTTATTCAATATCGTCGAAACGAAAATTTTCTCTAAGTCCCGACGAATTATTTTGGATTTTATTTTTTTCCAGCTCCGGTAATGAATTCGAAGAAACCAAATTCGGAGGTTCGATAGAGTTCGTTGAAAGGTTTTTGTGACAAAAAAAAAAGTTCCTAATTTTTGATCAGTTCTGGAGATATATCGATTTTTCCGATTTTTTTCCAAATATTTCCCGTACTATTGATTTTGACGAAACAATTCATTTACATTTTTTGTATATTTCCTGAAGGCGATCAAAAAAGCTCAAATGGAAAATTTCATAATCTGCAGCCGTTCAGGAAATATTCGGATTTATTCAAAATCGTCGAAACGAAAATTTTCTCTAAGTCCCGACGAATTTTTGTGGATTTTATTTTTTTCCAGCTCCGGTAATGAATTCGGAGAAACCAAATTTGGAGGTTCGGTAGAGTTCGTTGAGAGGTTTTTGTGACAAAAAAATAGTTCCTAATTTTTAATCAGTTCTGGAGATATATCGATTTTTCCGATTTTTTTCCAAATATTTCCCGTACTATTGATTTTAAAGAAAAAATTCAATTACATTTTTTGTACGTTTTCTGAAGGCGACCAAAAAAGGTTCAATGGAGAATTTCAAAATCTGCAGCCGTTCGGGAAATATTTGGAATTATTCAAAATCGTCGAAACGAAAATTTACGCTAAGTCCCGACGAAAATTTTCATTTTCGGAATAGGAAAAAATGTCACCAATAACTTTTCGTAGTACTAACCGAGTACAATGAAATTGTTTGTACACACTTTTCCACATCTCGTTTAGTTTTCGAGATTTTGGTGTTTTTATGCGTTATTATAGAAATTATTTCTAAGTCCCGCCTTTTTTTTGGATTTTATTTTTTTCCCGCTCTGTTATTGAAGTCGAAGGTATCAAATTCGGAGGGAAGGTAGAACCCGTCGAGAGGTATTTTTAGCAAAAAAAATATCGAAATTATTTCGTTCGATTCCGGAGATATACGGATTTTTCCGTTTTTTTTCAAATATTTCCCGTACTATTATTATTAGAGGAAAAATGTAGGAAAACTTTCTGCGGGTTTTCCGAAGGCGATCTAGAAAAGTCTCGCGAAATTCAAAATTTCGCAGCCGTTTTCGAAATATTTGATATTTTCCAAAATGAGAATTTTCATACTCGGAAAAAATGGGTTTTTCACCATTTTCCGATCGTTTTTCAGGGGGGATAATTCGAAGGATAGTTTGCTGACTCGAGCTCTATCTTCGGCATATTCAAAATCTTAGTTATCTTTATCGGTTTAGCAGCAATAGGAAGTCAAAAAAAAAAATCATTTTTCGGAAAATCGCCCGGGAAATCGTTAGGCTTTTTCCGATCTCTCATAACTTTCTATCACTTCTGTAGGATATTCGAGAGTACTCCTGAAAAAAATACGAACTCGAAAAAACGAAAGCTCCGACCCCTACCCGACAAAGTATGAAAATTTTGAAAAAGTCCCGTAAAATTTTTCCTAGTTTTCCGATCGAAAATTTTCTTTTTCCGAATCGTTGATTTTCTGATTTCGAACACTTTTCTTCCCCACGACTACGGCTCTATCTCGTCAAATAAAGAAGTTAGACCCCCCTGTAAATTTACGAAAAAGCTACAGACACGACAAAAATTTTTATTTTTTGATATTTTTTAAAAAAATTCAGCGCGCGCAGAAAAAAATCACGAGTACGTCCGTAAAATTAAAAAAAAAAAAAACCAAAACTTTACCCGCTACGGCCAAAATAAAAAAAATCGGAAAAACCCGCGTAGAATTTTTCCGGCTTTTCCGATCGCGAAACAAAAAAAACCGTAAATTTCTATCATCGAGGTTCATACGTGGTTAAAATTTCGAAGCGATATCTTCGAAGACTCCGAAGATATAGGGGTTCTAAACTTTCCGAAAAAAAAAAAAGTGGGGGAAAAAAATTTTTTTTTTCTTCTAAAATCCTATTTTTTTATTCTAAACACTTTCTTTCCCCGGGACTATCCTCCTATCTCGAAAACAAAAATTTTAGCCCCCCTGCCGGTTGTAGGGCCGTAGTATAATACTCCTAAAGGTCGTATTATAACAAGCGTGTACCCCGTGTGCACACGTATCCCCCGTGTACACATGTACACATAAAACTATTATTGGGCGCGGGATTCGCCTACGCTAGCATCCGCCTTGCGCCCACACTTGGCCTGCCGGCGGCTTAACTATCGCGCTTCGCGCGACGATCCTAGCCCCCCGTGTACACGTATATCCTTTCCGTGTACACGTATATCATTTCCGTGTACACGTATATCCTTTCCGTGTACACGTATATCCATTCCGTGTACACGTATATTCTTTCCGTGTACACGTATCTACCAATTATTTGAATACTACGATCTTAAGGCGTTGTTCTTATTTTAAAGGTTCATTGTCAAAATGATTAAAAACTATAATTGGATACCAATAATGTGAATACTACGATCAATTCGTGTCTGTCTTTATCATTGAATCCATTTGATACTATAATTGGACACCAATAATGTGAATACTACGATCAATGTGTGTCTGTCTTTATCATTGAATCCGTTTGAAACTATAATTGGACACCAATAATGTGAATACTACGATCAATGCTTGTCTGTCTTCATCATTGAGTCCGTTTGAAACAATAATTGGACACCAATAATGTGAATACTACGATCAATGCGTGTCTGTCTTTGTCGTTGGGTCAGTTTGAAACTATAATTGGACACCAATAATGTGAATACTACGATCAATGCGTCCCTGTCTTTATCATTGAGTCAGTTTGAAACTATAATTGGACACCAATAATGTGAATACTACGATCAATGAGTGTCTTTCTTTATCATTGAATCCGTTTGAAACTATAATTGGACACCAATAATGTGAATACTACGATCAATGCGTGTCTGTCTTTATCATTGAATCCGTTTGAAACTATAATTGGACACCAATAATGTGAATACTACGATCAATGTGTATAATATATCGATTTTTCCGCATTTTTTTCAAATATTTCATGAACTATTGGTTTTGAAAAAACAATTCACTTACATTTTTTGTAGACTTTCCAAAGGCAATCATAAAAGGTTCTATGAAAAATTGGGAAATATGCAGCCGTTTGGGAAATATTTGGAATTATTCAAAATTGTCGAAATTTTTTTCTAAGTCCCGACGAATTTTTTTGGGTTTTATTTTTTTTCTGCTCTGGTAATGAATTCGAAGAAACCAAATGGGATATGTTGATAGAGTTAATTGAGAGGTATTTTTGACAAAAAAATCATTTCTCATTTTTTATTGGTTCTGGAGATATATCGATTTTTCCGATTTTTTTTCGATTATTTCTCGGACTATTGATTTTGAAGAAACAATTCATTTACATTTTTTGTAGACTTCTCCAAGGCAATCATAAAAGGTTCTATGAAAAATTGAGAAGTATGCAGCCGTTTGGGAAATATTTGGAATTATTCAAAATCGACGAAGAGAAATTTTTTCCAAGTCCCGACGAATTTTTTTGGGTTTTATTTTTTTTCTGCTCTGGTAATGAATTCGAAGAAACCAAATTGGGATATGTTGATGGAGTTAATTGAGAGGTATTTTTGACAATAAAATCATTCCTCATTTTTTATTGGTTCTGGAGATATATCGATTTTTTCGATTGTTTTTCAAATATTTCCTGGACTATTGATATTGAAGAAACACTTTATTTACATTTTTTGTATATTTTCCAAAGGCAATCATATAAGGTTGTATGGAAAATTTGGAAATATGCAGCCATTTGGGAAATATTTGGAAGTATTCAAAATCGACGAAGAGAAATTTTTTCTAAGTCCCAACGAATTTTTTTGGGTTTTATTTTTTTTCTGCTCTGGTAATGAATTCGAAGAAACCAAATTGGGATATGTTGATAGAGTTAATTGAGAGGTATTTTTGACAGAAAAATCATTTCTCATTTTTTATTGGTTCTGGAGATATATCGATTTTTTCGATTTTTTTTCAAATATTTCCTGTACTATTGATTTTGAAGAAACACTTCATTCACATTTTTTGTATATTTTCCAAAGGCAATCATAAAAGGTTCTATCGAAAATTTGGAAATATGCAGCTATTTGGGAAATATTTGGAATTATTCAATATCGACGAAACGAAATTTTGTTCTAAGTCCCGACGAATTTTTTTGGGTTTTATTTTTTTTCTGCTCTGGTAATGAATTCAAAGAAACCAAATTGGGATGGGTTGATAGAGTCCATTGAAAGGTATTTTTAACAAAAAAATCATTTCTCAGTTTTCATTGATTCTGGAGATATATCGATTTTTCCGATTTTTTTTCAAATATTTCCCGGACTATTGATTCTGAAGAAACAATTCATCTACATTTTTTGTATACTTTTCAAAAACAATCATAAAAGGTTCTATGAAAAATTTGGAAATATGCAGCCGTTTGGGAAATATTTGGAATTTTTCAAAATCGACGAAATTTTTTTCCAAGTCCTGACGAATTTTTTTGGGTTTTATTTTTTTCTCGCTCTGGTAATGAATTCGAAGAAACCAAATTGGGATATGTTGATAGAGTTCATTGAGAGGTATTTTTGACAAAAAAATCATTTCTCATTTTTTATTGGTTCTGGAGATATATCGATTTTTCCGATTTTTTTTCGAATATTTCTCGGACTATTGATTTTGAAGAAACAATTCATTTACATTTTTTGTAAACTTTTTAAAGGCAATCATAAAAGGTTCTATGAAAAATTGGGAAATATGCAGCCGTTTGGGAAATATTTGGAATTTTTCAAAATCGACGAAATTTTTTTCCAAGTCCTGACGAATTTTTTTGGGTTTTATTTTTTTCTCGCTGCAGTAATGAATTCGAAGAAACCAAATTGGGATGGGTTGATAGAGTCCATTGAGAGGTATTTTTAACAAAAAAATCATTTCTCAGTTTTTATTGATTCTGGAGATATATCGATTTTTCCGTTTTTTTTTCAAATATTTCCTGGACTATTGATTTTGAAGAAACAATTCTTCAACATTTTTTGTATACTTTTCAAAAACAGTCATAAAAGGTTCTATGAAAAATTTGGAAATATGCAGCCGTTTGGGAAATATTTGAAATTATTCAAAATTATCGAAAAATTTTTCCAAGTCCCGACAAATTTTTTTGGGTTTTATTTTTTTCCCGCTGCAGTAATGAATTCGAAGAAATCAAATTGGGATGGGTTGATAGAGTACATTGAGAGGTATTTTTAACAAAAAAATCATTTCTCAGTTTTTATTGATTCTGGAGATATATCGATTTTTCCGATTTTTTTTCGAATATTTCTCGGACTATTGATTTTTAAGAAACAATTCATCTACATTTTTTGTAGACTTCCCAAAGGCAATCATAAAAGGTTCTATGAAAAATTGAGAAATATGCAGCCGTTTGGGAAATATTTGGAATTTTTCAAAATCGACGAAATTTTTTTCCAAGTCCTGACGAATTTTTTTGGGTTTTATTTTTTTCTCGCTGCAGTAATGAATTCGAAGAAACCAAATTGGGATGGGTTGATAGAGTCCATTGAGAGGTATTTTTAACAAAAAAATCATTTCTCAGTTTTTATTGATTCTGGAGATATATCGATTTTTCCGATTTTTTTTCGAATATTTCTCGGACTATTGATTTTCAAGAAACAATTCATTTACATTTTTTGTAGACTTTCCAAAGACAATCATAAAAGGTTCTATGAAAAATTGAGAAATATGCAGCCGTTTGGGAAATATTTAGAATTATTCAAAATTGTCGAAATTTTTTTCTAAGTCCCGACGAATGTTTTTGGGTTTTATTTTTTTTCTGCTCTGGTAATGAATTCGAAGAAACCAAATTGGGATGAGTTGATAGAGTCCATTGAAAGGTATTTTTAACAAAAAAATCATTTCTCAGTTTTCATTGATTCTGGAGATATATCGATTTTTCCGATTTTTTTTCGAATATTTCTTGGACTATTGATTTTGAAGAAACAATTCATTTACATTTTTTGTAGACTTTTCAAAAACAATCATAAAAGGTTCTATGAAAAATTTGGAAATATGCAGCCGTTTGGGAAATATTTGAAATTATTCAAAATTGTCGAAAGTCCCGACGAATTTTTTTATTTTTGAAATAGGAAAAAAATTCATTCGAAACTTTTTGTAGTACTAATGGAGTACAATAAAATTGTATGCATACACTTTTCCATATCTTGTTTAGTTTTTGAGATTTTGGGGCTTTTATAAAAAAAATTTCTAAGTCCAGCCTTTTTTTTGGATTTTATTTTTTTCCCGCTCTGTTATTGAATTCGAAAAAACCAAATTTAGACGATCGATAGAGTTCATTGAGAGGTATCTTCTGCAAAAAATTAATTTCCAAGTTTTTTCTTAATTCGGGAGATATATCGATTTTCCCGTTTTTTTCAAATATTTCCTGTACTATTGAAAATAGGGGAATTATTCATCTACATATTTTATAGATTTTTTGAAGGCGGTCAAAAAAGGCATCGTGGTAAATTGAAAAAATATCAGCAGTTTCCGAGATATTTCGTATTTTTAAAAATTACAATTTTTTTTTTCATATTTTTCAATTTTTCTCAGTTTTCCGGACATTTTCTTAAAAGTGTTGAAGAGGTATGATTTTTTTGTATTTCCAAGCTCTATCCACTGCATTGTTCAAAATTCAATTTCGTTCATCGGTACGTTTTTTTTTCATGTTTTTTACTTTTCGGAAAATCGTCCGGAAAACCCGTTTTCATTTTCCGATCCTTCTCAAAAACTATACACCACTGTAGGACATTTGGTCGTACTTCTTAAAGAAATATGAATTTGAAAAAACGAAACCCTGGACCTGTATCGAGGAAACTAGGAAAAACACAAAAATGGCCGTTAAAATTTTCCGGGTTTTCCGATCGCAAAAAAAAATAAATTTTGAGATACATTTTTTTGATTATTTACGTGATTAAAATTTCAACTCGATATCTCTAACGGTTTCGAAAATATAAGGTGTTTTCTAAAGACGACAGACAAAATGGCGGACATACAAAAAATTTATTTTTTTTAATTTTTCGTTTTTTCATTTTCATATTCATTTTTCAATGGGCCACATTTTCCCTTTATGAAAAATGATTCTATCTCTTCAAATAAAAAAGTGAGTGTCACAATTATTATTATTATTATTATTTTTTTTTGTTTTTTTTCTTGGATTCTTCCTAATTTTTTACAAGGATTAATTTCTTTTTTGAACCGTGGCTCTATCTACTCAAATAAAAAAAATAGCCCCCCTCTATGTTCTCGGCCTGTTTCATAGTTTCAATCATTTTTTCACGAAAATCAGCTGTTTTTTCGTTTATTTATAGGGTATCGCAAAAATTTTTACGTGACTTTTTTGTAGGTCTATTCAAGGGGAACAAAATTGTTTATATAAAATTTTTCGATATCTCGTTTGGTTTTCGAGTTTTGGGCAATTTGGGAGGGGGAGTACAGATTTTTTATTTTTTTTTTCATTTGTTTCGTATTTTTCCCATCTTTTTATGTAGTCGGAGAAAAACTGTTTGGAGGTATTACTGAGGCATGTGTTGCGGATACGATGCACTTTAATTTTTTTCATTACCTCTATTAGTACGGTCAATATTTCGATTTTCCAATTTTTTCAGATATCTCCCGGACTATTAATTTTGGGAAAAAAATTAAAAAACAAAATTGTAGATTTTCCAAAGGCAGTCAAAAGCTGTCTCGGTGATTCGGAAAAATATCGACCATTTCCGAGTAATTTCGTATTATCCGAAATTCAAATGTTTTTTTTCATATATTTGAAATTTTCCCAGTTTTCCGATCATCTTAGAAAAAATATCGAAGATGTGATTTGTTGGTATATTCGTGCACTGCCAAAAACATTTTTCACAATTCAGTTTCGATTGTTGGTTTCGTTGTCATTTGTGTTTTACAATATCGAAATTTTTCGGAAAATTTCCCGGAAAACCCGGTTATCATTTTCCGATCATTCTCAAAACTAACAGCCTTCTGTAAGACATATTGAAGTATATCTAGAAGAAATTTGAAAGGATTCGAATCAATTCTTGAACCGGCATCGAGAAAAGTAGGAAATTGAAAAAAAAAATCGGAAAATCACCGTAAAATTTTTCCGGATTTTCCGATCGCCAAAAAAAGTCACGTGACAAATACCGTCATCGAGTTGATAAAATGACTGAAAGTCCCAAGCGATATCTTTGATAGTTTGGGAAATATAGCCTTTTAAAAATTTTCGAGGGACAAAAATTTTTTTTTATTTTTTTAAATTTTTTTCAGTTTTTTCATCTTTTATAGTGTCAAATAAGGATCATTAACCCGTTTGAACCATCTCTCTATCTTTTCGAATAAAAAAGTTAGGCACCCCTACAGGTCGAAGTTATTATTATTATTATTATTTTTTTTTCGATTTTTTTCTATTTTTTATTAAGGATCAAGGTCCCGTTGGATTCAAAGTTCTATCTGTCCAAATAAAAAAGTTAGGCTCCCTCTGTCCGAAAGACCGCAGAATACTACTTCTCTAAAGATCGTAGTATAACAAGTATGGGCGCGGGATTCGCCTACGCTAGCATCCGCCTTGCGCCCACACTTGGCCTGCCGGCGGCTTAACTATCGCGCTTCGCGCGACGATCCTAGCCCCCCGTGTACACGTATATCCTTTCCGTGTACACGTATATCCTTTCCGTGTACACGTATATCCTTTCCGTGTACACGTATATCCTTTCCGTGTACACGTATATCCTTTCCGTGTACACGTACATACCCAATTATTTGAATACAACGATCTTAAGGCGTTGTTCTTATTTTAAACGTTCATTGTCAAAATGATTAAAAACTATAATTGGACACCAATAATGTGAATACTACGATCAATGCATGTCTGTCTTTATCATTGAATCCATTTGATACTATAATTGGACACCAATAATGTGAATACTACGATCAACGTGTGTCTGTCTTTATCATTGAATCCGTTTGAAACTATAATTGGACACCAATAATGTGAATCTACGATCAATGCTTGTTTGTCTTCATCATTGAGTCCGTTTGAAGCTATAATTAGACACCAATAATGTGAATACTACGATCAATGCGTGTCTGTCTTTATCGTTGGGTTTGAAACTATAATTGGACACCAATAATGTGAATACTACGATCAATGAGTGTCTGTCTTCATCAATGAATCCGTTTGAAACTATAATTGGACACCAATAATGTGAATACTACGATCAATGCGTGTCTGTTTTTATCATTGAATCCATTTGAAACTATAATTGGATACCAATAATGTGAATACTACGATCAATGAGTGTCTTTCTTTATCATTGAATCCGTTTGAAACTATAATTGGACACCAATAATGTGAATACTACGATCAATGCGTGTCTGTTTTTATCATTGAATCCGTTTGAAACTATAATTGGACACCAATAATGTGAATACTACGATCAATGTGTATAATATATCGATTTTTCCGCATTTTTTTCAAATATTTCATGAACTATTGATTTTGAAAAAACAATTCATTTATATTTTTTGTATATTTTCCAAAAGCAATCATAAAAGGTTCTATGAAAAATTGGGAAATATGCAGCCGTTTGGGAAATATTTAGAATTATTCAAAATTGTCGAAATTTTTTTCTAAGTCCCGACGAATTTTTTTGGGTTTTATTTTTTTTCTGCTCTGGTAATGAATTCGAAGAAACCAAATTGGGATATGTTGATAGAGTTAATTGAGAGGTATTTTTGACAAAAAAATCATTTCTCATTTTTTATTGGTTCTGGAGATATATCGATTTTTCCGATTTTTTTTCGATTATTTCTCGGACTATTGATTTTGAAGAAACAATTCATTTACATTTTTTGTAGACTTCCCAAAGGCAATCATAAAAGGTTCTATGAAAAATTGGGAAATATGCAGCCGTTTGGGAAATATTTAGAATTATTCAAAATTGGCGAAATTTTTTTCTAAGTCTCGACGAATTTTTTTGGGTTTTATTTTTTTTCTGCTCTGGTAATGAATTCGAAGAAACCAAACTGGGATATGTTGATAGAGTTCATTGAGAGGTATTTTTGACAAAAAAATCTTTTCTCATTTTTTATTGGTTCTGGAGATATATCGATTTTTCCGATTTTTTTTCGATTATTTCTCGGACTATTGATTTTAAAGAAACAATTCATTTACATTTTTTGTAGACTTCCCGAAGGCAATCATAAAAGGTTCTATGAAAAATTGGGAAATATGCAGCCGTTTGGGAAATATTTGGAATTATTCAAAATTGTCGAAATTTTTTTCTAAGTCCCGACGAATTTTTTTGGGTTTTATTTTTTTTCTGCTCTGGTAATGAATTCGAAGAAACCAAATTGGGATATGTTGATAGAGTTAATTGAGAGGTATTTTTGACAAAAAAATCATTTCTCATTTTTTATTGGTTCTGGAGATATATCGATTTTTCCGTTTTTTTTTCGATTATTTCTCGGACTATTGATTTTGAAGAAACAATTCATTTACATTTTTTGTAGACTTCCCAAAGGCAATCATAAAAGGTTCTATGAAAAATTGAGAAATATGGAGCCGTTTGGGAAATATTTGGAATTATTCAAAATCGAAGAAATTTTTTTCTAAGTCCCGACGAATTTTTTTGGGTTTTATTTTTTTTCCCGCTGCAGTAATGAATTCGAAGAAAGCAAATTGGGATGGGTTGATAGAGTCCATTGAGAGGTATTTTTGACAAAAATATCATTTCTCATTTTTTATTGGTTCTGGAGATATATCGATTTTTCCGATTTTTTTTCGATTATTTCTCGGACTATTGATTTTGAAGAAACAATTCATTTACATTTTTTGTAGACTTCTCAAAGGCAATCATAAAAGGTTCTATGAAAATTTGAGATATATGCAGCCGTTTGGGAAATATTTGGAATTATTCAAAATTGTCGAAATTTTTTTCTAAGTCCCGACGAATTTTTTTAGGTTTTATTTTTTTCCCGCTGTAGTAATGAATTCGAAGAAACCAAATTGGGAGAAGTTGATAGAGTTCGTTGAGAGGTATTTTTGACAAAAAAATCATTCCTCATTTTTTATTGGTTCTGGAGATATATCGATTTTACCGTTTTTTTTTCAAATATTTCCCGGACTATTGATTTTGAAGAAACAATTCATTAACATTTTTTGTATACTTTTCAAAAACAATCATAAAAGGTTCTATGAAAAATTTGGAAATATGCAGCCGTTTGGGAAATATTTGAAATTATTCAAAATTATCGAAAATTTTTTCCAAGTCCCGACGAATTTTTTTATTTTTGAAATAGGAAAAAAATTCATTCGAAACTTTTTGTAGTACTAATGAAGTACAATAAAATTGTTTCCATACACTTTTCCATATCTTGTTTAGTTTTTGAGATTTTGGTGCTTTTATAAAAAAAATTTCTAAGTCCAGCCTTTTTTTTGGATTTTATTTTTTTCCCGCTTTGTTATTGAATTCGAAAAAACCAAATTTACACGATCGATAGAGTTCATTGAGAGGTATCTTCTGCAAAAAATAAATTTCCAAGTTTTTTCTTAATTCGGGAGATATATCGATTTTCCCGTTTTTTTCAAATATTTCCTTTACTATTGAAAATAGGGAAATTATTTATTTACATATTTTATAGATTTTTTGAAGGCGGTCAAAAAAGGTATCGTGGTAAATTGGAAAAATATCAGCAGTTTCCGAGATATTTCGTATTTTTAAAAATTACAATTTTTTTTTTCATATTTTTCAATTTTTCTCAGTTTTCCGGACATTTTCTTAAAAGTGTTGAAGAGGTATGATTATTTTGTATTTCCAAGCTCTATCCACTGCATTGTTCAAAATTCAATTTCGATCATCGGTGCGGTTTTTATTCGAAATTTTCACTTTTCGGAAAATCGTCCGGAAAACCCGTTTTCATTTTCCGATCCTTCTCAAAAACTATACACCTGAGAAGGCTATATAGGCGCATATTTCTAAAAAAATTGGAATGGAAAAAATCATTTCCTGAACCGCTATCGAGTTACCGGTGAAAACCTTAAAAATGACCTTGAAAATTTTCCGGGTTTTCCGATCGCAAAAAAAAATTTTTTTCGAGATACGTTTTTTGAGTTATTGATTTGATTCAAATTTCAAAGCAATATCTCCAAGGGTTTGGAAATCATAGCGTTCGCCCCGGGGGCGACAGACAAAAAAAAAATGAGTCGACATTTTAATTTTTTTTAATTTTTTATTTTTTTATTTCCATATTCATTTTTCAAAGGGCCACATTTTCTCTTTATGAAAAATGATTCTATCTCTCCAAATAAAAAAGTGAGTGTCACAATTATTATTATTATTATTTTTTTTTTTTGTTTTTTTTCTTGGTTTCTTCCTAATTTTTTACAAGGATCAATTTCTTTTTTGAACCGTGGCTCTATCTCTTTAAATAAAAAAAATAGCCCCCCTCTGTATTCTCAGCCTCTTTCATAATTTTAATCATTTTTTCACGAAAATCAGCTGTTTTTTCGTTTATTTATAGGGTATCGCAAAAATTTTTACGTGACTTTTTTGTAGGTCTATTCAAGGGGAACAAAATTGTTTATATAAAATTTTTCGATATCTCGTTTGTTTTTCGAGTTTTGGGCAATTTTGGAGGGGGAGTAAAAAATTTTTAATATTTTTTTCACTTTTTTCGTATTTTTTCCATCTTTTTATGTAGTTGGAAAAAAACGGTTTGGAGGTATTACTGAGGCATGTGTTGCGGATACGATGCACTTTTATTTTTTTCATTACCTCTATTAGTACGGTCAATATTTCGATTTTCCAATTTTTTTAGATAACTCCCGGACTATTAATTTTGGGAAAAAAATTAAAAAATAAAATTGTAGATTTTCCGAAGGCAGTCAAAAGCTATCTCGGTGATTCGGAAAAATATCGACCATTTCCGAGTAATTTCGTATTATCCGAAATTCAAATGTTTTTTTTCATATATTTGAAATTTTCCCAGTTTTCCGATCATCTTAGAAAAAATATCGAAGATGTGATTTGTTGGTATATTCGTGCTCTACCAAAAACATTTTTCGGAATTCAGTTTCGATTATTGGTTTTGTTGTTTTTTGTGTTTTACAATATCGGAATTTTTCGGAAAATTTCCCGGAAAACCCGGTCATCATTTTCCGATCATTCTCAAAACTCACAGCCTTCTGTAAGACATATTGAAGTATATCTAGAAAAAATTTGAAAGGATTCGAATCAATTCTTGAACCGGGATCGAGAAAAGTAGGAACTTGAAAAAAAAAATCGGAAAATCACCGTAAAATTTTTCCGGATTTTCCGATCGCCAAAAAAAATCACGTGACAAATACCGTCATCGCGTTGATAAAATGACTGAAAGTCCCGTGCGATATCTTCGATATTTTGGGAAATATAGCGTTTTAAAAATTTTCGACACACAAAAAATTTTTTTTATTTTTTTTAATTTTTTTCAGTTTTTTCATCCTTTATAGTGTCAGATATGGATCATTAACCCGTTTGAACCATCTCTCTATCTTTTCGAATAAAAAAGTTAGACACCCCTACAGGTCGAAGTTATTATTATTATTATTATTTTTTTCTTGATTTTTTTCTATTTTTCATTAAGGATCAAGGTCCCGTTGGATTCAAAGTTCTATCTATTCAAATAAAAAAGTTAGGCTCCCTCTGTATTTCTCTGTCCGAAAGACCGTAGAATACTACTCTCTAAAGATCGTAGTATAACAAGTTTGGGCGCGGGATTCGCCTACGCTAGCATCCGCCTTGCGCCCACACTTGGCCTGCCGGCGGCTTAACTGTCGCGCTTCGCGCGACGATCCTAGCCCCCCGTGTACACGTATATCCTTTCCGTGTACACGTATATCCTTTCCGTGTACACGTATATCCTTTTCGTGTACACGTATATCCTTTCCGTGTACACATATATACCAATTATTTGAATACTACGATCTTAAGGCGTTGTTCTTATTTTAAACGTTCATTGTCAAAATGATTAAAAACTATAATTGGACACCAATAATGTGAATACTACGATCAATGCATGTCTGTCTTTATCATTGAATCCATTTGATACTATAATTGGACACCAATAATGTGAATACTACGATCAATGTGTGTCTGTCTTTATCATTGAATCCGTTTGAAACTATAATTGGACACCAATAATGTGAATACTACGATCAATGCGTGTCTGTCTTTATCGTTGGGTCAGTTTGAAACTATAATTGGACACCAATAATGTGAATACTACGATCAATGAGTGTCTTTCTTTATCATTGAATCCGTTTGAAACTATAATTGGACACCAATAATGTGAATACTACGATCAATGAGTGTCTTTCTTTATCATTGAATCCGTTTGAAACTATAATTGGACACCAATAATGTGAATACTACGATCAATGCGTGTCTGTTTTTATCATTGAATCCGTTTGAAACTATAATTGGACACCAATAATGTGAATACTACGATCAATGTGTATAATATATCGATTTTTCCGCATTTTTTTCAAATATTTCATGAACTATTGATTTTGAAAAAACAATTCATTTATATTTGTTGTATATTTTCCAAAAGCAATCATAAAAGATTTCATGAAAAATTTGGAAATATGCAGCAGTTTGGGAAATATTTGGAATTATTCAAAATTGTCGAAATTTTTTTCTAAGTCCCGACGAATATTTTTGGGTTTTATTTTTTTCCCGCTGCAGTAATGAATTCGAAGAAACCAAATTGGGATGGGTTGATAGAGTCCATTGAGAGGTATTTTTAACAAAAAAATCCTTTCTCATTTTTTATTGGTCCTGGAGATATATCGATTTTTCCGATTTTTTTTCGAATATATCTCGGACTATTGATTTTGAAGAAACAATTCATCTACATTTTTTGTAGACTTCCCAAAGGCAATCATAAAAGGTTCTATGAAAAATTGAGAAATATGCAGCCGTTTGGGAAATATTTAGAATTATTCAAAATTGTCGAAATTTTTTTCTAAGTAGTCCCGACGAATTTTTTTGGGTTTAATTTTTTTTCTGCTCTGGTAATGAATTCGAAGAAACCAAATTGGGATGGGTTGATAGAGTCCATTGAAAAGTATTTTTAACAGAAAAATCATTTCTCAGTTTTCATTGATTCTGGAGATATATCGATTTTTCCGATTTTTTTTCAAATATTTCCCGGACTATTGATTTTGAAGAAACAATTCATCTACATTTTTTGTATACTTTTCAAAAACAATCATAAAAGGTTCTATGAAAAATTTGGAAATATGCAGCCGTTTGGGAAATATTTGGAATTTTTCAAAATCGACGAAATTTTTTTCCAAGTCCCGACGAATTTTTTTGGGTTTTATTTTTTTCTCGCTCTGGTAATGAATTCGAAGAAACCAAATTGGGATATGTTGATAGAGTTCATTGAGAGGTATTTTTGACAAAAAAATCATTTCTCATTTTTTATTGGTTCTGGAGATATATCGATTTTTCCGATTTTTATTCGAATATTTCTCGGACTATTGATTTTGAAGAAACAATTCATTTACATTTTTTGTAAACTTTTTAAAGGCAATCATAAAAGGTTCTATGAAAAATTGGGAAATATGCAGCCGTTTGGGAAATATTTGGAATTTTTCAAAATCGACGAAATTTTTTTCCAAGTCCCGACGAATTTTTTTGGGTTTTATTTTTTTCTCGCTGCAGTAATGAATTCGAAGAAACCAAATTGGGATGGGTTGATAGAGTCCATTGAAAGGTATTTTTAACAAAAAAATCATTTCTCAGTTTTCATTGATTCTGGAGATATATCGATTTTTCCGATTTTTTTTCGAATATATCTTGGACTATTGATTTTGAAGAAACAATTCATTTACATTTTTTGTAGACTTTTCAAAAACAATCATAAAAGGTTCTATGAAAAATTTGGAAATATGCAGCCGTTTGGGAAATATTTGAAATTATTCAAAATTGTCGAAATTTTTTCTAAGTCCCGACGAATTTTTTTATTTTTGAAATAGGAAAAAAATTCATTCGAAACTCTTTGTAGTACTAATGGAGTACAATAAAATTGTATGCATACACTTTTCCATATCTTGTTTAGTTTTTGAGATTTTGGTGCTTTTATAAAAAAAATTTCTAAGTCCAGCCTTTTTTTTGGATTTTATTTTTTTCCCGCTCTGTTATTGAATTCGAAAAAACCAAATTTAGACGATCGATAGAGTTCATTGAGAGGTATCTTCTGCAAAAAATTAATTTCCAAGTTTTTTCTTAATTCGGGAGATATATCGATTTTCCCGTTTTTTTCAAATATTTCCTGTACTATTGAAAATAGGGGAATTATTCATCTACATATTTTATAGATTTTTTGAAGGCGGTCAAAAAAGGCATCGTGGTAAATTGAAAAAATATCAGCAGTTTCCGAGATATTTCGTATTTTTAAAAATTACAATTTTTTTTTTCATATTTTTCAATTTTTCTCAGTTTTCCGGACATTTTCTTAAAAGTGTTGAAGAGGTATGATTTTTTTGTATTTCCAAGCTCTATCCACTGCATTGTTCAAAATTCAATTTCGATCATCGGTACGTTTTTTTTTCATGTTTTTTACTTTTCGGAAAATCGTCCGGAAAACCCGTTTTCATTTTCCGATCCTTCTCAAAAACTATACACCACTGTAGGGCATTTGGTCGTACTTCTTAAAGAAATATGAATTCGAAAAAACGAAACCCTGGACCTGTATCGAGGAAACTAGGAAAAACACAAAAATGGCCGTTAAAATTTTCCGGGTTTTCCGATCGCAAAAAAAAATAAATTTTGAGATACATTTTTTTGATTATTTACGTGATTAAAATTTCAACTCGATATCTCTAACGGTTTCGAAAATATAAGGTGTTTTCTAAAGACGACAGACAAAATGGCGGACATACAAAAAATTTATTTTTTTTAATTTTTCGTTTTTTCATTTTCATATTCATTTTTCAATGGGCCACATTTTCCCTTTATGAAAAATGATTCTATCTCTTCAAATAAAAAAGTGAGTGTCACAATTATTATTATTATTATTATTTTTTTTTGTTTTTTTTCTTGGATTCTTCCTAATTTTTTACAAGGATCAATTTCTTTTTTGAACCGTGGCTATATCTACTCAAATAAAAAAAATAGCCCCCCTCTATGTTCTCGGCCTGTTTCATAGTTTCAATCATTTTTTCACGAAAATCAGCTGTTTTTTCGTTTATTTATAGGGTATCGCAAAAATTTTTACGTGACTTTTTTGTAGGTCTATTCAAGGGGAACAAAATTGTTTATATAAAATTTTTCGATATCTCGTTTGGTTTTCGAGTTTTGGGCAATTTGGGAGGGGGAGTACAGATTTTTTATTTTTTTTTTCATTTGTTTCGTATTTTTCCCATCTTTTTATGTAGTCGGAGAAAAACTGTTTGGAGGTATTACTGAGGCATGTGTTGCGGATACGATGCACTTTTATTTTTTTCATTACCTCTATTAGTACGGTCAATATTTCGATTTTCCAATTTTTTCAGATATCTCCCGGACTATTAATTTTGGGAAAAAAATTAAAAAACAAAATTGTAGATTTTCCAAAGGCAGTCAAAAGCTGTCTCGGTGATTCGGAAAAATATCGACCATTTCCGAGTAATTTCGTATTATCCGAAATTCAAATGTTTTTTTTCATATATTTGAAATTTTCCCAGTTTTCCGATCATCTTAGAAAAAATATCGAAGATGTGATTTGTTGGTATATTCGTGCACTGCCAAAAACATTTTTCACAATTCAGTTTCGATTGTTGGTTTCGTTGTCATTTGTGTTTTACAATATCGGAATTTTTCGGAAAATTTCCCGGAAAACCCGGTTATCATTTTCCGATCATTCTCAAAACTAACAGCCTTCTGTAAGACATATTGAAGTATATCTAGAAGAAATTTGAAAGGATTCGAATCAATTCTTGAACCGGCATCGAGAAAAGTAGGAAATTGAAAAAAAAAATCGGAAAATCACCGTAAAATTTTTCCGGATTTTCCGATCGCCAAAAAAAGTCACGTGACAAATACCGTCATCGAGTTGATAAAATGACTGAAAGTCCCAAGCGATATCTTTGATAGTTTGGGAAATATAGCCTTTTAAAAATTTTCGAGGGACAAAAATTTTTTTTTATTTTTTTAAATTTTTTTCAGTTTTTTCATCTTTTATAGTGTCAAATAAGGATCATTAACCCGTTTGAACCATCTCTCTATCTTTTCGAATAAAAAAGTTAGGCACCCCTACAGGTCGAAGTTATTATTATTATTATTATTTTTTTTTCGATTTTTTTCAATTTTTTATTAAGGATCAAGGTCCCGTTGGATTCAAAGTTCTATCTGTCCAAATAAAAAAGTTAGGCTCCCTCTGTCCGAAAGACCGCAGAATACTACTTCTCTAAAGATCGTAGTATAACAAGTTTGGGCGCGGGATTCGCCTACGCTAGCATCCGCCTTGCGCCCACACTTGGCCTGCCGGCGGCTTAACTATCGCGCTTCGCGCGACGATCCTAGCCCCCCGTGTACACGTATATCCTTTCCGTGTACACGTATATCCTTTCCGTGTACACGTATATCCTTTCCGTGTACACGTATATCCTTTCCGTGTACACGTATATACCAATATTTGAATACTACGATCTTAAGGCGTTGTTCTTATTTTAAACGTTCATTGTCAAAATGATTAAAAACTATAATTGGACACCAATAATGTGAATACTACGATCAATGCTTGTCTGTCTTCATCATTGAGTCCGTTTGAAACTATAATTGGACACCAATAATGTGAATACTACGATCAATGCTTGTCTGTCTTCATCATTGAGTCCGTTTGAAACTATAATTGGACACCAAAAATGTTAATACTACGATCAATGCGTGTCTGTCATTATCGTTGGGTCAGTTTGAAACTATAATTGGACACCAATAATGTGAATACTACGATCAATGAGTGTCTTTCTTTATCATTGAATCCGTTTGAAACTATAATTGGACACCAATAATGTGAATACTACGATCAATGCGTGTCTGTTTTTATCATTGAATCCGTTTGAAACTATAATTGGATACCAATAATGTGAATACTACGATCAATGCGTGTCTGTCTTTATCGTTGAGTCAGTTCGAAACTATAATTGGACACCAATAATGTGAATACTACGATCAATGAGTGTCTTCCTTTATCATTGAACCCGTTTGAAACTATAATTGGACACCAATAATGTGAATACTACGATCAATGCGTGTCTGTTTTTATCATTGAATCCATTTGAAACTATAATTGGACACCAATAATGTGAATACTACGATCAATGTGTATAATATATCGATTTGTCCGCATTTTTTTCAAATATTTCATGAACTACTGATTTTGAAAAAACAATTCATTTATATTTTTTGTATATTTTCCAAAAGCAATCATAAAAGGTTTCATGAAAAATTTGGAAATATGCAGCAATTTGGGAAATATTTGGAATTATTCAAAATTGTCAAAATTTTTTTCCAAGTCCCGACGAATTTTTTTGGGTTTTATTTTTTTTCTGCTCTGGTAATGAATTCGAAGAAACCAAATTGGGATATGTTGATAGAGTTCATTGAGAGGTATTTTTGACTAAAAAATCATTTCTCAGTTTTCATTGATTCTGGAGATATATTGATTTTTCCGATTTTTTTTCGAATATTTCTTGGACTATTGATTTTGAACAAACAATTCATTTACGTTTTTTGTAGACTTCCCGATGGCAATCATAAAAGGTTCTATGAAAAATTGGGAAATATGCAGCCGTTTGGGAAATATTTAGAATTATTCAAAATTGTCGAAATATTTTTCCAAGTCCCGACGAATTTTTTTGGGTTTTATTTTTTTTCTGCTCTGGTAATGAATTCGAAGAAACCAAATTGGGATATGTTGATAGAGTTAATTGAGAGGTATTTTTGACCAAAAAGTCATTTCTCATTTTTTATTGGTTCTGGAGATATATCGATTTTTCCGATTTTTTTTCGATTATTTCTCGGACTATTGATTTTAAAGAAACAATTCATTTACATTTTTTGTAGACTTCCCGAAGGCAATCATAAAAGGTTCTATGAAAAATTGGGAAATATGCAGCCGTTTGGGAAATATTTGGAATTATTCAAAATTGTCGAAATTTTTTTCTAAGTCCCGACGAATTTTTTTGGGTTTTTATTTTTTTTCTGCTCTGGTAATGAATTCGAAGAAACCAAATTGGGATATGTTGATAGAGTTAATTGAGAGGTATTTTTGACAAAAAAATCATTTCTCATTTTTTATTGGTTCTGGAGATATATCGATTTTTCCGATTTTTTTTCGATTATTTCTCGGACTATTGATTTTGAAGAAACAATTCATTTACATTTTTTGTAGACTTCCCAAAGGCAATCATAAAAGGTTCTATGAAAAATTGAGAAATATGCAGCCGTTTGGGAAATATTTGGAATTATTCAAAATCGAAGAAATTTTTTTCTAAGTCCCGACGAATTTTTTTGGGTTTTATTTTTTTCCCGCTGCAGTAATGAATTCGAAGAAAGCAAATTGGGATGGGTTGATAGAGTCCATTGAGAGGTATTTTTGACAAAAATATCATTTCTCATTTTTTATTAGTTCTGGAGATATATCGATTTTTCCGATTTTTTTTCGATTATTTCTCGGACTATTGATTTTGAAGAAACAATTCATTTACATTTTTTGTAGACTTCTCAAAGGCAATCATAAAAGGTTCTATGAAAAATTGAGATATATGCAGCCGTTTGGGAAATATTTGGAATTATTCAAAATTGTCGAAATTTTTTTCTAAGTCCCGACGAATTTTTTTAGGTTTTATTTTTTTCCCGCTGTAGTAATGAATTCGAAGAAACCAAATTGGAAGAAGTTGATAGAGTTCGTTGAGAGGTATTTTTGACAAAAAAATCATTCCTCATTTTTTATTGGTTCTGGAGATATATCGATTTTACCGTTTTTTTTTCAAATATTTCCCGGACTATTGATTTTGAAGAAACAATTCATTAACATTTTTTGTATACTTTTCAAAAACAATCATAAAAGGTTCTATGAAAAATTTGGAAATATGCAGCCGTTTGGGAAATATTTGAAATTATTCAAAATTATCGAAAATTTTTTCCAAGTCCCGACGAATTTTTTTATTTTTGAAATAGGAAAAAAATTCATTCGAAACTTTTTGTAGTACTAATGAAGTACAATAAAATTGTTTCCATACACTTTTCCATATCTTGTTTAGTTTTTGAGATTTTGGTGCTTTTATAAAAAAAATTTCTAAGTCCAGCCTTTTTTTTGGATTTTATTTTTTTCCCGCTTTGTTATTGAATTCGAAAAAACCAAATTTACACGATCGATAGAGTTCATTGAGAGGTATCTTCTGCAAAAAATAAATTTCCAAGTTTTTTCTTAATTCGGGAGATATATCGATTTTCCCGTTTTTTTCAAATATTTCCTGTACTATTGAAAATAGGGAAATTATTTATTTACATATTTTATAGATTTTTTGAAGGCGGTCAAAAAAGGTATCGTGGTAAATTGGAAAAATATCAGCAGTTTCCGAGATATTTCGTATTTTTAAAAATTACAATTTTTTTTTTCATATTTTTCAATTTTTCTCAGTTTTCCGGACATTTTCTTAAAAGTGTTGAAGAGGTATGATTTTTTTGTATTTCCAAGCTCTATCCACTGCATTGTTCAAAATTCAATTTCGATCATCGGTGCGGTTTTTATTCGAAATTTTCACTTTTCGGAAAATCGTCCGGAAAACCCGTTTTCATTTTCCGATCCTTCTCAAAAACTATACACCTGAGAAGGCTATATAGGCGCATATTTCTAAAAAAATTGGAATGGAAAAAATCATTTCCTGAACCGCTATCGAGTTACCGGTGAAAACCTTAAAAATGACCTTGAAAATTTTCCGGGTTTTCCGATCGCAAAAAAAAATTTTTTTCGAGATACATTTTTTGAGTTATTGATTTGATTCAAATTTCAAAGCAATATCTCCAAGGGTTTGGAAATCATAGCGTTCGCCCCGGGGGCGACAGACAAAAAAAAAATGAGTCGACATTTTAATTTTTTTTAATTTTTTATTTTTTTATTTCCATATTCATTTTTCAAAGGGCCACATTTTCTCTTTATGAAAAATGATTCTATCTCTCCAAATAAAAAAGTGAGTGTCACAATTATTATTATTATTATTTTTTTTTTTTGTTTTTTTTCTTGGTTTCTTCCTAATTTTTTACAAGGATCAATTTCTTTTTTGAACCGTGGCTCTATCTCTTTAAATAAAAAAAATAGCCCCCCTCTGTATTCTCAGCCTCTTTCATAATTTTAATCATTTTTTCACGAAAATCAGCTGTTTTTTCGTTTATTTATAGGGTATCGCAAAAATTTTTACGTGACTTTTTTGTAGGTCTATTCAAGGGGAACAAAATTGTTTATATAAAATTTTTCGATATCTCGTTTGTTTTTCGAGTTTTGGGCAATTTTGGAGGGGGAGTAAAAAATTTTTAATATTTTTTTCACTTTTTTCGTATTTTTTCCATCTTTTTATGTAGTTGGAAAAAAACGGTTTGGAGGTATTACTAAGGCATGTGTTGCGGATACGATGCACTTTTATTTTTTTCATTACCTCTATTAGTACGGTCAATATTTCGATTTTCCAATTTTTTTAGATATCTCCCGGACTATTAATTTTGGGAAAAAAATTAAAAAATAAAATTGTAGATTTTCCGAAGGCAGTCAAAAGCTATCTCGGTGATTCGGAAAAATATCGATCATTTCCGAGTAATTTCGTATTATCCGAAATTCAAATGTTTTTTTTCATATATTTGAAATTTTCCCAGTTTTCCGATCATTTTAGAGAAAATATCGAAGAGCTACGATTTGTTGGTATATTCGTGCACTGCCAAAAACATTTTTCACAATTCAGTTTCGATTGTTGGTTTCGTTGTTTTTTGTGTTTTACAATATCGGAATTTTTCGGAAAATTTCCCGGAAAACCCGGTCATCATTTTCCGATCATTCTCAAAGCTCACAGCCTTCCGTAAGACATATTGAAGTATATCTAGAAGAAATTTGAAAGAATTCGAATCAATTCTTGAACCGGTATCGAGAAAAGTAGGAACTTGAAAAAAAAAATTGGAAAATCACCGTAAAATTTTTCCGGATTTTCCGATCGCCAAAAAAAATCACGTGACAAATACCGCCATCGCGTTGATAAAATGACTGAAAGTCCCTTGCGATATCTTCGATATTTTGGGAAATATAGCGTTTTAAAAATTTTCGGCACACAAAAAATTTTTTTTATTTTTTTTAATTTTTTTCAATTTTTTCATGCTTTATAGTGTCAGATATGGATCATTAAGCCGTTTGAACCATCTCTCTATCTTTTCGAATAAAAAAGTTAGACACCCCTACAGGTCGAAGTTATTATTATTATTATTATTTTTTTCTTGATTTTTTTCCATTTTTTATTAAGGATCAAGGTCCCGTTGGATTCAAAGTTCTATCTAGTCAAATAAAAAAGTTAGGCTCCCTCTGTATTTCTCTGTCCGAAAGACCGTAGAATACTACTCTCTAAAGATCGTAGTATAACAAGTTTGGGCGCGGGATTCGCCTACGCTAGCATCCGCCTTGCGCCCACACTTGGCCTGCCGGCGGCTTAACTGTCGCGCTTCGCGCGACGATCCTAGCCCCCCGTGTACACGTATATCATTTCCGTGTACACGTATATCCTTTCCGTGTACACGTATATCCTTTCCGTGTACACGTATATCCTTTCCGTGTACACGTATATCCTTTCCGTGTACACGTATATCCTTTCCGTGTACACGTACATACCAATTATTTGAATACAACGATCTTAAGGCGTTGTTCTTATTTTAAACGTTCATTGTCAAAATGATTAAAAACTATAATTGGACACCAATAATGTGAATACTACGATCAATGCATGTCTGTCTTTATCATTGAATCCATTTGATACTATAATTGGACACCAATAATGTGAATACTACGATCAACGTGTGTCTGTCTTTATCATTGAATCCGTTTGAAACTATAATTGGACACCAATAATGTGAATACTACGATCAATGCTTGTTTGTCTTCATCATTGAGTCCGTTTGAAACTATAATTAGACACCAATAATGTGAATACTACGATCAATGCGTGTCTGTCTTTATCGTTGGGTTTGAAACTATAATTGGACACCAATAATGTGAATACTACGATCAATGAGTGTCTGTCTTCATCATTGAATCCGTTTGAAACTATAATTGGACACCAATAATGTGAATACTACGATCAATGCGTGTCTGTTTTTATCATTGAATCCATTTGAAACTATAATTGGATACCAATAATGTGAATACTACGATCAATGAGTGTCTTTCTTTATCATTGAATCCGTTTGAAACTATAATTGGACACCAATAATGTGAATACTACGATCAATGCGTGTCTGTTTTTATCATTGAATCCGTTTGAAACTATAATTGGACACCAATAATGTGAATACTACGATCAATGTGTATAATATATCGATTTTTCCGCATTTTTTTCAAATATTTCATGAACTATTGATTTTGAAAAAACAATTCATTTATATTTTTTGTATATTTTCCAAAAGCAATCATAAAAGGTTCTATGAAAAATTGGGAAATATGCAGCCGTTTGGGAAATATTTAGAATTATTCAAAATTGTCGAAATTTTTTTCCAAGTCCCGACGAATTTTTTTGGGTTTTATTTTTTTTCTGCTCTGGTAATGAATTCGAAGAAACCAAATTGGGATATGTTGATAGAGTTAATTGAGAGGTATTTTTGACAAAAAAATCATTTCTCATTTTTTATTGGTTCTGGAGATATATCGATTTTTCCGATTTTTTTTCGATTATTTCTCGGACTATTGATTTTGAAGAAACAATTCATTTACATTTTTTGTAGACTTCCCAAAGGCAATCATAAAAGGTTCTATGAAAAATTGGGAAATATGCAGCCGTTTGGGAAATATTTAGAATTATTCAAAATTGGCGAAATTTTTTTCTAAGTCTCGACGAATTTTTTTGGGTTTTATTTTTTTTCTGCTCTGGTAATGAATTCGAAGAAACCAAACTGGGATATGTTGATAGAGTTCATTGAGAGGTATTTTTGACAAAAAAATCTTTTCTCATTTTTTATTGGTTCTGGAGATATATCGATTTTTCCGATTTTTTTTCGATTATTTCTCGGACTATTGATTTTAAAGAAACAATTCATTTACATTTTTTGTAGACTTCCCGAAGGCAATCATAAAAGGTTCTATGAAAAATTGGGAAATATGCAGCCGTTTGGGAAATATTTGGAATTATTCAAAATTGTCGAAATTTTTTTCTAAGTCCCGACGAATTTTTTTGGGTTTTATTTTTTTTCTGCTCTGGTAATGAATTCGAAGAAACCAAATTGGGATATGTTGATAGAGTTAATTGAGAGGTATTTTTGACAAAAAAATCATTTCTCATTTTTTATTGGTTCTGGAGATATATCGATTTTTCCGATTTTTTTTCGATTATTTCTCGGACTATTGATTTTGAAGAAACAATTCATTTACATTTTTTGTAAACTTTTTAAAGGCAATCATAAAAGGTTCTATGAAAAATTGGGAAATATGCAGCCGTTTGGGAAATATTTGGAATTTTTCAAAATCGACGAAATTTTTTTCCAAGTCCCGACGAATTTTTTTGGGTTTTATTTTTTTCCCGCTGCAGTAATGAATTCGAAGAAACCAAATTGGGATGGGTTGATAGAGTCCATTGAGAGATATTTTTAACAAAAAAATCATTTCTCAGTTTTTATTGATTCTGGAGATATATCGATTTTACCGATTTTTTTTCGAATATTTTTTGGACTATTGATTTTGAAGAAACAATTCATCTACATTTTTTGTATACTTCCCAAAGGCAATCATAAAAGGTTCTATGAAAAATTTGGAAATATGCAGCCGTTTAGGAAATATTTGGAATTATTCAAAATCGAAGAAATTTTTTTTCAAGTCCCGACGAATTTTTTTGGGTTTTATTTTTTTCCCGCTGCAGTAATGAATTCGAAAAAACCAAATTGGGATGGGTTGATAGAGTCCATTGAAAGGTATTTTTGACAAAAAAATCATTTCTCAGTTTTCATTGATTCTGGAGATATATCGATTTTTCCGATTTTTTTTCGAATATTTCTTGGACTATTGATTTTGAAGAAACAATTCATTTACATTTTTTGTATACTTTCCAAAGGCAATCATAAAAGGTTCTATGAAAAATTGGGAAATATGCAGCCGTTTGGGAAATATTTAGAATTATTCAAAATTGTCGAAAAGTCCCGACGAAAATTTTTGGGTTTCATTTTTTTCCCGCTGCAGTAATGAATTCGAAGAAACCAAATTGGGATGGGTTGATAGAGTCCATTGAGAGATATTTTTAACAAAAAAATCATTTCTCAGTTTTTATTGATTCTGGAGATATATCGATTTTACCGATTTTTTTTCAAATATATCCCGGACTATTGATTTTGAAGAAACAATTCATTTACATTTTTTGTATACTTTCCAAAGGCAATCATAAAAGGTTCTATGAAAAAATGAGAAATATGCAGCCGTTTGGGAAATATTTAGAATTATTCAAAATTGTCGAAATTTTTTTCTAAGTCCCGACGAAAATTTTTGGGTTTTATTTTTTTCCCGCTGCAGTAATGAATTCGAAGAAACCAAATTGGGATGGGTTGATAGAGTCCATTGAGAGATATTTTTAACAAAAAAATCATTTCTCAGTTTTTATTGATTCTGGAGATATATCGATTTTACCGATTTTTTTTCAAATATATCCCGGACTATTGATTTTGAAGAAACAATTCATTTACATTTTTTGTATACTTTCCAAAGGCAATCATAAAAGGTTCTATGAAAAATTGAGAAATATGCAGCCGTTTGGGAAATATTTAGAATTATTCAAAATTGTCGAAATTTTTTTCTAAGTCCCGACGAAAATTTTTGGGTTTCATTTTTTTCCCGCTGCAGTAATGAATTCGAAGAAACCAAATTGGGATGGGTTGATAGAGTCCATTGAGAGATATTTTTAACAAAAAAATCATTTCTCAGTTTTTATTGATTCTGGAGATATATCGATTTTACCGATTTTTTTTCAAATATATCCCGGACTATTGATTTTGAAGAAACAATTCATTTACATTTTTTGTAAACTTTTTAAAGGCAATCATAAAAGGTTCTATGAAAAATTGGGAAATATGCAGCCGTTTGGGAAATATTTGGAATTTTTCAAAATCGACGAAATTTTTTTCCAAGTCCCGACGAATTTTTTTGGGTTTTATTTTTTTCTCGCTGCAGTAATGAATTCGAAGAAACCAAATTGGGATGGGTTGATAGAGTCCATTGAAAGGTATTTTTAACAAAAAAATCATTTTTCAGTTTTCATTGATTCTGGAGATATATCGATTTTTCCGATTTTTTTTCAAATATTTCCCGGACTATTGATTTTGAAGAAACAATTCATCTACATTTTTTGTATACTTTTCAAAAACAATCATAAAAGGTTCTATGAAAAATTTGGAAATATGCAGCCGTTTGGGAAATATTTGGAATTTTTCAAAATCGACGAAATTTTTTTCTAAGTCCCGACGAATTTTTTTGGGTTTTATTTTTTTCTCGCTCTGGTAATGAATTCGAAGAAACCAAATTGGGATATGTTGATAGAGTTCATTGAGAGGTATTTTTGACAAAAAAATCATTTCTCATTTTTTATTGGTTCTGGAGATATATCGATTTTTCCGATTTTTTTTCGAATATTTCTCGGACTATTGATTTTGAAGAAACAATTCATTTACATTTTTTGTAAACTTTTTAAAGGCAATCATAAAAGGTTCTATGAAAAATTGGGAAATATGCAGCCGTTTGGGAAATATTTGGAATTTTTCAAAATCGACGAAATTTTTTTCCAAGTCCCGACGAATTTTTTTGGGTTTTATTTTTTTCTCGCTGCAGTAATGAATTCGAAGAAACCAAATTGGGATGGGTTGATAGAGTCCATTGAAAGGTATTTTTAACAAAAAAATCATTTTTCAGTTTTCATTGATTCTGGAGATATATCGATTTTTCCGATTTTTTTTCGAATATTTCTTGGACTATTGATTTTGAAGAAACAATTCATTTACATTTTTTGTAGACTTTTCAAAAACAATCATAAAAGGTTCTATGAAAAATTTGGAAATATGCAGCCGTTTGGGAAATATTTGAAATTATTCAAAATTGTCGAAATTTTTTCTAAGTCCCGACGAATTTTTTTATTTTTGAAATAGGAAAAAAATTCATTCGAAACTTTTTGTAGTACTAATGGAGTACAATAAAATTGTATGCATACACTTTTCCATATCTTGTTTAGTTTTTGAGATTTTGGTGCTTTTATAAAAAAAATTTCTAAGTCCAGCCTTTTTTTTGGATTTTATTTTTTTCCCGCTCTGTTATTGAATTCGAAAAAACCAAATTTAGACGATCGATAGAGTTCATTGAGAGGTATCTTCTGCAAAAAATTAATTTCCAAGTTTTTCCTTAATTCGGGAGATATATCGATTTTCCCGTTTTTTTCAAATATTTCCTGTACTATTGAAAATAGGGGAATTATTCATCTACATATTTTATAGATTTTTTGAAGGCGGTCAAAAAAGGTATCGTGGTAAATTGAAAAAATATCAGCAGTTTCCGAGATATTTCGTATTTTTAAAAATTACAATTTTTTTTTTTCATATTTTTCAATTTTTCTCAGTTTTCCGGACATTTTCTTAAAAGTGTTGAAGAGGTATGATTTTTTTGTATTTCCAAGCTCTATCCACTGCATTGTTCAAAATTCAATTTCGATCATCGGTGCGGTTTTTATTCGAAATTTTCACTTTTCGGAAAATCGTCCGGAAAACCCGTTTTCATTTTCCGATCCTTCTCAAAAACTATACACCATTGTAGGACATTTGGTCGTACTTCTTAAAGAAATATGAATTCGAAAAAACGAAACCCTGGACCTGTATCGAGGAAACTAGGAAAAACACAAAAATGGCCGTTAAAATTTTCCGGGTTTTCCGATCGCAAAAAAAAATTTTTTTCGAGATACATTTTTTGAGTTATTGATTTGATTCAAATTTCAAAGCAATATCTCCAAGGGTTTGGAAATCATAGCGTTCGCCCCGGGGGCGACAGACAAAAAAAAAATGAGTCGACATTTTAATTTTTTTTAATTTTTTATTTTTTTATTTCCATATTCATTTTTCAAAGGGCCACATTTTCTCTTTATGAAAAATGATTCTATCTCTCCAAATAAAAAAGTGAGTGTCACAATTATTATTATTATTATTTTTTTTTTTTGTTTTTTTTCTTGGTTTCTTCCTAATTTTTTACAAGGATCAATTTCTTTTTTGAACCGTGGCTCTATCTCTTTAAATAAAAAAAATAGCCCCCCTCTGTATTCTCAGCCTCTTTCATAATTTTAATCATTTTTTCACGAAAATCAGCTGTTTTTTCGTTTATTTATAGGGTATCGCAAAAATTTTTACGTGACTTTTTTGTAGGTCTATTCAAGAGGAACAAAATTGTTTATATAAAATTTTTCGATATCTCGTTTGTTTTTCGAGTTTTGGGCAATTTTGGAGGGGGAGTAAAAAATTTTTAATATTTTTTTCACTTTTTTCGTATTTTTTCCATCTTTTTATGTAGTTGGAAAAAAACGGTTTGGAGGTATTACTGAGGCATGTGTTGCGGATACGATGCACTTTTATTTTTTTCATTACCTCTATTAGTACGGTCAATATTTCGATTTTTCAATTTTTTTAGATATCTCCCGGACTATTAATTTTGGGAAAAAAATTAAAAAATAAAATTGTAGATTTTCCGAAGGCAGTCAAAAGCTATCTCGGTGATTCGGAAAAATATCGATCATTTCCGAGTAATTTCGTATTATCCGAAATTCAAATGTTTTTTTTCATATATTTGAAATTTTCCCAGTTTTCCGATCATTTTAGAGAAAATATCGAAGAGCTACGATTTGTTGGTATATTCGTGCACTGCCAAAAACATTTTTCACAATTCAGTTTCGATTGTTGGTTTCGTTGTTTTTTGTGTTTTACAATATCGGAATTTTTCGGAAAATTTCCCGGAAAACCCGGTCATCATTTTCCGATCATTCTCAAAGCTCACAGCCTTCCGTAAGACATATTGAAGTATATCTAGAAGAAATTTGAAAGAATTCGAATCAATTCTTGAACCGGTATCGAGAAAAGTAGGAACTTGAAAAAAAAAATTGGAAAATCACCGTAAAATTTTTCCGGATTTTCCGATCGCCAAAAAAAATCACGTGACAAATACCGCCATCGCGTTGATAAAATGACTGAAAGTCCCTTGCGATATCTTCGATATTTTGGGAAATATAGCGTTTTAAAAATTTTCGGCACACAAAAAATTTTTTTTATTTTTTTTAATTTTTTTCAATTTTTTCATGCTTTATAGTGTCAGATATGGATCATTAAGCCGTTTGAACCATCTCTCTATCTTTTCGAATAAAAAAGTTAGACACCCCTACAGGTCGAAGTTATTATTATTATTATTATTTTTTTCTTGATTTTTTTCCATTTTTTATTAAGGATCAAGGTCCCGTTGGATTCAAAGTTCTATCTATTCAAATAAAAAAGTTAGGCTCCCTCTGTATTTCTCTGTCCGAAAGACCGTAGAATACTACTCTCTAAAGATCGTAGTATAATAAGAACACTGAAGAATGGGATGTGTAAATAATGTACTTGTTGCTTGGAATACCTACTTGTTTCACGAAAGTGTAGAGACCCTGATAAAAATATAAAATATGTAGGTATACAGGGTGTAACATAAGTACGTTAAAATATTCAAGTGACGTATTCCTGAGACAATTTTAAGAAAAAAAGTCAATATAAACTTGTGTCCAAAAATGCTTCGTTTCGGACATACAGGGTGTTGAAATTGAATTTTTTTTTCCGTTTTTTGAAAATAACTTTCGCAAGAAATAAATTATTTGCACGAAATTTGGTACCCGGTTTTTTTTTTGGCGTGGGAAATCATAATTTCGTATCAATTTTCATGTAACATCTAGAGGGCGCTGCGTACGCTACCATGATCCATTTCAAATTGCCCTAACATTTTTTACAGTAAACTTTTGGAACTTTTTATGAAAAAACCTCATTCCTACACCTTTTCCAAGTAAAAAAGGTACACTTCCTCAACAACGCTGATGATGATGCATGTCCTAGGGCGCTAAGTTAAGTTGCTGAGAATATTACAAAAACTAAGTATGTGGTAGATCTCGTCAAAATAAACAACTTTCCAATAAAATGTTTATCGAAGAATTCTTCGTTTTCGAGATACAGATTATTGAAATTTTCTCAGCACCTTCACTTGGCGCCCTAGGAGCTAAGTGACATGCATCGATATAGAAAATTGTAAATATCTCGAAAAAGATCACCTCCAGCGTTGTTGAGGAAGTATACCTTTTTTAATTGGAAAAGGTGTGGGAATAAAATTTTTTCATGAAAAGAACCAAAAGTTCACTGTCAAAAATGTAAGGGCAATTTGAAATAAATAATGACAGCGTACGCAGCACTCTCTAGATGTTACATGAAAAATAATACGAAATTATGATTTTTCACGTCAAAAAAAAACCGGTACAAAATTTCGTGCAAATAACTTATTTTTGGCAAGAGCTATTTTTAAAAAGCGTACAAAAAAATTTAATTTCAACACCCTGTATTTCCGAAACGAAGCATTTCTGGGCACAAGTTTATTTGTACTTTTTTCTTAAATTGTCTCAGGAATACGTCACACCCAGAAAAATCTAGTTATACAAGTATTTTTTCAAAAAAATCTTATAGCTGCTAATTGAAATATTGTAAACACTAAATTTTCTCGGATGAATGCAAAATGTAAAAATTTTCAACATGAAACAGGTCTTTTTTTCAAAACGTTCTTTTTGTCTCAATTTTACCTTTTAGTTTTGACAAAGAACACGATTGTAGTTAAAAGATGGTATTGAAAAAACAATATTCAAATACGTTATTAAGTGAGAGACTTTTAACAGTAATACAATTGTTTTGAAAAAAGACGTTGTTCATACTGAAAAGTGAACTATGTTGGCGCCTATTCAATTCAGAAATCATTTAACGGTTATACAATTTTGTGTTACAGGTAATAGATATTTCTCTCGGTGCACTTGAATCTTGAATATTTTAACGTACTTATGTCAGACCCTGTATACACCTATGAATACACATGTTTTAGGCAACATCAGTTTCTAAAATTTTTGTTGTACAATTTCTAAAGATGTTATGTGATTATTTTAGAACTGATGCACCCCAGAGCCGTATTTTAATTCTTCCTGAAGTAATATTCCACATACCTATATACATGTGGTTAGAAATTACTGTAGAATATTGAGTATTCTGATTATCATTAGCAGAACTTTTGTTGATTTGGTTTATGTCAACTTATCAAAAATATTCAAATTTCGTATTTTATCAAAGATTTTGTGCTTATCGCTCCAGAAGTATAAATGATTTGAAATTGGGCATGTGTTCATAATTCCGGTGACAACGCAATATGAAATTTTTCGTTATAGAAAAAAACAAAATGGCGGTGCCAAGATGGCGGACGAGATTTATGATAATGGTCCGATTCGATCCAAAATTGGTATGCGAGGAATTTCGGGGTCAGAGATCAAAAGTTTTATCAGAAGTCATAAATTCAAAATAGCGGCTCCAAGACGCTCTCTTAATTTGGCTACTTCTGCTCGGAGAATGATGCTACAGTAACGATTCAGGGCTTATTTTTTTCTGTAAGAGTTTTAATTTCATATTATCGAATGAGTATATTATATATTTTTTATTTTGAGGGACAAAAAATTACTTTGCAAAATTGCACAATTTTTTCACATGTTTTTTCTTAATATAAATTTCTTAATTTTGTGAAACAGATTTCTACCATGATTCTACGCATTTAAAGAAAAATAATAATTTCTACGATCACTAGGATCCGAGATTATTTTCTTATTTCAAAAAAATCTGGAAAGCGCAATAATAGTAATTGCAGAGGACAATGCCGATTCACTTATAAGCAAAACGGAGGCAAATCTGACTATAGAAAACAACATAATTATTATAGTTGAAGAAGATGTTGATTTGATTGTACTTCTCACGCAATTGTTTTCCAGTACACAGAACATATTTTTTTTTTAAATGTACAGCACGAGAAGTAGATCGCTGGTATTCCATCAACAGCCTTAAATATCCACACGTATCGAAATATGTAGCTTCTCTTCACGTTGTATCAGGCTGTGTTACAGTATCTTCGATCTACAAACAGAAGAAGAACAAATCACTGAAAATTTTTCATTCGAATCCAGACCACCTTCAATTATTGCATGTATTTTATGAAGAAACTGCTCTTGCTGAAGAAGTGAGTCATTATATGTGCAAAATTAATTCTTTATTGTATAATAAAAAGAAAGAAGGAACTCTCAATGAACATCGTTTCAAGTATTTTAAACGATCAGCGTCAAAGGCAACTTTTCAATTAACGAATCTTCCTCTTAGTGAAGGAGCCGCCAAACAAATGCCTTCAGAGTTTATTTGCATTTGCAAAAATGGTTGGGCAACGACAAAAGGATCACTCTGTGTGGATGAAAAATTACGAATAATGCATTAATGTCAGTTTATACGGATGATCCATTTATACCAGATGAGATATTGAAAGATATCTCATGCAGCTGTATCAGTGGTTGCAAAACAAAAACCTGTGGCTGCAGAAAGCAATTTCTACAATGTTCGAGTGTTTGAACACATGGTGATTCGAGTGAATGTGAAAATTTTGAGACGCCTACCACCGAAATAGATGAAGAATTGCCCAACTTCATGGATAGTCTACTCACAGGCATAATGGAAGAAGAAGAAGAAGAAAAACAAGAAGAGCCAAGTGATTCAGCGGACAATTCTCCAATTAAGAAATATGAAAATTAGTGAATCTGTATCTATATAATATATGAATACAAAGACAAAGCGATTTTTGTACGTTGTCCAGAAGCCGAGATACTCAATATTTTTCAAGCGCAAGCCACTTTGAACGTATTTTCAGAGGTAATATAATAAGTGGTATGATTATTACCGATAATTTCTTGGAATATTAATGAATTGCAATCCCAAAGCTGAAAATACAACGAGTCCGCAGGACGAGTTGTATTTTCTTGCATTGGGATTGCCAATGAATTGATATTCCAAAAAATTATAGATTTTTAATCATACCTCGAATTATATTTGGGACGTCAATATATCGATTTGAAATAAAGAAAAATCGTGTCACCTGGTAATTGATGCTTTACTTCTAGCCGTATTCAACGGAATACTCTTTTCCACGGCCTCATCTATGATACCAATGGACATTTGTCCCCAACGATCGCTCATATTGATAAATAAAGATAATTTGTCAAAACACATAAATTTGACGTTCATAATTTAAATCATTATTTTCACTTGACAGCTAGTAAAACAAAAACTAAGCAGGTTTATCACCGTGAAAATACAGCGACAAGCTATATTTTCACTGTAGTTCCGATTCTGTTGACTGAATTTCAAAATTTGAAATCCACTGATTGGTTGTTAAGCAAAGAAATATATTGTCATGAAAATAATTTCTATAAAAGCAAAATTAAGGAATTTATTTGGAAAAAATAATTTAAGTAATTTTTTGACACTTAAAATTAAAAATATATAATATTAAATATATACTTATTCGATAATATGAAAGTAAAACTCTTACAGAAAAAAATAAGCTCTGAATCGTTATTGTAGCATCGTTCCCCGAGCAAGAGTAGCCAAATTGGGAAAGCATATTTTTTGAGAAAACTTCATATATTTTGAAAAATACTTGATCAATATTTATAAATTTTTCAAAAAAGCCTTTTTCGGCTTGTCATAGGCTACACATAACAGTGATTAGCAAGTTTGTATACCTTACAGTTAACAAGTTATAGAAAACCCGATTTTTCACGGATTTTCCTATATAACTCGAAAACTATCAATGATATTGATAATATTATAATCAATTCAATCGATTAATCTTTTTAATACCTACAATTTCCTGATTTAACTTTTTTCGACCGGAGCTGTTGTTTTTATTTATCAACAAAAAGCCGCTTTTCGCAAACTTTGCCAATTTTTTAGGTTATGTTCGGTAATCACGATCGAGTCGCATGAAATAGAAACTCGTACTGAATTTCAATTTTCTATACGCTCTTATTTTTTTTGTCGGATATTAATTTTTGCACGCACTTTTCCCTTTTGCTTGGACTACAAGTGATATTGTGTCCTCCAACTATCTTGTTATTTGGAGAACCATCACAACTGACTGTCTTTGAACGGATAAATACACCCACAAAAATCTAGTTATACAAATATTTTTTCAAAAAAATCTTATAGCTGCTAATTAAAATATTGTAACCACTAAATTTTCTCGGATGAATGCAAAATGTAAACATTTTCAACATGAAACAGGTCTTTTTTTCAAAACGTTCTTTTTCTCTCTAAATGTTACCTTTTAGTTTTGACAAAGAACACGATTGCAGTTAAATGATGGTATTGAAAAAACAATATTTAAATACGTTATTAAGTGAGAGACTTTTAACAGTAATATAATTGTTTTGAAATAAGACGTTGTTCATACTGAAAAGTGAACTATGTTGGCGCCTATTCAATTCAGAAATCATTTAACGGTTATACAATTTTGTATTACAGCTAATAGATATTTCTCTCGGTGTATCTTCCTTGGCGAAAAAAAATCAGATATGCACATTTCAAGTGTATCTTCTTCCTTATACAGTATCGGAAACTTTTCATCTGGGGTATAGACAGAAATCTACGCGAGCAACAAGAAACGCAATGATATGATAATACTACATATATGAGAGAGACGCAGTACGGCGCGCCTCTCCTGTTGCCTCGCCCGACGAATTAACAGCTCAGTTGATATCCCTTCCTCGAGCGAGTCGAGGAGAAATTGTAATGCCCTCTCAACATATAGCAGGCTATTCTTCACGCTCTCATAAAACCACCATACTTGGGTATGGTAATGAAAACTTTTCGATACTGTATATTGCTAGTAGTCTATGTATTTACAATAAAGTTTCCATTCTCTGTTCATTCATCGAGACAGGGAGTTTTATTAAATTCTTTGAGTCAGAAAGAACTCGTGAAAGCATTTATTTTCTTATCGAATATGTAATTTCTAAAGGCTTTATTGCCCACGAAAAAAGTCGACAGCAACATATTTGGAATTCCTGGAAAAACATTTGATAAATGAAAGAAAATCACGATAATAGACGAGAGAATGAATGATTCCAGTGATTTCCATTTTTGTATGCATATTGTGGCCATGTATCGTATTCCTTTGTGTAGATTTTTCTGAGAGTTCAATTTTCGCATGTAGAACAAGTCGTACCTAACGAAAGGCCATAATTTCATAAAACTAAAGGACGTAGATTATAAATTATAGAGCCATTCGCAAATTTCATATCCAATAGGAGCTTTTTCAGCAAGCATCGAACGAAAATAATCCAACAACCCTATACGACTGCCCAATCACCTCTGCCCAACACTCGGCAATTTTTCAGGGCCTTAGTTTGCGTTTCCCAAGGAATTTTACAAATATAGTTCTCATCTAGTGTTTCAATTTGGTTGGAAGGTTGACTCAGAGTTTCTTGAATAGAGGAATAAAGAGTGCTTAATCTAAATCTAGTAGATTTGGCCTTGTTGGCATATTGTTCAAATTCTTTAATATTTTTACTTTTAATTTGTTTGAGCAAAAAAATTAGAGTTATTCCTTTTTGTTTTAAGTGCATGGGGAGTTGATTTGATTCTACCAAAATATCACGTTAGTGTGAGTAGATTTCATTAAACCTAAACATATGCGAAAAGATTCAAATTGCGTACAGATCATTTTGAAATTGGTTTTACTAATATTTCCATGAATCATTGAACAGTACTCTAACCTTGAGTTGATCAATGCATTATGGATGTTTAGCATAATTTTAGGATCTGCTCTCTAGCTCACCTTAGGTGAATATTTCAAGATGTTAATGATTTTGTTGCATTTATTCGTAATCTACATGATATGAGTTTTCCAAGATAATTCCCTGTCAAATATTAAACCTATGTGTTTCTACTTGAGTAATATTTTTTCCTGCAATTTTTATTTCAATGTTTTGTTGTTGGTGTGTGTTAGAAAATAATATTTCTCTTGATTTATCTGTTGAAATTTATAGACCATGTTCCTCTATCCAATCTTAAATATAGATGGCATATTGCTTACCTGTAATGCATATATTAAATTTGAGGACTTGTTCACAAACAAAACTTCTCATCGTGTTTCTGAAATGATACAAAAATCTTTCATCTTACTTAAAAGGGAAATCCAATCTTCTTTAGCAGGCACTCCATTCGAGTTGGTTGTTGTTTCAATTACCTGTAACACTTTTCAATATCTTACCAAATGAAAAATTCATTCTATAAAGAACCCCACGGGATACACTTTTCATGATTGTTAGACGTACACGTCTGTTCTCGCTGAACTGATAATTTAAATGTAAATTGTTTCTGGAAAAAACTCTCAGTTCAGTCCCAAACAAAAGCAACTCTTTGAAATTCATATATAGAGCTGCTCTGTTTATAAATTAAAATTTGCTGCTTGGAGCGAGTGAAAAAGGAACGTATATTGAAAAAATAATTTTTAAAAGAAAATTTCTGTCATTGTACACACTTGTGTACTGAGCAGCGTGCTAGGTATTCAACACAGAGTAGAGACTCGCTTTGTTAATATACAAAAGAGAATTAATGAACCACTTCATAGTGTGGTAAAACAATAGCTGATTGGTGGAATGCAAATTATAATTAACAATGAAGTACTTCAACGTTTGAAATTGAATTGAATTCAAAAATGAGTTAATGGCATAGCCGACGAAAAAAAAATTTGAAGTTAAAAGAGTCTGGATCGAGGGAGACACCGCTGAGAATATTGTGAACACTAATTCCCAAAAATCGTAAGTAATGCCTTCAATACCCAAGTAGTTCCCAAATTATACCCAGCAATTCCTGAGTAATACACCTCAATTAATGCCAGTAATGCCCGTCAGAAAAGTAAGAAAAATATAAAATAAATACATATAATCGCGTCTTAATGTTAAGTTTGTTATCGAATACAAGTAGGACGAACTTTTTTTGCACACTTCGGATTTCAGCTGCTGCTCTTTAATTATTATTATGCAGTAATTGTTCTCTTACTTCCGAATAATTCCTGCAATACCCATTTAATGCCCAATAATTCCTAACTAATTTCTTTAATGCCCGAGTAATACACCAGTTATACCTGTAATGCTCAATAATTTTCAAGTAATGCCCCTAATTCTCAAATAATACCCGAGTAATGCCCTTAATTCCCGAGTAATTCCACTGATACCCAAGACATGTACACTCAAAACTCTCCCAGAGGGGGAAACCGCTGGAATCGTAACCAAGAATCGTAAATAATGCCTGTAATACCCAAGTAATTCCCAAGTAATACCCAGTTATTCTTGAGTGATGCCCCTAATTCCCAACTGATACCCGAGTAATGCCCCCAATTCCCGAGTAATGCCAGTAATACCCAAGAAATGTACATACACCAAAAAAACCTCTGAGAATATTGTGTACACTAATTCCCAAAAATCGTTAGTAATGCCTGTAATACCCAAGTAATACCCAGTTATTTTCGAATAATACCCCCCAAGTAATGCCAGTAATGCCCGTCAGAAAAGTAATAGAAATATAAAATCGTGCCTTAATGTAAGGTTTGTTGTCAAGTATCAAGTCGGTCGACCATTTTCTTTTTCATTGCACAATTCGGATTTTCGCCACTGCTCTCCCATGTTTTGACGTCTTTTTTTTGCCCTACACTGATTATTAGGTATTGTGCAGTAATTGTTTTCTCACTTTCGAATAATTCCTGTAATACCCATGTAATGCTCGAGTAATGCCTAAGTAATTTCCTTAATACCCGAGTAATACTAGTAATACCTGTAATGAGCAATAATCTTCAAGTTATGATACTAATTCCCAAATAATACCCTAGTTATGCCCCTAATTCCCAACTGATACCTGAGTAATGCCACTAATACCCCAGACATGTACACCAAAATACCCCAGCGGTTAATATAATTACCAATAATGAAAGAATAACCAGTAATGAAATATAATTACTGGCTATGAAAGAAAATTACCACAAAATTACCACTAATGAAATGTGCTAAAAAATAACTAATATTAATGAAAGAAAATAATAGGTGGTGAGGAATGAAGGAACGATAAAATAATAAAGCGTAATATGAAGTAATGAGGGTTAGTGACACGTAATATTGAGTTGAAGAGGAAATGGAACCCTAGAAAGAGTACAAAAATGAATAATTGTTGTATGATGATGAAATAAAAAATTCAATTGGAAGTTGCAAACAAAAATATATTACTATGTGAAAAAACAAATATAAACTATAAAAATATAAACTTCAATTGCACATGGTTGATTGCACATTTGTAAACAAAATGAAACAGTAGGTATTGAATGGTTGAATGAAAAATATCAGATGAATATAAAAATAATTCCTTCTGCCTCATAGAAAAAAATTAAAAAAAACAATGAAATAAGAAACTAAATTTTTTTGAAAATTCTGTATTCTTTAGCTGTCATAGGAGGCATTAGGATCCAGATGAATATTAACTGATGCTATCAAATTCACTGGACCTTCAAATATGACTTCTGGTTTCACTTCCTGAATGTCCTCGTGCTTTAGTCACATATATAATGATCAAGGTCAAACTTGAGAAATTTCATGAGTGTCTTTCCACATACCAATTATCATTATATGACAGCATAGCATTTTTCTACAATGACATACATTTTTTTCATAATTCTTAAAAAATTTTCAAAGTTGTGAGGTTCTGAATTGGTTTGTTTTGGTTTTTTCCACTTGTAGGATATTTTAACGATTTTGTTCCCACTTATTAATTTCATTAAATTCTATAACTAGCCTTAGCTGGTGACTGGCAAGTGCCATAAAACCGGTACGTAACTGTTCACCCATTTAAATCGAAAAATAAATTCCGCTAGCTATTCCAATAGCATACAAAATAGTTCGTAGAGAATTTTGCTTACTATCAAACAAATATAATTCAACGGCCGTAGGGGGCAGTAGTAGTTTTCTTTTGTAAACTTGCCGACGACTTACCTATTGTTCAGGATGTTTTGCGGAAGGATGGCGATTCCAATTTACAAAAAACAGTTAAGTGGGTAGGAGGAAAAATCATATGTATTACATGGGAGTAAACTACACCCTGCGGGAGGAAAAGTGGCACTTCACTCTCTTTTAATACAAATAGCTATTTTTGTGAAATCAATAAAAATAGGTTTCCCATATGGTTCAAAGTTTTTGGCGGATACTATATAATACAGTATTTATCTTAGCAATTTCTAACAAGAGCTGTAAGAAGTTTTCAATGGTGGCCGGTAGTTTAGCGGTCTAAGTCGCAGGCCGTTTGAAACTTCAGCATAGCGATAGCCAGTTCGAGCCGGGTGTAGGTACGAGAGATTTTTTCTATAGAAGCCAATCCCGTCTAGTGCCACCTTGGAATACACAACGACCACCCAAGGTGGTGCTGTAGGTTTTCCGGGGAGTATTATTATTATTATTATTATTATTCATTTGGATTGAAGTAGCCCTCGCTGATGATTGACAAGTACCATGAAACCCACACAAGTGTTCTTTCTTTTGAATCGGAAAATTAATTTATCCATATGTATTCGAAGAGCATTGAGAAGTAGTTCTTGTAGAAAACGTTGCCAAGTATCAAGCGAATGTAATTTAACGGTCGTAGGGAGCAGTAGTTGTTTTCTCTTGAATACTTCCCAATTAATATAGAACATAAGGTTTTTTGCAGAAGATTAGATTATATAATCCATTTTTCACTATTAGTTTTTCGCCTTCCGCCAAATAGTGTTGTGTCGTCCATTCTTCGTTAATATTATAAATTTACGACTTTAAAACTCGGAATTTTATTATTTTCCGACATAAAGGTCTCAATTTAGTGAAGAATATTTTTAAGAAATTATATGGCCTTTCAAAGCCTTCATAGAAACGTTTTAACATAAGTATGAATAAATAATTGATTCACTCTGATGCCTAACTTGGAAATAGATGAAGGATGATATTTCATTTGTTTTCACCATGTTGCGACTCTTTTTTTGTATTTTTTTTCAACGAACTTGTAATACTCATGTGATACTCGAGTAATACCTCGAACTTCCGACTAATGCCCATCAATTTTCGACTAATACTCCTATTTCCCGACTAATACCCCAATTTCCCGACTAATACCCAATAATTTTCAACTAATACACCTACTTCCCGACTAATAACAAATAATTTTCGACTAATTCCCGTAATTTTCCACTAATGCCTAACTAATACCACCAATACCCAAGGCATGTACACCAAAATTCTCCAGCGGTTTCCTCCTCGATATGAAACAATGATATTTCGTATACAATTGTCAGGGTGGCACTATGACACTAAGGTAAAACACGATTCAAATTTCAACAAACTTTATTGTCTTTGCGACATGTTTCGATACACAGAACATACAGAACATACCTTTTTCAAGCGAATAATTTTCTTAAGAAAGGTAGTGTTCAATGAAGAATAATTTAATGTACTACATTTGCTTGAAAAAGATACTGCCCAAGTAGCATTTTGGCAACGACAACCACATAATTCACCAAAATTAACGTTGTAGTTGGTGTAGAAATTAGTCATTTATGAAACGACGCTCTCTAAACCACCGGTCAACGTTGTTTTAACGTTGAGCATGACATCAGTCAAGCTACGACGTTGTCATAACGTTTACTCAACCGACTACAAGTAGTATTCTGGGAATAGGAATAACGTTCTAAAAACGTTTAAGTGGCAGCTTTAGTTATTTTAAACGTTTTCCCGACGGTAAAGCGACCGTTTGAGATTCAACTAAGCAGTGGGTAATTTTTCAGTTGAGTTGAAAACGTTTTCGCGGAGTCATCTCAACTATTAACCTTCCTTCAAATATTTACTGCAAAGGACGTGTAGGCCAAATTTAGATAATAATAATTTACCCAATTTGTAATATTTTTTTTATTTCAGTGACAAGGACCATTGTTTGCTAAATTGTTCGTCAGAAAATGTATTTATAGTAAAGGAAAAAGGACTAGAATGATCCTAACCTAACTTTCGAATCGAAAATGAAAAGTGCTAACAAATACACTGCCTTATCTTACAGACAAAAAAAATAAGTCGTGAAGAAACTTCACGGGCACAAGATAACACGAAGACAGACAGTTTGGAAATCTTAAGCTTAATTTCTTTGGGAACAATTACCAACCTGAATAGAGAGAAATTAAGGAAAGCAACTACTTTTTCAGAGGAACAAATGTTTATAGCCAGGAGACACAACTGTGACCATGTACGACAGTTTAAAAATTTGAAAGAGCTGAGGAGAAAACGCGGGAGAGGCGGGTTACAAAATGTGGAGCGGATTGTATTCGTTAGTTGGAATTGGTCCAGTTTTTGGTCCGACAAACAACTCCAGTAGCGCTTCGGGTATAAAGTTAAAAATTGGTATATTTTTAGTTATCTGACAACCAAGGTCGCGTTGACGACTTGTATACTCCTACGCCATATTGGAAGTGTGATTCTATTCAATAAAACTTGGGATATAAAAGAAACATTTACAAAGGATTTTAAAGCCTCATTTTAGTTTTATAGAAATAATTCATAAGTATCCCGTTTAGTTCACGCTTGAATCGATATAAACATTGAGAATTGTTTATAAAAATATATATTTTTTATTCTTGACATTTGAAATTTTCGCAATAGATTGACAGCTCGCGTGTTTTTTAGCAAGAAACAATGGTATGTTTGACAGTAAAATGTAATGCGTTGGCAATTTCTGTTTCGTAATCGTTATTTTTCGGTAATATTGAGCATGAAATATTTCGATATTAACTTGCGGTAGTAGTTGCCAGAAAGTTTTTTCTAAGTATCCATCTTAGCCATCAGTAATTATTTGGTTGATAAATCAACTATTTTCTGAACACCAGAGAAAATAAACTGTCATTGCCACTTGAAAGGGCGCTGGTGTGCAGTTGTTCTTAAGTAAATTCAGCAATGTTTAGGAAACGACCAACCTACAGTTGCAGCAGAAACGTTGTAAAAACCCAAAAATGATTGACCAAATTGCTGTAAAACAGGGTTGTGACAACGTTGTGTTGACGTCGCCAACTCAACTTATGTTTGGTTGCACAACTTTCTCGAACACGTTGCCGCAACTTTAAATTGCTACTTGGGTGTGTATCGAAACATGTCGCAAAGACAATCAATTTTTTGAAAATTTCAATCATGTTTTACCTTAGTGTCATACTATTAGTCCCTCCACTCGCTTATTTTTCATGGATGAAGTTTAAATGAAGTAGTCAGAAAATGTACACAAACAATTAATACTCTAACATATCAAGTTGGCCTGTTTTGCCTATTCTAAAGAATAGATAAAACATTTACTCGCTAGTTTTCTGTGAATGATAATGTGGAAAAGAACTACAACCTTAATAAATGTTGCTAGCATAATCGTGTAGCGAGTATGACGTTGAATAATAATTGCACTGTTTATATGTTCCTATGCACTATTATAGTTGTTATGTATGTATTATGCAGGTACGTGCTCAACGAACAATTTTAAACTTCTTATGAGTCACTTGAATGTACAGGACCGTCACAATATTCTTAAGGACTTGAACGTAGTAGTTACACAAATTAAAAGATGGATTCATGCAAGCATAAATCTAAACTTAAATGAATTTAAAACTAAAATAAAGAATATAAAACAATGTAATGAAATGGAGGTGTTCACCCAAGAAATTAAGCAATTAAAATTAACATTAAAACTAAGAAAGATGGCCAACTTTCAACTAATAACTTAATTTCTTCCATAAATTAGAAACGGTGCATGCGTAGTCTCTTCACTCACAGCTGATTGCTTTCAAAGAGGAAAGAGGTTATGTCATGTTCGCAATTTCAGCATTGACGCCATATTTTCTATATCTCTTATTCCTCACAACACCAGAGGCTCCCGCAGAAGCAATAATGTACTCAGTACTAAACCATACTCACTTCTCTTGGTGATAGTTTTCATGCTGTACTGAAAACACCAGACCAGAATAGATAAAACAAAAAACAACAAACCATGATAATCTCAGGTTAGGGTTCACCTTCTGTTTTCTGATCAAAGAATACCCGAAGACGTTTCAAAAATTGACAGTTGGAACGATATGCGCATGTCTAGTACTTTCTTAATTTCGTTAAATTGATGCTGCATGAACACCGTTATATTCTTAATTTAAAATACATCTAAATCTTAAATTCATTTTAGTTTTAGTGATGTTGCATGAATCCACCTTCAGTTTTTCCGCAATAATTTTTTAAGAGCTTCATTCTGAGAATTTTATTTCTTAATTCGGATACTTTAATTTCCTCAACATATTTTCTTATTTTGAAATCATTATCTCACATCAAAGGGACCGTTGTTTCAGCTGAGAATTCAAATTTCTTCATTTGAAACGTTTTTATTTCTTCCGTTGGCCAAAAATTTTCTTGGAAATACACGAACATTTTCTTCGTATAAAATTGTCTAGGTGCTCGATATGAGCATTATAAAATACTTATTATGAGCAACATTTCTTTAGTTTGAGAGAATGTTGTTTTTCAAATATATTTTTGAAACTTTCAACTTAAAAACCACCAGAAGTGTATATATATTTTATCAAAGTAATTTGATTTTCTCGTTTTGTGTTTTCTCCGCGCGTGGGGCTACGACTGACTTTACTGTAAGTGGCTGCTTCATGTGTAGGTAAATATTAGTTATACAGTGGATTATATTTCATTGGGCTGGGGCAGGACGACTTTAGGTAATGTTGTCCGACTAAGATGTCTAAAAACCCTGGTGTACCGACTGATTAGATTTTGTTTGGAATTTTTTGAAGACAAAACAAATGAATTAGTGGTCTACTTTTGTAATCGACTCTAGAGATGGCGTCCTCTTTCTCGTGTCAACACAGTCAACATTCCAAGGACATGGTGTGATTGTGATTGCTAATTGAATTTTAAGGAATTTTATTAAACTTTAGTCCAAACTCGAAGTGGAAGATCAAGTTTTATTGAAAAAATAACACTACTAAAATTGTGTAATGCTTTCCCAAAAAATCTAAAAACCATTTGAAAGTCAATAGTTGTGTAATAAAAAAAATATTGTGCTATTTTCTTATATTATTGATGTGCTTCTTCATTTTCCTTATATTTTAATAATTTGATCATGTTCCGGCTTTGTGCCGACAATCCAGAAAGGAACAAAATAGGTATAACTAATTTATTTTCAGTACCGAAATTGAATACTTACCACTTAGAATCTGTAACATACTTTGAAACAGACATTTTATTTCAAAACGCCATGCATATTGACAATATTTTATGGCAAAAATGTTTTCTAATAAATTCAATTAACTCTGGATGCGTTTTTATATCTTACCGTTTCTTGAAATCTTCCATAAGTAGCGAAAGTTTGCAATGAAGTAAAAAATATAAATTTTTCTCCATTCCCACTGAAATCTTTCAATGTTTTGTCTTAAGTAAGCTTGTTAAGGTTTTGGTTATTTTACCATACATTCCTTTTATTTGGATATGGTGTAGTTAGATCAAAACATACACTTTTCTGTCGAACAAAATTACACAATAGAAATATTTTCACTATTACATGTTATATTGAACGGTTTTTTAAAAGTGGAAGAACAATATAACACATTAACTCATCACAAATATCAAATCTCAAATGCAGTTAAACTCAAAGCGACAAAATTATTCTTTATTTCTTTACCAAATTTTATAGTGAAAACTCGGGCACAAATGCACAGATATTAGCGCATAAGATACATGCCATAAAGCTGAACTGAAATACTTCTAGGTTAATTGTATTTCAGCAAAAAAAATTAATAAATCATGTCGAAAATGTAACAAATAGACCTGCTTAGGGACAATGATTCCCGTATGTTCCAATAATTATATTGTTTTATTAATTTCATTTTCGTGAACCGTGGGCAAAACTTCAAATTTCTGTTCATGAAAACCCTAACACCAAAACCGACGGTGGCGGTGCACTCAAGTGTCGCGGGATATTTGAAAAACAGCAGATGGTTTCATTTGTTTTCTCGTAATCAAGTTGGCGAATGTCTCTCGTTTTATCCTACAGTTTTGCAGGTATACGTCGGTACACCATCTTATGTCCGACCTACCCTGTCACTGACGAGAGGCATAAACCTCGAAATGCGTCTGCAGATGGTCTTCCCCAGTCAAATGAAAGATAATCTACTGTTTGAATTACGCATAAGTCTTTATTCAAGTAATTCAAATCTCTTGTATTGAAACCTGATGTTTTGAAGTACACTTGTTAGCAGGTTATTATTTTTTGTGTAGTAGTAATAACGATAGTAGTTATTTTCTGTTTGCCTACGATATTTCTATTTCTTTTTATGTAAACAGATGTCGTGGAATGTTGCGGTCTTAATTTTTTTTGTTTGTTCCATCATCCATTGCTCACTTCATGTGAATTATATGTTGTTTGTCAATCTTCAAATATGAACAAAATTCGAATTCAAGTTGTATTTACAAAACAGAAGCCCTTTTAAAACAAATTTATTTTCCTTCAGTTGAACTTCATATAAGTATATGAGAATTGGTTGGGGCAGTGTTGAGGAGTCAGTTAAAATTTTTTTCAATTATGTTTATTATGTTTTTAGGATTATTTTTGCCGAGATATAGTTTTACGAGAATAACTGTGTTTTGTTTTTTGAAAGTATGTAAAAAATTAATAAATCATATGTCTATGATTATGAAACCATTAAGTTTTGAAAGGGTATAGAAAACTTACTCACGCACAGACCTGTTTCGATAATTCTCGAAAGTATGTTAGGGTCCGGGACATACTGTCATGTTGAAATAATTGGCAGCTACCGCAAAATGAATAGTGTTTCGAATATTGATAAGAGTAGTAATAACATTCGATTCGATTCGAACTTTACCGCAGTGGCGTTCCGAGAAGACGATAAAATCGTCATAATTTGCGTCGACCCATTTCCAATTTCCATGGACGACTAACCTTGATAACATGATGATGCAGGAACTAGTTGTTAGAAATGCTTTTATTGCGAAAGATTGTTAGTTATATTTGCCATATCTATATACATGAATTCACAAATTTTATAGATTCTTTTCGGTAGAATCAAGAACTGAGAAATGATATGAGCTCTCTGAATACATTTTAAACAAGATAGGCATATCACTAAAAAAAGAAAGATAGACAGACATTTTTTTTTCATTAAGTATCTTTACTAAAATATTATTAATATGTAGATGAAACAAGTCCGACTTCTTAGGTTGATGTACATATAAATGCAAAAAAATTGAAAGACAGAAAATTAATTATCGACCTAATAAACAACGTATATACTGCATTGATATAGTTGATCATTTGACTCGTTTCTTATTTTTACTCTATTCTAATTTTTATATTTTAGTGATTCAATTTTAATGATATATCTGTCTTAGTTTAATATTTTATATTGTGATTAACATTTTAATGTGTGAGAATGTGCATTTGCATGTATATATACAGGGTGTCCCAGAATAAAGGGGATAAACTCCGAGTGTAGAATCCTCACTTCATTTTAAGGCTGAAAGTTCCAATAAACATATACCCTAAAATGAATATTAAACGAGTTACAGGGTGTTGAAAGTGACACAAAAAAATATATTTTCTATAATAACTCCATAACGGCTTAACTTTCCTTAATGAAATTTGGTATGTCACTTTACGGCATTCAGTTTCATATTTCAAAGCAAATAATGTGTTTGTAACTCTAAACAGGGGCGTACGGCAGGTGGGTACCCCTATTCGGCCCTCCCCAACTTTCACGCCACTGGATTAATAACGATTTCGTCTTCTTTTTCTTAATCCCCAACTAAAAAAGAACAGGTTGATGCTCGAACACAATGTAAATATGGAAAAATGGATGAAAAAAAAATATGTAATAGATATTTACGATATAAGTGTCGTAAAGATTCATATTACGAACTTTGACACGTTCATTCCAATTCAGACATTAGTTCAGAAGATTAGAGAATAGATTCAGATATAGAATCCGCTACAAATAAAAAAATTCAAACCTTATTACCTGATAAATCCCGGGATATATACTCAAATTTATAATAAATTAGTTCTTGTTATCCTTTTCCATTAACTAGACTGACATTTGAAAAGGGGAACAAATTAATTTTACTTTACCGCACTAGTGCGGTAAAGTATCTCATTACGAAACTCATATCAGTATCGTAATGTTTGATATTACATATTGGTGGTAGGTAAAAAATATTACAACACTGTGATGAATACCGTCATGCATCGCTCACTTCAAGTATAATCTCATCTTCTGTGTAAAAAATTGTTCATGATGAAGAATACCTATTTTATATTAAGGTGCGTATTCACTAGAGCATTCGTTCCGCATGAGCACCGAATGAGCACCGAACGAGCAAATGCATATGTACTGCTCGATTCAAGCTCAGGCTGCCTCATGCTGCGTAATGTAAACACGCATTCTGTTCGTGCTCAAATCAGCGTCGACACTATCCGAGCATTTGCTCATTCGGTGCTCATTCGGTGCTCATGCAACAAGCAAATGATGATAATATGAATAATTTCAGGATCATTTCAATATTTCAAGTGCAGGTGGTTTTGCGAATTGTTATCATATTTTTATCACCACAAGCTTTAAGACAAGCAAGAAGAAAAAAATGGTACCTGAATACAATGGAAAATTTCAGTGGCTTAATATATATCTACATTAATATTGGTCCAATGAACGCAATCTTTATGTCAATGTACCACTGCTTATCCATACTATGTATACGGATATTAATAATATCAATGAATGCTTACGTTGATATCATGATCATGTTCATTAGATAGCTTCGTTAGGGTAATGAATTCCATTCATCAAACTAATGAAGAGTGTTCACCCAAGCAATGAATTGTATTCGTACAACTGATGAAATTGTATTCATTGGATTAATTATTATTTTCATTCTTCAAATAAATGCTGTATGATTTATATAATGATTTAGATTATTTCGACGTTGGATATTTTTCATCAATCCAATGAATGGTTATTATTGAATTCATGATTATCGGTTATTACAATACCTTTCTTGATACAATAATTGATATACATTAAATCTCGTAATGCTTTCATGTATTGAACTGAAAATTTTGTTTATTATCTGAATAAGTGGTTTTTATTCAATCATTGCATATTATTCGTGAATGCAATGAAGGCCTCCCATGGATATTGAGAATACAGTGAGTTTTCAGAAAATCGCAATTCTGGTGTAAGGCGCATCTGATTGATTTCTGTGTCTTTCCATTTCAAATAATATTCTTTGTCATTACCTACCAGTTATACAGAACAGTTGTGTACCATTTCATTACACCAAATCTATCTATCAAGCTCAGGTATCAGTTGTATCAATAACAGAAATCAAGATTTTAGTTCAAAAATATGAATAGGATATTCATAAAATCTGTTGTGGAATCATCGGCGGCTGAAAGACAAACTTTAGAAGAAGTTATGTTGAAAAGGGGAACATTCTCCATGAAAATTCAAAAATAAAAAATGTGATTTATTTGTTATATCTAACAGTAAAAAACTACTTCCCCGGCATAACCACGCTGGACATTGAACTACATCTGATAGATATTGTGAAAAGAATCTAAGCGAATAGAAAAAATCTTAAAGTGAAAATTCGCATTTTCATTCAGATGGTTGGTTTGTTTAATTTTCTCTAGCTTTAATTGAAAAAATCATTAAATAAATTAGATAGGGAGAATGTTATTAAAAAATATCACAGAAATCGTTCATTTCATTGAAGCAAGGTTCGCTTCTCTCGCAATCAATCGCCAATACATTTTGGCCGACGAAAATCTATTTCGCTTTGCCAAGCTCTTCAGGGGGATTGATATAGGATTGGGATAAAACAGGCTCTTCAGAAGCATACACATCAGGGATGGATAAGAGGGAAATATTTCTTCTGTGGTAACACATATTGCAGCAACCATCGACACAAGTGTTTCTCTGAAGATCTTCATACAAAAGATGAAGTTGTCACCGGGAACCAGACCTTCAGTAACAAAAATTGTAATTTCGATTCAATGATATTTTATCCAAAACAACATACTCAAAGTTAATCTTGCATGGGCGGCACTGATCACTAGTCTTATAAAGCTGGCTATTTGCAATACTCTGCTGACATTTATCGAATTTGAAAATCTATTTCAAAGTTACAGAAAATATAATATTTAATTTATTGTTTTGCTGTGTTGGCATCGACTACTATGGTCATTAGCCACGTCTACTGAATAGGCCGTGTAACTAACTCCATGCGCCACCTTAGGAACAGTACTGTTGATTACTAACGCAACAGCGAATAGTGATAATTGATTATTCTCACCTCAGCAGTTGCTGGCAACTGCATGTTTGGGATATGCAAATGTAACCATCACACACCTTTATTATTTCGATGCAACTGTTTGTTGACAAATACTTTTATAACGGTGCTGACTATGCTAATTCGTAAATTACATTCCACTCTCTGAATACAGTGTTTCAACAACACTTGTTCGTCTAAGGCTGATAACACACCGAAAAATCAAAAGCGCCTAGAAGAAGAAGGTTTTCGAGAAATGAAGACTGACCACACACCGATAAATTTAAAAAGCCTGAATTCAAAACGGTTTCATGCACAGTGCAAATGAGGAGCAGACATTCAAACTGCGTTTTGTCCAAATCCAAATTGATTAATTTTCAGGAAACGACAAAGTTTACTATGCGGAAACTGAAAATTTGCAAAAAATATGACCTCCAATATTAACTTGATGCCAAAAATCGCCTTTTGTTATTCAACCCAACAATTTGAAAAATGAATGAGCCTAAATGACCTTTGATTGTCCAAACCGGACAAAACTCATTGCTGTTTAATAGTAAAACAAACAATTTCAAAAATTTTTTTTTTCAGATATGTAATCAAATTCTATTAACAAGACTTATACAGAAGAAGAATTAACTCAAAACCTTGAACTCATAATTTCATAAAGAACCCCGCACCATTCTCACGGAAAATGGGTCACGGTGAAATTCGCAAAATTTTTGATATGATGTAGGTCAAGTCAAGCTGATTAAAAGTGTTCATGGGCCCAACTCAAAGCTAGTTTTCGAGATACAGGGTGTCAAAGTTGGAAAGTGGCCATTTATTTAAAGTAATATTGCTTTCAGGAAAACATCTTAAATAAAAATATTTTGCTCGACAAATATTACTTGCCCATAACAATACTTACAGACCATTTTTTTTAAATAGTATTGTTGGATACAGGGTGAGTCCAGCATTATTCAAAATGAAATTCTCAATCAATCCTATGCAGTGAAGATGTGACCAAACCGTGTAATACACAGAAATTTTTATCGTTTGAATATGTCAAAATTAGGTAGTAATGCCCGTCAGAAAAGTAGGAAAAATATAAAATCGTGTCTCAATGTTACTTTTGTTGGCAAGTACTAGACGTATGACCTTTTTTTTGCATTGCACAATTCGGATTACTCTAATTTTTCAGAAAATTTTGGTTTTTGGCTTTCACCGATTATATTTGTTCTCTCACTTCTGAATAATTTCTGGAATGTCCGAGTAAGTAATACACCAGTATTTCCTGTAATGCCAAATAATTCTCAAGTAATACCCCAAGACATGTACACCCAGCGGTGTCCTCCGCGGCTCTCTACTTTTAATTCCCAATTCTCATGATTTTTTTTTATTGGGTTTCAACGATTGTGATTTACAGTAATGTTCTGTAACTCCCGAATAATTCCTGTTAGAGCCTTGTAATACTCGAGTAATAACTCCATTTCCCGACTAATACCCAATAATTTTCAACCAATTCCTCTAATATCCGAGTAACACCGAGTAATACACCAGTATCACCTAAAATATCCAATAATTTCCAAGTAATGCCTCTATTACCCGACTAATACCCAACCAGTACCACTAATACCCAAGACATGAACACCAAAATTCCCCAGCGGTTTTCCCGTCGGTTTTTACGCAAAACCGATCCGACGATTAGGAGCTATCTACCTTATTGGCGCTCCCAGGTACGTAGTTTTTTTACAAACAAGTGCTTCGTTACCTCCCATATCGCTCTTGAAAAATATATCCTCATACACCCAACATGTGCGGCGCAATAATAAAATTTGACTTTCGTGATGACGCGCTGATGGTGCCTCTTAAGGGAAATTCCAACACCAGTGGCGTCGGTAAGAATATAATTTTCAATGGTTCGGACAAAAATTGCATTCTCGTGAAGATATCCATTCAGAATTAGTAGTTTTCACAGAATGCACGTCCCTATCAATTTCATCCTTTTGCAAGGAGTATGAAGGGTCGAAAAATTAAAATTGACGAATGCCTTCAGAAAAAACCTGCTAACTTGAAATTCACGGAACACGTTTTTGATTTACGGGGTGGAAGGTTGAAATCAACCCTCAAAAGAATTAAAATGGACGAATGGTAAATTCTAAAATTCAAAATCAATTTTTTTGGTTTGTTTACAAACTCTTTTGTCATTTATTGTTTTTGCGTATCTATCGATAATGGTCGTAGATACTCAAAAACTACAAGGAACAAAAAAGTTTGTGAACGAATAAAAAATGTATTTCATATTTCAGAACTCACCAATGGCGTTGCTCAAAAAAGTTCAGAGGGAGAAAAGGTGGCATGAACCATAAAAAATATCATCCTGTGTATTCCCATAAACATTTGACATGTCCATTGATGTAATCCCTATGCGAAACCTGTGTTTTCATTTTGAGCCAAATATCTCAAAAACTGCAGGATCTATAAAGAAAAAACAAAAAAAAATCTTGAAATTTCAACACCTTGTAGATCGAAAACGAAGCATTTGCAGACAAGTCCAAATAAACTTTTAGTCCTAAAATAAGCTGAGGAACACCCTGTATAAAGGTAGCTACTATTTTCTTATACACGAGTAAATACGGCATCGATGAATATATTATAAATTATCTGCTGCAATCCAGACTGGAGTCGTCCTGTTTCTCTCTCTCCCTCTCTCTCTCTCTCTCTCTCTCGCTCTTTCTTGTTTTGCTATTGTTTATTCCTTCTTTCTTTTTATTTTATTCCTTAGGCTCGTCAGAACCAGAATTGCTATTTGTTTACCATGAAAAGAAAAATGTATTTATTTGTTTGTTTATACCAGCTTGTGCTGGTAAACAATAGAAGTATTATTATTATATTTTGGATGAATGAAGCATTATTATTATTATTATTATTATTATTAAATAGTGAGAATGGGCTGAGGTATAAACCTATGAAAACCCATTTATACGAGAAATGAGTTTGTGTGTGCTACACATGAGTAGTGTAGTGAGTGGTTAAATAGTCATGAAAGTATAGACATAAGAATATTGAAAAGTTTTTCACAAAAAAATAACAAAATAAAATTATGTGGACTAAAAAAAGTGTACAATAAACGAAGGTAGAACATTGTAAAGAGAAAGTATGGTGTACGTTTAAAAATTCTGAATATTGAAAAAAAAAAAAAAATTTTTAAAATATTGCTATGTTAAACGATCTAATTGGCCTTTAAAAGCTGAGACCGAGGGTGCATTGACTATGTCTGCATCCAGATCATTCCACGCCGAGAAGACACGGTTGACAGTTCTGGCGTTTTGTAGTCCTAAAATGTTCCTTCTTAAGTTTGAAATTATGTCCTCTCAATCGGATATCTGTATTTAACTGGAACATGTTACGTAGAGACGGCAGGAATCCATGAAAAATCCGATATGTTACGATCAAATCTCCGCGATGTCTTCGGTTGTTAAATGTAGTCAGGGATAGCTGGTTCAAGCGATCTTCGTATGAGGGTCTCCTCAGATCAAAGGGCATTCGGGTTGCTCGCTGTTGTACAGATTCTAGCATGTTACGATCTCTAACCAATTCTGGGCTCCAGACTTGTCCTCCATATTCCAGGATTGGTCTAACATAAACTTTATATAGGTTAGTAAATGTTTCAGGTGACGTTTTCGAAAAGATTTTTTTCAAAAGGTACAATTTTGTATTTGCTCTTTTGCATATATTTGAAATGTGATGTGACCATGTTAAATCACTGGTTATGGTGACTCCAAGATCATTGTGGTATTCAGCTTTGGCTAATTGCTCATTGTTCAGAGTATAGTTCTGTCTTGGATTATTTTTCCCAAGATGTAGTACAACACATTTATTGATATTCAATGGTGATAGCCATTCACAACTCCAGTTGTACAAGGCAGTTAGGTCATTTTGCAATACATCTTGCGATCTTGGATCATTGTAGAGTTTTGTGTCATCGGCGTAGAAAGAACATGTAGACATGAGGAAATGTGGTTAATCGGATGTATAACATAAAAATAATAAAGGACCAAGTACGGATCCTTGTGGGACTCCGCTCAGAACAGGATATTGGTCGGAAAAACAATCATCAATCCGAACACAAAAATGTCTATTTTCTAGGAAGTTTTGGATCCATTTTAGTAGTAGTCCACGAATACCAAAGTGTTCTAGTTTGAGTAACAGTCTTTTCCTGGGTACACAATCAAATGCTTTCGAAAAGTCAAGATATATGATGTCTATAGGAGTATTATTGTCCAGCTGTTTTGACCAATCATCCACACACTTCAATAAGTTTGTTGTAACTGATCGATTTGGAACGAACCCATGTTGCTCTTCCGGAATTATTTTGTTATGCAACAGGAAAGTTTTTAGGTCATCACTTATTATTGATTCCATATTTTTGCAAACCACGGAGGTGAGACTAATGGGTCTATAGTTGTTTGAGTCGAGCTTGTTACCCTTTTTGAATATTGGTGTTACAGATGCCACCTTCCAGCTATTTGGTACACATGAACTTTCTAAAGAACGGTTCATAATTATACTGAGTGGGTAAATCAGATTTTCGCTGCATCTTTTGAGGAATAGGACAGTAATACCATCAAGGCCTGGTGAGGAGGATGACTTCAGTTTCTCAATTTTTTCACGGATTTTGGCTGGAGGGAAATGTATACTGGAAAGGTTGTCCTGGTTGCGTACTGAGTTGATAGTAGCAGTGTTGGGCATGTTTGGTTTTCCACTCTCACGAATTTTCAAATTAAAATGTCCTTCGTTTCTCCAGATACTTTTAATGTTATATCCACCTTGATATGGAGTGCAGCCTCTAAACATACCTGAAAATTTCAGATTACGTTTTCCATTCATTTCGTCGGTGATATACCCTATACAACCATATGGCCAGTTTTAACATGAAAACAAATTGCCATGCCAATTTTTCCAACCGGCAATTAGTAAATCCGCCTTTCAAACTAAAAACAAATTTCGTCACAATTCTCGACTGAAATTGAAAAAATGTATTTTCCATTCACGTTGCGTAGGATCAAAGCATCTACAGCTCTGATGAAAATTGGAGGAAAATAATTATGAGAAATTAATATTCGGGTATGGATGCCCGTATCACGAAAAATTCCAAACACTCCATATTGAAGCAATGCCACTATAAAAAAATTGCATTAATAACAACTGTTTTATAACATTGCAAGTTTGCCTGAATTTTTCTACAGAAAGTGCATATCCAATCATCCGGCAATATTCTGTGAACTAGGAATATTGATATCAACTAGTGTTTTTGCTTTATACCTGGCTAACTATTGGGTACACTTTGATAATGCTTGGAGTTCTTTCTTGACGTTCTGGTAGATGGCGTTATGATCACAATACATTGTTGAAACGGAGTATACCACAAAATATATCAGTAATTAGGCAATCTATATATTAATAATAATAATAACTTTATTCTTCCCAAGAAACATTACATGTTTATGAATAGGGATACAGATAGATAGAATACACAAAGTAATTTACAATTTAATTAGTAGCCAAAGTAAGGGAAATATGAAAAGTTATAACGATTTAGGGTGGGGTTGGAGGTGTTAGTAGAATACTGAGAACCTAATGAATACATTAAATTATTTCTAATCTATAACAAATATATATATATATATTTTTTTTATATTGATTTTATACATTCTTATTCAGTTGAGTAAAGGGTATATTTTAATTCGATTTTGAATTTTACTATTGATTTTACTGTTTTTAAGTAATTAGGAATCGAATTGTAAATTATTATTCCATTATGATATAAACATTTCTTTCCAATTTCAGATTTAACATTATTAATAGATAAAAAATTTGTTTGTCTAGTGACATAATTATGAATTTTGTCCATTTCAATAAAACTTATATTAGATGCTATTTTTATTTTATTTTTAACAAAATGGATGAAGCAACATATTTTGAGTTTATACAGGGAATTTAAATTCAAAAGCCTATTTGGTTTATATAAATTTATTGTTGGTTCCAGGTAAGGTAATTTATAAATACATTTAATTGATTTATTTTGCAATGATTTCAATGGTTTCAAAATGGAACTATTTGCAGTTCCCCACACAGATATGAGATATTGAAAGTGTGAATAAATCAAGCTATAATAGATGTTTTTCAAAAATTTTAGTATAATTTCTTATTCTATAAAGAACACCTATGAGAGGTGATATTTTCTTCCGGATACTTTCAATATGCTTATTCCACGTTAATTTTTCATCGATATAAAGTCCTAAAAATTTTGTTGAGTCAGTATAATTTATAAATTTTTTTTCATAATGAATGGAAATGGTGGAAGTGTCAATTGTTCTTTTAGATATATTCATGTAGGAAGATTTATTGAAATTAATAGTCAATTTATGTTGCTGTAGCCATTTAAATATATTTTTTTAAATCATTATTTGTGTAATTTTTTATTTTTTTATAATCATCTGAGAAGTATATTATTGTAGTGTCATCAGCAAATAATTTAATTGTCCCTTCTAATGCCAAATTCGACAGATTGTTTATATATATATATCAAAAACAGAACAAGACCAAGAATTGAACCTTGCGGTACTCCAAAATAAATTCAATATGGCGGCAATGGTCAAACAACACTGAAGTCACTGCTTGTTTAACCTAGATTCATTGATTTTTTTTTAATGTTTTGCTGTAAATTGCGGGTTTTGAATAGTGTGGTGTTTGTCTTTCTTTTGAAATGCCTTCGATTTGTATTGTAGTTGGTTGTGGAAGCCGTTTTTATCGTGATTGAGTCTCGTTTTATGCCGTTCCTGCAGAAACGACAGACAAGTTTTTAACGGAGAAACACCATTTGTCCAAACTTGGCAGGGCTTCCTGGATTGCAGCAATAAAAAGAAACGATCTGACAATATCCATATTGGAACATCAAAAAGTTCGCAGTAAACGCTTTATAACTGGTAGGATTTTTATTGAAAACTTATAAACGTAGAATGTATGGATCCAGACCATTAATTATCCTCAATTTGTCTTGATACCTCTAAGAATAATAAACAATCCAACAGCTTCTAAGTTAAATTGTGAAAGGCTTTCGCGGCCATCGTTACTTACATGACGATTTTCCGGATTTTTCGGCCGACGTTCATTTCAAGATTGCCTCGACGTTTCGCCAATGCGAGTGATTGGCATTCTCAAGAGAGAATTTTGCATACTGACAGCTACTCAATTCACTATCGACAGTGAATTGAGTCTCATTTGAGCCTCATTTTAGTTTTCTAGAAATAATTCATAGGTATTCCGTATTTATACAGGGTGTCCGGCAAACCTTGTACAATATTGAAACTGGTGATAGACCAGGTCATGACTGTTCAGTGTTCAGAATATCAGAATTTCACCTCAGTAAAAATCTCACCGTTTTCCAGATAATGGACATTTTTTGAAATTCTAGAAAATCTCTACCTCCCATTGGATTGGTGAGTGCCATGTCTACAAATCGCGACCAATTCAAATATTCTTGCTGCTGAAGATTACTGATGAGTGATGCTTTCAGATGTAGAGAACAGTTTTCCAGAAAGTGATACCATTTTTTAAGAAATGAGGGTAAACTGCCAGATTTGAGTTTCATCAATTTTTTTAACAAATGTTTGACATTATTATCTGAAAAAAGCATAACCACGTGGAGTTGGGAATTCATTACAAAAGAATGCACATTTTGTCCAGACTCTAACATGGTAAAGATCATACTATAATTATTTTTGGGGGGAATAATATTTCCACTGAATTAGAGCGTGGTGTTATTCTAGGCTCCTTTCTTTTATGCTCACGCTGAAAAAGTATTTTGTTTCGATATTATTCTCAAGATAAAATGTAGAAATATTAATAAGAAACAATAAATTGCTTGGTAGCATTGAATAGTATGTCAATAAAATTTACTTTTTATGTAATCAGTCTAAATAAATTATTATCGAAAGGAAATTGTCGATTATCTGATATAGCACCGATGAATACACGAATTCGTGTGATAAATGTCGCAATTGACCAACATCCAGATTACAACGAAATTTCAGATATCGAAAGACAAATAAATAAGTACAATAGTTTTTAGGAGGTGAATCTTTGTCGAAAATTAAAGGGGGTCTTTCATGTAAACAAACACTATTAGGCCTTTCCTTGAAACGTTACACGCTTCCAAAAATGAGAAAGAATATTTTCTTTTTCTTCAAATTGCTGAAGAGTTGAAGGAATGATATTGTGTGGGCATATTCTACCAATAACAGATCACAACACCAGTTCAAAATAAACTTATGGACGGGAATCTTAAATGAAGTAATTGGCCCTTATGAATTGCCTTACATGGCAACACTTATTTGAATTTCCTGCAAAATGAACTGCCCCTTCTTTTAGAAAATCTACCGTTAGTACTGAGACAAACATGTGGATTCAAAATGATGGCTGTCCGGCGCATTATGACGTACGAGTTCGGTAGTATTCGAATCAAATATACCCACGGCGATGGATATGACGCCTTGGTCCAATTCTGTGGCCGCCCAGGTCCTCAGACTTAAATCCAATAGATTTCTTCTACTGGGGATATTTGAAAGAACTCGTTCACTCCACAACTATAACTGACGTGGAGCAATTGAGACGGCGTATTCACACTGCCGCTCAGAGTATCGCTGATTCGGGGGCTATACCGCATTTGAAAAGGTCCCTCTTGAAAAGATGTCGTCTCCGCATACGAGTGAATGGGAAACAATTCGAACATTTATTGTAATATTTTCAGTGCAATGATGAATAAGCGTTATTGTGGTTTATTAGTGTATGTTGATTCATAAAAACTTTGATTTAGTGTTTACTTTTTTACATATCATTGAATGATTCTAAGTAACTGTTTCGTTATTACTCATGATTATTTCATCATTTCGTCTTGATAGGATAATAATAAAATACATTATTGACAAAGTCTACACAGTTGATTTTAGCTCAGAATAACACCACACTCTGATTTACTGGAAATATTACTCCCTCCAAAAGTTGTAGTTTGTTCTATACCATGGTAGAGTCTGGACAAAATGCGCATTCTTTTGTAATGAATTTGCAAATCCACATGGTTATGCTTTTTTCCCATAAGAATGTCAAACTTTTGTTTTAAAAAATTGATGAAACTCAAATCTGGCATTTTACCCCCATTTCTTGAAAAATGTTATCACTTTCTGAAAAACTGTTCTGAACATCTGAAAGCATCACTAATTAGTAATCTTAAACAGCAAGGATATTTGAATTGGTCTGGGTTTGTAGACATGTCACTCAAAAATCCAATGGGAGGTAGAAAATTTCTAGAAATTCAAAAAATGCCAAAATCTCGAAAACGGTGAGATTTTTACTGAGGTGAAATTCTCATATTCTGAACAGTCATGACCTGGTTTATCACCAGTTTCAATATTGTACAAGGTTTACCGGACACCCTGTATATTTCTTATTCTTGACATTTGAAAACTTCGCAACAGATTGAAAGCCCACGTGTTTTTTAGCATGAAACAATGGTATATTTGAAAATGTAATGCGTTGGAAATTTCTGTTTCGAAATCGTTATTTTTCGGTAATATTGTGTATGAAATATTTCGATATTAACTTGCGGTAGTAGTTGCCAGAAAGTTTTTTCTTAGTGTCCATTTTGGCCATAAGTAATTATTTGGTTGATAAATCAACTATTTTCTGAACACCATAGAAAATAAACTGTCATTGCCGCTTGAGAGGGCGCTGGTGTGCAGTTGTTCTTAAGTAAATTCAGCAACGTTTAGGAAACGACCAACAGCTACCTACAGTTGCAGCAGAAACGTTGTAAAAACCCAAAAATGATTGACCAAATTGGTGTAAAACAGGGTAGTGACAACGTTGTGTTGACGTCGGCAACGCAACTTATGTTAGGTTGCACAACTTTTTCGAACACGTTGAATTGCTACTTGAATAATATGTGAAATACAGGTTATGTATCCACCGCTGTTGGAAATTGGACAATTTTGAAGGTATTTTATGTCGCGAAAGAAAGAGGTCAGATTTCTAACCGACACCTTTCTCACACTCTCCAGGTTCAGCACGATGATCACGAAGTGCGCTTTTCGAATTGCTACAACTACTAAACATTCCGTGATGATGAGGATGAGGAGGTAGCCCCTCATCCTTCAAGCACCAGCTGCATTCAGTATCATGCGTGATGATATAATGGTGAGGTGCTTGTTTAAATGGCGGTGCCTCGGAAGGAGCCCCACCACTATGCTTTATAATCTAGAAATTCCTAGGATTAGTTATGTTCCAATCATTGAGTATTTCTCACCTTGTCTGGCCAAATAATGGGCCCGTTCGTTTCTGGGCACTCCGGTAAGACCGGGGACCCCCTGTTAACTTTTGAATGGATTCGATTCATGAGCTACTTTTTGACGCCTGAAAATGATGTCTATCTTTCAAAATGGCGGCCCGACGCCATTTTGAAAGAATTTTCAAATGGCATAGGGGTCTCCAAAATTAGAAAAAAAGTAATTTAAAACAAAATAGGGGTACATAATGTAAGAACTCTCTTGGAACTCTCTACGAGTAGGTCACTCTAAGAGACCCCTGTTAACATTCGCATGGATTGGAATTTTGTATTGATTTTTTTTTTTGGTTGAATGGTAATCCATAATCTAAGTACTTATTGACAACAAAAAATTGTCAATTTTTTATTTGAAATGGATTGGGGGTCGATACATCATTTGAATTGTATTTTAATTCTTTATAAGTACAACAACAAAATTTATTATTTATTCATGTTAGAGCTCTGGAAATTTTCACATACACCACTTGAAAATGTCGTGAATCCAGTAGCGTCGCCAAATTCTATTTGAAAAAATTGCTAGTACTTATGTTTTTTGGATTTTTGACCTTGAAAAAAATTCGAAGTAAGCCTTGAAACTTTTATTTTTATTTCGAATTTATGGCACTTAACTAGAACTATTAATGCTTTATCTATTGAAAAAAAAAAACTTTCGAATCGGATAATAAATAACAGTTTTAGAGAGGTGGCCCGTTTTCAAATGGGTCACTCTGTATATCTGGGAAAAACGTACTCACTTTTTCCCGGTTCTCGGGAAAATGAGTAATTCCATCAAAAGTTATATTTTATTTTCTAACAGGGATAAAATGTAAAAAAAATTTTCCCGTCACAAAATTTTTTTTTACAATTTCAACAATTGTATGTTGCTGTATTCTTGAACAAAGTTCAAAGCTGAAAAACAGCTGATTAATAGCTTACTTGTAATTTGTGATCATACCATATTTTCAGTGTTACGCTGAGAATAATTCACGAATTTATAGTCTCGGAGGTGATGAAGCTGTTTCTAAGCTCAACACATCGCATTATGCCATCCTAACAACTTAGGACAGCGCCTTATGAATTACATGAAACTCATTTCAGTATTTCACAAGCTTCGCCATGAATTATTCAGCTATAATACTGCGGATATTCCGTTGTTTCATAAATCGTAAGTTATACAGTAACCGCCAAAAAGTATGTACCATATGGGAAAAAAGTTTATTATTAGAGTATTAGAAAAAAGATTCCCGGGAAAAGTTTGTGCATGTCCGATAACCTAAAAATCAATTTTGACACATGTCACGTGATCGCTGGTATGGCGGCAAATTGAAAATAATTACTATGAAAACGCAAAAAGTGGAGTAAAATGGCAAGATATCAAAAAAAGTTATTTGAAAAAGTTACCTAGTATTAAATTTTATACACATATACAAAGTTTGAAAAGATAATGAGAGAAAATTGAAAATGGAATTTTTTTAAAAATATTTTCCTAGCTGTATAAAAATATCAAATTATTATCATATGAATAGCTCGACCATACTGAAACATTTGTATTTCAATGATAATGACAAAACTTTCTCATTTTCTCTACACCAGTGAACACTAAATTAAAAAAATTGGATTTTCTTAAAACCCTGGGTGTTACATTTGTTCGTATCTAACAGTCATATCAGAATTTCACGACCATTGTGATGACATGACACTCCAGAAATATGACATTTTTCAGATTTTAATCAAGTTTCGATGATAATCGTGCCAGAGCGTTTCACTTCACATGCAATGTTGAAAACTCTAGCCTCTTTAATTTGACGCACTATTTTAAAGATTATGTGCGAAGTGAAACATTCGTGCACGATTATCATGAAAAATTGAAAACAATCTGAAAAACATGATATTTTTGGATTTCCCTATCATCGCAATAATAGTGGAATTGTGATATATCTATTAGATACAAACCAATGTAACAGCAAGGGTTCTGACAAAATTCAATTTTTTCAATTTAGTGCTCTCTGGTGTGGAGAAAATAAGAAAGTTTTGTTATTATCAACGGAATACAAATATTTCCGTATGGTCAAGCAATTCATAAGAAAATAATTTGATATTTTTCTACAGCTAGAAAAGTATTTAAAAAAAATTGCTGTTTTCAATATTCCCACACTCTCAAACTTTGTATATGTGTATAAAATTGAATTCTAAGCAACTTTTTCAAACCCCTTTTTTCGATATCTTGCCATTTTACCCGACTTTTTCACTATTCATAGTAATTTTTTTCAATTTGCCGCCATACCAGCGATCACGTGACATGTGTCAAAATCGATTTTCAGGTTATCAGACATGCACAAACTTTTCCCAAGAATCTCTTTTTCAATACTTTAATAATAAACTTTTTTCCCATATACTTTTTGGCGGTCACTGTATAAGAAAAAGGACGGAAATCGTGGAGTATTAGTCATAAGGGTTGAAACCTAACCATTATGAACTTTCAGCATCTCAAAAATGTTTTCCAGAATAGTTTGAATAATTTATTGAATTTTTCTGCCAAAGTGATCCATCCATCACTAATTTTTTATCGATTTCTACAAAATTTTAATTGATAGCAATGTATATTCCCATTGGAATTATTATATAAAGTTTGTGTAACATTCATACTGCATATCAACTGAAAATCGTGAATTATTACAATGGGCATTACAAAACAAGCACCTCAAGTGCTTAAATGAAACCTTTCCCGGAAAAAATGTTTGTAGTTTTTTCCAACATTGTTTGAAATTTTTGAAAAATTGTAACTGGAATGGTTACAGAAACAATGTTGTGTAAAAATTTCTTGTTGTAATAATATATCCACATTGTGTATATTTCTTTGAATCTAATTTTTACACAATATTGTTTAAATTGGGTAACAACACCGTTGTGTATAAACGTTACAGAAATTGTAGATCATTTTTGTACAATTCTGTGGACTATATAAATGAAATTAATTTTGTGTTTTTTTTTAAACATCATTTTGTTTTTATTATAGCTCTTAAGGTTTTCCACCAAAGCAACTGCGTTTTGTTTCCAAAAAGAGCAACAAAAACTAGTTGCTGTGTTTGGAAACAAAAATTCCACCAAAGCAACATAAATTGATATTTTTGTTTTCGGTTTGTTTTCAACTGTTTCTACTAAAGAGACAGAAAACAGTGTGAAAATGTCGACTACGAGCGATGATTTATTTGTGATTGCATGTGGGTTTTCCGTTATTCAATCAATTAAAAAAAAAGCAAAAAAAAGGAAACCAAGATATTGGATAAAACCATTTTTAAAGGAACGGAATAAGTATGGCATAGACAAAATGATCAATAACCTACGAAAAGATGATTTGAGAATAAATGGTGAACTGAGGTCTTCATTTAAAAATTTCGTAAGACTATCAAGTGCCGACTTTGAGTATTTAATACAACTAGTGGGTCCGAAAATTGTTAAGCAAAATACCAGCTACAGAGATGCTATTTCTGTAACAGATCGCTTGGCAACAACAAGCCGGAATACGAGTCTCTTGTATGTTTCCACTAAACCAACTGTGTTGCTAAAAACTGCAACCCAACAAGAAAACCTTTTGATCTTTCCGCTCCGAGACGGGACTTTCAACAATTGCCAGAAACAGTCGCCAGCGACACAATGTTGCCGAAATGTTTCCAAATTCGGCAACTCCATCTCCAGTTGCTGTTTTGTTGGTTTGGTGTAAAACTGCCTTTAGAGAATATCAACTTAAAATACTCCCTAATGTGTGGAGACACAATGAGTTTTTTCTTTAGCTATCCCTTCCTTCTAAACCGTTCCGGGCCGGAATGGAACTGGTGTTCATGTTGAGGATTGCTTTGGACTTGCTAGTAAACCTCAGCCTTCGTGAATTCTAGTATAGCGCGGGTTGTGCCCTCTATCGGCGGGTAATATTGTTTGTGATTTATTACACATTTCTTGTAATACGGTAACGACAGACAAACTCCAGTCAAAAGTGAAGAATGAATTGTGGCACTCTGAAACTCGGCACATGACATCTCGACATAATGTATTATTAGAAAAAAAAATTGTTCACCAAAAAATCAGGGGTGGAACCTGAAAAGTTTTTCATCTGAAAAAATATAATTTCTTTGTTATTGTTATTTTAGAAAATACAAGATTTATTAAAAAACGATTTTGATAGGTTGAGAGATAATTCAATTCTCCACAAGAATGATATTCAGTAATACGCTCGTTTTCTCAGAAAACGTGATTTAACGCCGACATCACATTTCAGGCTCATGCTACCCGCCAGCAAAAAGGTTAACAAGAGATCTACAGAAAATAGACATAGGTATTACATTAAATATGAGCAATCAGTAATAAAATTTGAACATACCATATTTGGTGGAGTTCGACTGTAAGTTTTTTACCTACCCAGTATCTCACTTCACATAACCCTTCTACGATATTTACGGTGGATCCGAAAGTCATGGATATTTTAGTTGACATGAAATAATTATATTGAAGCAGGAATCAGTACCATCTTTGGACCATATGCAATGATGTTAGACTAGTGAGACAAGTCTCACTTATACATGCCAAAGAAAACACTGGGTTTTACTCCTGCCTCAGTTTTCAACTCATGCACCCATAATCCCAGAAGTTTCTTCAGTAAATGTTGAAAATAATGGCTAATACACATCCTCCATGAAAAATGGAGTATGTGATTTCTAGCTTGAGATTTGCACATCACAATAGTGTTATTAAACATATATGCAGGATATAAATAATAAGCGATTATTTCTAACATTTACTGAAGGGAATACCGGTTTTCTGGGTAAGTTGAATATGAAAACATAGTATTTTTTGGCATGTATAAGTGGGACCTGTTACACTACTCTATAATTCTTGCATATAGTCCAAAGACAGTATGGGTTTTTCTGCTTCAGTATAATAATTCCATATTTACTACATTAATCATGATTTTAGGATCATCCGCAAACATCTCCGTGAAGTGCGACAAAACACACTTCAGGTACTCAAATACTCGCATATTATACTTGCATGAGAAAGTAGGAGTCTTCAGAAGCGAAATGAACTTTTGCTTTTCCTTCAGCGTTCTTTTTTAACAGAGTTATGACCAATCAGAACTTTCAGCGGCGGTAAGAGTGAACCTGAAATTTGATGTCGGCGTTCTATCACGTTTTCTGAGAAAACGAGCGCATTTCATAAAAAATTACTAGGAATAATTTTTTGCGTGGACAATTTAATTGTCTTCCACACTGTTGAGTTGTTTTTCAGATAAATCATATACTTTCCAAGATTACAGCAAAAACCTATTTATTTAAACGAAAAAAAAAATATGTTCCACCCCTGGAATTTCGGTAAATATTTTTTTTTCTTGTTTATCATAGTTCCAACTACTAGAATACCAAGTTTGGTGGTGCTACAATCGATCATCGTCTCAAAACCCATTCGTACTGAATTATTGTGCGACAGTGATTTCTCACAGTCGTGGGATTTCCGCACTCATCTTGCAATTAATGCTAAAATATTTCCCACCCGTTTGAAAACAATAATTTTTCACGGTCGAAATGTGATATACTCTATCCCACACTGGCCACAGTTAACCCGATAATGTCGTTATCGCGATTATTCAGGTTCGAAAAAAATACCTAATACTCCATATTTTATTAATTTTGTTTTCATTGTTTCAGGTGGTCGCACAGATGAAAGAGGATATTTTGGACCATGGAAAACCTGTAAATTATTACTGTACAATAGGGAGCGATGTGGGAAAAATGATTCCAGGTTCAAAGCATCAAGTAAGTTCAGCATCATCTCAGGAATGTGAACATCAATGAGGAAGCTTTAACTTTATTGATTTCCATAGATTTACAGAATGAGAATTTCATTTAAACACTTGGGGAGGTAGTGTACGTTTTCCGGGGTTTCCTACAATTACAGTTACGCCACTAGAAATCAGTAAGTTACCCCGAAGCGCCACGGCAAATAATAATACCTAATAGCCTTTCTCTACCCGCACAGGCTATGACTTCAAGTACACTCTGTGAGTGTTTATGAAGGAGTATTATTATTATTATTACATATGATATTGAAAAAAAAAACGCCCAATCTTCTCCGCCTTCTTTGAAAATGTATATTCTTGCATGTGACAGTGATAATGCATTCAATACATTCAATGTAACGAAATATAGAAATATAGAAAAAAAAAATTACGATGTAAAATGACAATTTTCCTGAAATTCCAATAACATATTTTTCAAATTTTTTTATTTTATTATTTTCTTATTCATGAATAGATTTCGATGAAACTTCGACCAATGATATATCAAGACCTCTTGAATACAGTGGTTTATCTCGAATTTTTATAAAAATTCTGAAATTGATTTGGCATATTTTTCAAGTTTCATTCTGTTATAACTTTTTAATTAATTGACGCATTTCAAGGTAATCCACAATTCAACCATTTGAAAATGTCGTGAATCCAGTGGTGTAGTCAGATTTTTTCTAATTTTTTTAGATTTTTTACCTTGAAAAATCGCCTGATTAGTTGGCCCTGAAATTTGTTGTCCCAGTAGACTTTTCGAATGTCTACCTAATAAAAGAAAAATCATCCCCATCGGTAGGAAAATGTAGATTTCATAAGGGTGCTCCGGTCTTAAGTGGGTCACACTGTATATTTGGATTGGCCATCAAGGGCTCATTTTCTAATGAGTAATATAGCATGTGCCCATGTCGAATGAATGAATCTTGTATGTATTTCGAGCACAAAGCAAATTCGTCAAAGATGAAAATGCATCACACGCTTCAATCACAAAACCGGCAAAATTTGTGAGGTTAGGAATCTATTCTAAAGCAAGACCACTTTAAATCAATAAGGTCACGAGTTTGAATACATTAAAGCATATTGGTTTTGAAAGGTAACGTAAACAAAGTCCTGCGAGAGTCATTGGATTTAAAGTGGTAAATAAAACGCTGTTTTAAATCTTGTGAGATTTAAAACATTCAATAATTGAACAATTAGTTTTAATCTAGATCACGCCATGTTGTATTGCAATAAAGACTCCGCCATTTGGACTTTTTCAATAGTAAACGAAAAGAATATTATTATTCAAATAATTGCGTATTGGATCTTCTTAGAAAACTGAAGAACGGTGTGTCGAAATATGCCATTCAATTAAAAAAATGCATTTAGATGCTTGGATGCAAAATAAAATTTGATGATATTTTTTAATATTTTTTAAGAAGGGAAAAATACATTTAATCAGTGGCGCTCGAGTTATGTTGAAGTATTTTATTACATTTTATCGGAAAAGTGCCATTCGTTGGTGATTTTTTCAGAATAGTTTGCTTTCGAACAATGTTTTATAATATGCTTAGTATACCTATGCGGTTTAAAATATAACCACTCTGTCGGCCATTATACAGACTTAAAAGTTGTCGAGTGTTAGTAAACAAAATAAAACTCTTTTAGGATAAATTAATTAATTTTGAGTTAATTCAGTCCGCTGTAAATACATTTTAAGAGCAAAACGTCAGATAATAAGTTTCAATTCGATATTTTCTTGTGTAGTTTTAAAGCGATCTTGAAGATCGAAATAAGAGCGTTAATGTAACTTGGGATGGACTTTTCACTTGATATATGAAATAGTTATACTGGAGCAGGAATCGGTACCCTCTTCGGACCGTATGCAACGACTTTAGACAAGTGAGACACGTCTCATAATCGCTTATACACATCCTACATGAAAAATGAAGTAGGTGATTTCAAGCTTGACGTTTAGACTTCACGATAGTGTTTATTTATTTGCCTATTTATTTATTTGCCATTTTTAGGTTGCTAACAGAACAAAGTTTCAGAAAACAGCATCCGCTATGTAAGAATTATTCTAAGTTATTTCTACACTTATACATAAACATTTCTTATGGGTACAAAACCATCTGACAGTAATACAAGTGTGATTTAAAAATATGTTATGAAAATGTTTTCATATTATTAATATAGTAAAAATAATGGGATCTAATAGATCATAATAGAACGAGTACAGGGAATGAGGAACCATTTTATCTATTGATCTGAGTTGAAAAACATAGTTTTCAAAAAAAATTTGAATCGAGACAGAGATGTCGAGAAAATGTCGAGAGATGAATTGGGATCGTGACAGTGTGTGTTGAATGCTTTTTGCATACGAACTAGTGGCGAGTTTTGTCCTAGATTGGTTCTACAATAAGGGATGTTGAATGGGATATAGATTCGAAGATTATTTCTACTGGGAACATTGAGATTTATTTTAGCAAGTAAGTATGGGCAGTCGATTTCATGCCTGATAATTTTGAAAAGAATAGTTAAGTCTGACATAGTGCGTTTTACTGAGTGGCATAATTTTAAATAGTTTCCAAATAGGCTGATAATTGTGGTCCTGAACACGAATTTTGTTTTGAAAGGCTAGGAACCTTAACAATTTATTTTGAACACTTTCTATCCTTTTTGAGTGTAAGGCATATTGAGGATTCCAAATAGCTGACGCAAAAGAGAGCTTGCTGTTGACAGATGCATAATATAGCGAGGTGATAGTCTCAGAATTATGAAAATATTTTCCGTTTCTTTTTATGAACCCAACCATCCTGTTTGTCCCGTTGATCAATTTGTCTATGTGACTGTTAAAAGTCCATTTTGTGTCCAGCGTGACGCATAAATCTTTGATTTCGCTGATATTTCAAGGTTGTTATTGTTAATTTTGTAAGTATGCTGGATTAGATTTCTATTTCTCGAATATGTTATGGCGAAACATTTGGTTGGGTTTAAAAAGAGACTATTATTATCGCAATAATCAGCAAGCCTGTCAAGGTCACTTTGAATTTTCAAGCAGTCGTCGACATCCTTTACCGATGAAAATATTTTCAAGTCATCAGCATAATATAGTAGTATTCGACAATGTTCAAAACAGTTCTTTATATTATTTATGTAGATGATAAAAAATAATGGACCAAGGTGGCTACCCTGCGGAACACCGGAAACTGCTTTGAAGGTATGTGAATTGAATCCGTTTACTGACACCATCGTCTCCCTGTTAGTTAAGTAGGACCAGATCCATTTCAATAGCGATCTGTGTACACCGACCTCCGCCAGCCTTTCCACAAGAATAGAATGGTCTATCTTATCGAATGCTTTGCTGAAGTCGGTGTACACAGTGTCTACCTGAATTCTTTTATCTAGAGCATCGGAGATAAAATCAGAAAAACATAATAAATTCGTCTCGATACTTTTTTTGGGAAAGAAACCGTGCTGCTCTTCCACAATTACGTTTCTCATGGATGCTAATATCTCTTGATAAACGATCTTCTCGAATAGTTTTGCGAAAATACATAATTTGCTGAAAATTTTTGTTAACGGATAACATAGTGTTTTTACAATTCTTGATGAATAGTGGTGAAATGTTGTCAGGCCCAGCCGATTTGTTTTCGTCTAATGATGTAAGTATGGAAAGAACGGATTTCGCACTGATCGTACCAATACAATTTGGCAAGTTGTCTTTCAAATCTGGAGTATCAGTATTATTTTCGACAAATACACTACTAAAAAATTCAGCGAATAAACCACTGACGGCTCGTCAGCCCTGTGCTATTGCATCGTCGTAATGCATAGTTTGGGGTATGGCAGTGTCAATTTTTTTCCTGTTGGAAACAAATTTCCAGAATTTTTTTGAACATATACAGGGTTATTCACGTTATTCGACACGAAGCATTATGGCTAAAACATTTGATTTTTTTAACGTTTTTTCTTTACGATGGATAGGGACCTATTGGCCCTACATTTTAAAAATATTTTCATGTTGTACAGGGTGTGCCAAAACACGAAACGTATCAAAGTTGTTATTTTTTAATTGGAATACCCTGTATATTATTTCATTTTCGGATTTTACGATCAAAATAAAGGTAAGTTACATTAAGGTTAAATTCACCTAAACCTAATGGTTTTTGAAATATCTCTTATTTTGTGGAAATGCAGCATCAGCTTTAATGCTTAAATTCTCAACCAGTGTTGTCTTGTTTTCAACCAAATTAATGCTAGAGGCTACTAACTGAATAACTTTCATATAGCAGTTGTGAAATATTTACTAACTTATACAAGGTGTGTAAAAATTAAGGCAAAATAATCACAATCTTTGAACGGAAATAACTTGTTTAATTTAAATGGAACGCCCTGTATTTTATGTCAAGAGCAGATGTCAAATTTAATTGTCTATCAAATACTAGAATACATTTCTATAGCTAACTCTTCACGTTTTCAAGTAAAACGCACATTTCCATTTTGCAAACTGATTTTGAGAAATTTATTATTCATCAAGTCGCCTATGGCATTTTGACAAGTTGTATTATTGTTTACTTATGGTCGTCAGTTATGTATAAGTGTTTAATTCCAAATCATCCTATTATTAAGAGCGGTAGTTTGTGATCTTGTTATCATCATTTTGTTATAAAAAATTTATTTAGACGAACTGGGAGTGTTCAGTATGAAAAATTCATTAAAAAGAAACCTGTAACAGAAAACGAAGAAAATGAATTTGCGGTGATTGCCTCTGTAATTGAAAATCCCCATACAAGTCAATGGCGGAAAATATCGGCATTAGTCAAGCAAGCGTATCAAGAATTCTGAAAAAATATAGTTACCATCCTTATAAAATCCAACTTCACCAAGAGCTTTCCGAAAACGATTATGGGAAACGAGTTGAATTTTGTATGTGGGCATTAGATAAAGTTGCAGATGATGAAAAATTTTCAATTCTGTTCTATTTAGTGATAAGAGCTCCTTTCATAACAACGGGACTGTTAATAGACATAACTTCCACTATTATGCTGATTCCAATCCACATCAATTCAGAATTAATCATAATCAACACAGATAGTCAGTGAATGTGTGGGGGGGAATAATGGGTCAAAATTTAATTGGTCCTTATTTTTTCGAAGAACATTTAAATGGAATGTTGTTTTTAGAATTTTTAACAAATCATTTTCCGGTCCTATTACAAGACATCCCCTTAGACTTAAGAAGAACGATGTGACTTCAAATGGATGGAGCTCCCGCACATTTCCATCGTCAGGTTCGTGAATATTTAAATGTTCATTTCCGAAATCGATGGATTGATTGGAAGGAAAGGATTCCAAAATTGGCCCCCAAGCTCACTTGACCTGACGCCACCTGATTTCTTCTTGTACACCACCAACAACACCCGAAAATATGAAACAGCGTATCAGAGAAGCTTTTCTGAATGTAAGCCCTCATATCTTAGCAAATGTTGCTGAAGGTTTTAGAAAGAGGATACGTTTGTGTTTAGAGTCTGATGGTCGCCATTTTGAACACTTGATATGAAATATTTCTTGTTTTATATCCACCATTTTTTCTTCATAATTTAAACTAATACATATTACTTAAAAAAATAAATGTATTTGTTATTAAATCCCGGTGTTTATTCCAATCAATTCTGATTCGTCAAAACGCCATAGACGACTTGATGAATAATAAATTTCTCAAAATCAGTTTGCAAAATGAAAATGTGCGTTTTACTTGAAAACGTGAAGAGTTAGCTATAGGAATGTATACTGGTATTTGATAGATAATTAAATTTGACATCTGCTCTTGACATAAAATACAGGGCGTTCCATTTAAATTAAACAAGTTATTTCCGTTCAAAGATTGTGATTATTTTGCCTTAATTTTTACACACCTTGTATAAGTTAGTAAATATTTCACAACTGCTATATGAAAGTTATTCAGTTAGTAGCCTCTAGCATTAATTTGGTTGAAAACAAGACAACACTGGTTGAGAATTATAAAAAATAAAAAATATATCACTTCTGGAATTTTGGTGAATTTTTTTCGTTTTTATCATGGTTATTCCAACTACTAGCGTACCAAGTTAGGTGGTGCTACAATCGATCTTTGTCTCAAAACCCAATCGTGCTGGATTATCAATCAATCTATTTTTAGTAGTTTGAATTCGAGTGTCGAATTAAATTAAGGAAATTTATCACAGTATCGGAAAGATCAGGTTGCGCTAATTTCCCCTGAGCTTATTCAATTTGCAGGATCTTCCACTGAGGCGACGATTACAATTTAAACGAGCATCCTGGGAAAATATTTCCTCTTTTACTTTCATTCCGGTGGAGTATTTAGTTTATAAAACTTGAGGAGAGTCACATTTTTCAGTGAATACAATTCAAATTATGGACTTTGATTTACTAATAACTATGTTGTTATTCTTGAAGGGAAATGTTGAAATAATATAGAAAAACTAGAAAATCCCAGGTAGCACCTCATGTTGGCTGAATCTTGTTTTCATATTGGGCCAATATGGATATACTGTAAATGTAAAAATAATATTGAACCAATATGGGTTCATATTGGAAAAACAATATTTCATTAATAATATTGGTGGAATATTGGCTCAACCTGTTCTGAATGGATATTGTTTCATGAAATATTGGGTCAATATTGGTTCAATAATTTTCACCAATATCGATAGAACGATATTGCCTACATATTGTTTCTAGCATCTAGCTCCAATATTGCGATATCAATATTACTCTCATATCGATTTTAGAGATAAAAAACAATATTGTATATCCAAGTTTGATAACACATTGGCGGAAACTTATTTAATCCATATTCTAAAAATTATATTGACCCTATATTGATTGAGATTGTTACGAAAACCTCACGCCAATATTTGAAAGACTATATTGATACAATATTACAAAATACGTTTATCACTAGGATTAAAATTTGAATATTGGTCGAATATTCAATAAACAATTTTGAAATTAATCATGATTAAACTTGGGTGAGAAACTGCTAGGTGGCCCCACATATGGAACAACAGCTGAATCATAGTAACATATATTAAATAAGGCTTTTCACAATGTGTCAATCTACTCAGTAATAAATTGAAGTAGAAACGAAATTGTATAATTTCCAAATTATTCGACATTTTTCGGAAATATTTCAGCAATGTTTCCAAGGCAACATATTCACTTTGAATATTTTACCAATATATATACAAATGATTTTGTACCAATATCTCTAAATATTTTGGGGCCAATATTGCTTTCTCAATATCTCACTAATATTATTTGTATAATATCCAAGTAATATTGTGCCAATATCCCGAAATAATTATGATTTCATCTCTCCAATATTAGGTTTTAATATTTTGCCAATATTTTACCAGTATTATTCCAATGAAAGTGTGCTACAGCGATATTGTACTAATATCGCCTAACATTTTGAAGCCAATATTGCTTAGAGAATATTAGAACAATATTATTTTTTAAATATTGGACCAATATCGCCGAATTTTCACATTTGTTTTCTCGCCAATATTATTATTTGAATATTTTGCTAATATTTTCACAATATTGTATCAATATTTTCCCAATATGGATGTGCTACTTGGGATGCATGATTTCAGCTAGATGGTTGGTATACCGGATGACCACGAGGTGAGGTACGCCCCCCAATTCTTCTATAGGTTTGAAGATACATATTTCAAATTAGGTGTGACGCTATAGTACTTGAATACGCATATTTTGACGCCTCTACTGAAAATTAACCACTTTTGGTTCAACCGGAAGTGACCCAAATCTTTTTTTTTTTCATGTGACACCCTGTACATTTTTTTCAATTATCCTAAAGAGCACGCAGTTTGTGATAACATTGTTCTTCAAAATTGAAAATCGGTTGAAAAAAGGCAGAGATACAGTTGATTGTTCAGTCAAACAAAGTTGGCCATGAAATTCAAACTTAAATCATCACAACTGACAAACGACATTAGAAGTTATCAGGAGTAATACCACGAGTAATTGAATTTTCGCGATAAGTCTGTCGATTTATTTCTGAACGAAACTGAATTGCTTCGTGAAAACACCACAAGTCCGCAGGACAAGTGGGGTTTTCTCAAAACAATTCAGTGGAGTTCAGAAATGAAAGACAGACTCATGAGATAAATTCAATCAGGAGTTGAATTTTATTAGACTATTTCACGAATAAAGTTTCTTCATTAATATAAATACGAGCAATGTATGACAGTCATAAACAAATTATTAAAATCGTCAATATTGTAATGTTTCGTTTCATAATTTCATTTGAATTTGCAGTGAAGTGACTCATTCTGACATATCCAGCTATATTTATCATTGATCGAACTGTCAAACGTATTCATTTCGTCATGGTTACGTCGCTGAAAATACCGAAGCTGATCCTCCAATCAGAATTGAAAGACAGCTGGTGTTATCGCGATAACACGAGTTGTCTTTGGCTTCCGATTGGTCAGATTAGGTGAGAATTTTAAGATGAGTGAAATAGTCAGAGGAAGTTTCGAAGTGCGATACAGTTGAAAACTGAGTTTCTCGTGTAATTGCAGTTACCACATAATTCAACAATTATCAAAAATTTCCTAAAAACGGAATAGTACCCATAAAGAAATGCTCATAACTGCTATTTCTCAAATGGTAACATGTTATTTCCACTTCGTCATGATAAAAAATAAATAATTATCAGATCATTCGTGTGAAAAATTTTGAAGAATTCCGAAAGGAATCGCAAATACAAGATATTTCATCATGAGTGTTCTCAAAATAAGATATTTTCAACATGGCCATAAACATAAAAAATAGAAACAAAAAAGCAGCATGGATTAAATAAGTAGAACAAACTTTGACTTCGTTGAAATAATATGAGCTTTTGTGTATTGCTTTCTTGATTATGTTCCAGCCCAGGGCCGGAGAGAGCCAGCATTGGGCCTGGGCCACTACCTCCCAATAAAATAAATAAATAAAATTTATTGAATTGAATAAAAATTAAATTTCGAATAATACCAAGTGATCTTCAAGACAGCCCTAAGACCATCATAGGGAAGCTTCTTGCGAAAAAGGGCCCATCCTAAGAAGGCCTGCAAGACTAAATTTTAGAACTGTATTAAAACCATTAAGTTTTAATACAGTAATCATCTTTGACGAATTTCATTAAAAAAAAAACAATTTGCATATTACTATTATTCCGTTACATTGTGTTTTATTTCACATGTAAACACTAAAATAGCTTCTTGACAAGATGGCATATAATCTCTTTGTGGAGGGGATATAATTAATTTTAATGAAGTTGTCCAAAGACCAGAAGATATTTCTTTAAACCAAATTGACTAAATTGAAAACTTCAAACCTTATAATTCTCTTAACGTACTCATTAGAAGGTAAAAATAGTGTTTTTGAATTTAATGTGGTATTATATTGAATGTATAGTCTAAGGATAAAATAGTTTTCCTAATGGGTTTTAAAGAATACATCTAGGGTACTCCACAAAACTGCATCAAAACCATTTTTCCCCCAACGGATTGCTTCAAAACCAACTTGCTATTTAATTCTTAATAATAGCAAATTAGTTTTAAAATAGCCAATGTTAAGAGTAACATAAAACCAGTATAAGATCAATAGGACATTGAGAGCAAATATCATTTTATTTTGATTTAAAGAGTGCATTAAATTCTTCGTTTAAGAATAATGGTCTTCAAGAACTTTTAGTTTATCATAGTGTTACTTTACATCCGATGTCGATTTATTGAACATATTAAAGCATTTTTAAAACATAAATAAATAAAAACTGTCTTAAAATTGTTACGTGCGCTCCTTTCCTTTACTATTTATCAGTTTTTGGAAGTATGATGCAACTGGTCGAAAATGCAATTTTGTAGAAGTTTTACTAGTCAAAGTCGATAATTTAATCAAGATTGACAAGTGTGGCTCACAATAACCTTCAACTGCTGTACGACTTCTTTATGCACACAGCTGTACATAGATCAACGTGTTACCTCTCTTTTGAAACCAAATTCATTTCGATAGGATAAAGATTGCTTCAAATTTGAATGGAAGAGAAATACCACTGCAACTACCTCGACTATCTATGAAAAGCATCTTGAGGTGCTGCTGCAGACACAGTAATATATAATCAAACGTCCTCTAGAGGCCTGTCCTTGTTTCAAATCGATACGACGAACCGTTTTTGAATTATCGACTTTTTTACCCAAAAAAACGGCACAAATGTGATCGCGCTCATGGCCTCTTAACATCATCATTTACTGACTTATCAGAAGTAATACTACAAGTGATTGAATTTTCGCGATAAGTCTGTCGATTCATTTTTGAATCAATTCAGTTGAGATCACAAATGAAAGACAGACTCATGAGAAAAATTCAGTAATGAGTGGAATTTTATTAGACTATTTCACAAACATTTTTGAATGCGTGCACACTTATATTTGTCGTTTATACGAAGGCGTAGAAGGGCCAACAGCAAAATAGTTTTCGAAACATTTGGAATTGCCACTTTGAAATGACAATTGTCACTTTGAACTGAAAATTGCCACTTTCAATAGGCGAGGACACGAAATTTTCAAAATATTTTTAATGGATTCTACAGCTTATGAACACTCTAGTAGCAATGGTCTTTTTTTGTTGAGTTGTCTGAAACATGAAAAAAAAAATTTATAGTTCATAAATTCAAATGACTTCTTTTCAGTGCCATTGTGACGTACTACCCCGAGCAACCAATCCCACTGTTGAGAGCGTCAATTAATTTAGCAACGTTGCCACACTTATGTTATGTCCACAAAATACAAATGCTGAAACGAAGAAATTTTGAGAACTGTGGTCATGGACAAGTACTGCAATAATGCGCATGCTCAAATCGGTCTCGTACAAAAGAGGTGGTCCTTTTTCTCAGAGTAATAAAAGACCATAGAGATGCCTTTTCCATCCTTGTCTGGAAGGCAACATAACTTTGTTTGTTTACAAGCGAGGGCCTTATACATGTTAAGTCGATTCGACTGCCAGCCGTCGTAGAGGTCGGGAGTAATGATATGTTCGTCCGCCATTTTGTGCATTGAAACAGTAAAATATATGTTTGTTAGTGTTAACGATTAATAGTTTGTGCAATAGTTTGCCCCCTCTTGATATCTACGGGGGTTAGAGGCCCTATGGCAACGGATTTGCCGTATCAAGATCAAGGGGGCCCCTAGTTAAAATAGTTTTTTATCGCCGTTTTACGTGCATCGCAACGAATAACTTTTATTTTGTGGATATATACATTTATTTATTGTGGTAACAATTTGGGCATTCCTAGTATCACTTCGAGTGAGACTCCAGTTTGCCCACGGAAGGGGAGTAAAGAAGTGAGGTTGTGGTTCACGTGGCACGTGGATCTCATTACTTACTTGAAGACTCTCGTTAGCTGGCGAACTAGTCTAGTAACTAAACGCCATACTGTGGAAAGAAGAACAAGAAGATACATGTTAAGTCCGTATTCAATCGGGCAGTTTCGTGTATGACCGCTCATTTCATTCGGATCAAGTTGTCATTCTTCGTTTCTATTATGCTCTTTCTTACTCCAAATATAAATAAACTGTCCATAACATTTCAACACCCATCACGCCCCACGCCCATAAAGTATATAGAAAAGGATAGTTCATGTTCACAGCTATTTGTTTAGGTATAGGCAGGGCATCTCTATGTGTTTTATTCTGAGGTTTATAGTCATTTCCTCAACTAGTACCTATAAACGGGCGAAACAAAAATAAATGACTAGCTTTCTCTCTCGAACATCATTTTTATGGACCACAATAATTCACAATATTAAAACTATCGGGTTCTTTGTTTATATTCAAACAATTTGTGTTTGTTTTCACGGTGGTTTTCACACCTTTAAAATTCGCCATCGTTGTTTGACATCGGGAATAATGTCTTCAGTCACTTCTCTATAGTTTTATGCTCTCTGGTTTATAGTTTGAGAAGCTTGGCAACGTTGCCGTTAAACGTCAGAATCAACCCGATTACGCCTATTGGCTGCTCGGGCACGTACGTCACCAAGAGCGCCAATATTAGTAGCCTCAAAATTTGCTATTTTTCAGAACGAAATTAGACCAGCTGTAATTGAAATTTGAATCAAACAATATTTTCTAAGTACATTTATATATGCATTATGTATTTTACAACACATTTTGAGCATAAATATTTTTTCGTGTCCTCGCCTATTGGCAATTGCCACTTTGAACTGGCAATTGCCACTTTGAACTGGCAATTGCCACTTTGAACTGGCAATTGCCACTTCGAACTGACAATTGTCACTTTAAACTGTAAATTGTTACTCAAAAAAGATATTTATTACCAGCTGCATGCATAAATATTGTTTTTTTGCAATTAACAATTGCCAGTTCAAAGTGACAATTGCCAGTTCAAAGTGACAATTGTCAGTTCTTAGTGACAATTGTCAGTTCGAAGTGACAATTGCCAGTTCAAAGTGACAATTGTCAGTTCTTAGTGACAATTGTCAGTTCGAAGTGACAATTGCCAGTTCAAAGTGGCAATTGCCAGTTCAAAGTGACAATTGTCAGTTAGAAGTGGCAATTGCCAGTTCAAAGTGGCAATTGCCAGTTAGAAGTGGCAATTGCCAGTTCAAAGTGGCAATTGCCAGTTCAAAGTGGCAATTGCCAGTTCAAAGTGGCAATTGCCAGTTCAAAGTGACAATTGTCAGTTAGAAGTGGCAATTGCCAGTTCAAAGTGGCAATTGCCAGTTCAAAGTGACAATTGCCAGTTCAAAGTGACAATTGCCATTTCAAAGTGGCAATTGTCAGTTCAAAGTGACAATTGTAAGTGGCAATTCCAAATGTTTCGAAAAATATTTTGTTGTTGGCCCTTCTACGCCTTCGTACGTTCAACTGTCACATGCACTGTAAACAAATCTGAAAACACCGAATTTGATAGGCCAATCAGAGTCAAGAGTCAAGTTTGGTATTATCGGTAATCCGAACTTGACTACAGCTTCCGATTGGTTCATTTCGCAAGTGAGTGAAATAGTCTCCAAAATATTTAGCAATATGTTGAAGGAGAAACTATTAAAATGGATACAACAACATACTTTCAATTGATCTCTTTTTTTGCAGTTGCTGTTTGGGTGGCGGGCCTGGTGGCTTCTATTGGAGTTGCTGTTCTTGGTGTTTTCTGTTTTCTCAGTGTACTCCAGCTTGCTATGCTGAATTCCAAAGAGCAAGTCGTTATGAAATACAGTATAGTTGTGATAACCAAAGTGGGAATTGGTCTGTTGTCAGGTAAGATGAAATTAATGCAAATGAATGATAAAAGAAAAACTTGAAGTATAACGGTTGTATTTCTACAAACGTTCAATTTCATCATTTTTACCGTGAATCATGGCAGTGTGAACGAGGCACCAACTGAGTTTATAAGTTTCAGAATATGACTTACAATGTTTCTGTTCTTATTTTACAGCTCGAAGAACGCTGCTGAATGCTCCACCAAGTTTGAATGATAAATTATTTAATAAAATCAGTAAAAAATGTAAAAACAACTTTAGGTATGCTCATCTGTCAGTCGCGTTTGAATTATTTGAATTGAAGTCTTATTCTTCTCAACATTTTAAAGATAGTTAGTTCTTCTTCTTCTCGTTTTTATTTGGATTCAAAATTATATCAATCAGCCAGTTCCGACAAAGTGTGAGTTCCGTGTTCCGTCCAAACCATGGATGTTATTTGTAATGATCATGCAGAGAGCGATAGTAAATTGAAGCTTTCATGCGTAGGCAAGATGTTGGTTTCATTCTATCTATGAGTTCTGTGATCTTAACATGAGCCAACAGTTAGTAAGCTGTTCTTTGATAGTGTGACAATTGGTAACACTGTTTGTAGAAATTGAGGAGGGGATTAAATTTTGAATTTCCGTTATCTTCCATTTCCTCCATTTCGTCCATTTCTGCGTTTGGTCTCACTTGAAGAACTCGCTGATGATTTAAATTTTTATTTTGAAAATCATCCAATCAGTGTATATTAATAACATTTATAAAGAGGTAACTATCTATTTAAAATTCAAAGTGGAATTCATTGGAATAAATATTTTTGTCGTTTTTAATGCTTTTAAAATAATTTTATTTCCAATGAATTTTCATGATTTTTCAAATGGCGTCAATGGACATGTTTTACAACAATTTCTCCTTTTTTTTATGTGTGTAGTTCGACCAGATTAAATTTCAAGACCAGATTTAAATTTAAATATGATTTAAATTTAATTTAAAAAAGCTTATTTCTCGCCATTGAATGAGCGGCGATGTTAGTGGCCGATTGTCAAATTACCACAATATATAATAACAACTATAGCTACCTATGATAGCTGACTGGCTGAATTACACACTCGATCAGTTGTCCAGAACCAGGTGGGGATTCAGGAGTGTTCCAGAGCTGCTGTTACAGTATATTTGAATCAAGGAGCCCGAAGAGCTTGAAATATTAACAGGAGAGGAGTTTGGTTGATTCTTTCTTATAACTGATGATTGGTCAAGGAAATATGTAAGGTTTAAATGCATTTAACCCAATATTCCAAGTAAGTTTGTATGACCATTTGAATAACATACAATAGTCCAAAGAACCAAATTTCTTCCCTTCAGCCTGATTCGATCATTACTTCTAGACTTTTCTAGATCTCATCAAGCCCGGAACTCGGTTTAACAAACTTTCAATTCATTAAATACTATTTTTATGCAACCTGATTACTCTCATCATTGTTTATTGATTGTCTCAAGATCGTCAAGCCCTGAATTCGGCTCAACATTTATTTGATTAAATACTATTTTTTAGTAATTGTTTTACTTGTATGTCTGGAGTGTTTTCTCTTTCAGTGTGATAAAGACTTTCTACAGAGACTGGCTTTGAGAATGAAATACTACATCAGATTTCCTGTAGATGGCGTCCAAATAACAACTTTCAATTAGCTATTTTATTCTCACTGCCATAAATTGGATTTCTAAGAATATCTTTGGGTTAATTCACCAACAAACGTACCGCGACCTTTGCCTCCGCAATAAGAGTTAGCCCTCCGCATTGTTTATATGAGGTTTAGGTGAAAAACCCCTTAAAAAGGGAACAAAACCTTATAGGACTTGTAAAACAATACATTTTATGATATTTCAGAATAGCGCTGGGTGATTCCTAGCTGAAAAGTAATTGATGATTACAATTACTTTGTTTCGTGTAATTCGTAATTGTTCTTAAGTACTTTTTTCTTGAAGTAATTTGAAATTTTATCTGCAGCAAAATCTGTGCAGGAATTGTAATTTGTAATTATAGTATTCATATAATTAATTACAATTACACTTATGAGTACAATTACTTTATCTAATTACAATTACTTTTTCTAGTTACAATAACATTTTTTAATTACATTTACTTTTGAATGCGTATTTGTCTAAAACCATGATAATTTCTGCATGAACCTGCATACACAGCATTGCCACCTTTTGAACTTTTTCAGTAGATGATGAAAGTCCCCTGTTCAAGTCAGAGCTGGGCCGGGTACTGATAAATTGTACTCGAGTACTGGGTACCAGGTACTTACAATAATTGATGAACGAGTACAGAGTACCAAGTACTTTACTCACTACACATGCTCTCGAGTACAGTACACCGAGTAAAAGTACTCGAATTCTAAGAGTACTTTCTCATCAAGTTGTATGTAGCAAGTCCAAAAATAATTGAACAATATATCAACCCATTGGGTTTTCTCTGAATCTTGCATTATACCTTCACCACTTTTCGCACCCTATAAATAACCATGAACTATCAAATCAATAATGACTAAACTATTTTGTAGGTTTCAGTCCATAAACGATGAAATTAACGATAATACTAATAAAAACAATAGTTACTTTTGTATCTAGTGCGCGAAATGCTCGACTATCCCGACTATTTTTTTTAACTCGGCTGCGCCTCGTTAAAAAAAATCAGTTCTCGATCACCAAAGTATTTCGCGCACGAGATTCAAACAAATTTTTTTCTACAAACGTCAAGAAAATAGGTAAAATTTTGTCACAATTTGAAAAGTGTTAAAAAGCCTTATTTAATTATTGTTGAACATTCAGAAATAAATGATCTCTTGAATTTTTGCTTGATTGAGGAATAGAATAGAATATGGAAATCCCATATAGTTTACATGCCGTGTGCGAAATGGGTATTTCGCACATTACTTCGAGCACGTTGTCATGGTAACGAAGGAAAATGAAAAAAATTGTCACTTCGCATATTGTTGTCAATGCGTGATCCTTGTCATTTTTTGACGTTTGCAGAAAAAATAATTATCAAATAATGGCATAACTAGTTTATTCTGTTTGCCAAGATTGGCTTCATAATAACTAATTTTGATGATTTATAAAGCCTTTGGAGTTTTGAGTTTGCTGGGTGAGGCATGCTGGACTGGACAGAGCCCAGTCGCAGTCGCGTTGCATAATAAAGTACTCGTAAAAATGTACTCTCATCAGAAGCGCGGGTATCGGATACTTTTACCCGATATGTACGGGTACGAGTACCGAGTACTTTATACAGTGTGTCCCACTTTGAGCAGCCACACCCTCGTATTTTCTTGACAGTACAGTGATATCAAAAGTTATTTTTCATAACATATAGTACCCAAAAATATCTAACTTGATGTTGATGAAATATTCGTATATCCATTTTCTACGGCTACCTACGACCAACTGAAAAGTGGAAAATTGGGAAAAACATACTAGGCATTTTTTTATCGCAAAAATAACACCAGATTCTGTTTCAGAACACCCTAATACCCCTAGATCCAAGTGCTTTATTCATTAAAATATACAGGGTGGCATCTGTTACTAGCAACATTATCAATTTTTATTCATCCGAAATGATCGGTTGCTTTCGTTTTTTTTTGTCACCAAGGGCCTGAACGTGTTCAATTGATGCTGAGTATAAGAAATACTCAAATTTTACTTTTTCATGGCTTGCTATGACCAGTTGAAAAGAGAAAAACTGGGAAAATATACTAAAAGATTTTTTACTTCGAAACTAACATCAGATTCTGGTTCAGAACGTGCTTAAACCCCCAGATCTCATTAAAATATACAGGGTGTCTTACAGACTAGCAACATTTTCAATTTGTTTTCATCCGTAATCTTTGGTTGTTTTTGATTTTTTTATTTTCTATAGTAACAAAGTACCTAAAATGTTCAATTACTGCTATAGAAAAAAAGCAAATATTACTTTTTCATGGCTTCCTATGACGAGTTGAGAGACAAAAAAAATAAATACATTAAGAATACTTTAAGCACAAACATTTCTGGATCAGAACACCCTGAAATCCCCACCTCAATACTTAAATCTAAAAATATACAGGGTATCATCTGTAGCTAGCAAATTTGATAATTTTATTTGTCCGTAATGTTGAATTGTTTCTGAATATTTCTTTTCCAATCAAGAAGCACCCAAAATATTTAATTGATACTGTGCAACATTTTCAATTTGTTTTCATCCGTAATCTTTGGTTGTTTTTGATTTTTTTTTTCTATAGTAACAAAGTACCTAAAATGTTCAATTACTGCTATAGAAAAAAAGCAAATATTACTTTTTCATGGCTTGCTATGACGAGTTGAGAGACAAAAAAATAAATACATTAAGAATACTTTAAGCACAAACATTTCTGGATCAGAACACCCTGAAATCCCCACCTCAATACTTAAATCTGAAAATATACAGGGTATCATCTGTAGCTAGCAAATTTGATAATTTTATTTGTCCGTAATGTTGAATTGTTTCTGAATATTTCTTTTCCAATCAAGAAGCACCCAAAATATTTAATTGATACTGTATAAGAAAAAACGAAATATTATACTTCCATGGCTATATATGACCAGTTGAAAATTGAAAAATTGTAGTACACATCCTTCTATTACCGACACAACATATCCTGGTTCAGAATATACCGCAAAATCTCCAGAATTCGTTGCCCGGGTAATGAAATTATACAGGATATCATCCTGTAAATGGTAACATATCTTACTTTTTATTCATAAATCTTCTTAAGCTTGTTGAGAACAAAAATCCGGTGTTAGTTTTGGGAAAGAAATGATTATACTCGCGATTATATTTTATTTATAATATTCAGAAATAGGAAAACTTGGAAACATTTCAGAACTTGTTTTTATCACAAAACCAAATTGTGGTTCGAAACAATCTAATTCACTCAGATCAAAATACTTAAATCATCTGTAAAACTAGCAACAGAATTTATTTAATAAAGGTTAGACATGTTTCCATTTACACATGACTTCCTATGTAATTTCATGATTCGAACAACAGGATCCGGGGCCTTTATGGTGTTCTAAACCAGAATTTGGTGTTAGCTCGGAGACAAAATAATCTTCAGTGCCAGAATCCGCTGTTACGTTTGTGCTACAAAAGTCCTTGATGTGTGATCCACACTTTTTCACTTTTCGACTGGTCATAGCTAGCCATGAAAAAGTAATATTTGAATATTTTCTACAACATTGTTCGAACATTCTTAAGTAATTAGTGATTATGGAAAAAAATCAAAAACAACTAAACATTACGGATGAATAAAAATCAATACTATGTCAGTTACAGGTGACACCCTGTATATTTTAAATAGTTAAGTACTGCTATTTGGGGGTTTCAGAGTGTTCTGGGATAGAACTTAGTGTTATTTTTGCGATAAAAAAATCCCTGGTATATTTTTCTTAATTTATCACTTTTCAATTTGGTCGTAGGTAGCCATGAAAAAGTGATATTGGAACATTCCTTACAGCATTATTTGAACATTTTCAGGTACTTCATGACCAAGGAAAAAAATCGAAAACTACCAAACATTGCGGATGAATAACAAATAAAAAATGTTGTTAGTTACAGATGACACCCTGTATATTTTAATGAATTATCACTGAGATTTGGAGGCTTTAGGGTGTTCTGAAACAGATCCTGGTGTTATTTTTGCGATAAAAAAATGTCTAGTATGTTTAACCCAATTTTTCACCTTTCAATTTGTCGTAGGTAGCGGTGGAAAATGGATATACTAATATTTTATCAACCTGAAGGTAGATATTTTTGACTATATGTGATAAAAAACAAACTTTGAAATCACTTTACTGTCAAGAAAATACGAGGGTGTGGCTGCTCAAATTGGGACACACTGTATAAAATGTACTGGGTAACGGGTACAGAGTAACAGAAATATACTCAAGAGTACAGTATTCGGGTATTTGTACTGAGTCCTGCCCAGCTCTGGTTCGAGTAGGGCTTTTTTTTGAAGCAAAACCTAACGCCAAGTCAAATTCCTCGATGAATTATTTTTGCCAAAAGTTTTTTCGTTTGAAGCTAACTTCATGAAGGACACTTTATACAACGAGTGAAAAGTATTTCTGATGACCGAATCTGGAACCAAAATCACAAAGTTGATGAAATATCCATTCGGTCGAATCAAAACCTATCTCCATTCAACAGTTCTGTCATTCTTTCAGAATTTCATTTCATTCTTTCAGCGTTATTGGCCATCGCAGCAGCCGGCTTGTTCGCATTACAGATAGACGACAGAGAAAACAACGGATTTGAGATCAGTCGTGGCCCAGCATTTTATATTCAGGTCAGTACACATGGATACTATTCTCATATTCCCCAAGTCCCTTTGGTAATATGTCAAGATATCGGGGCGTTTAGCCACGCTTTACAAAAGCCGATCTTTATTTGTATTGACTCTATGCCTGAATGACGTCCTGCGAACTTTGGGTCCCAAAACCTGTTTGGTTTGGCGAGAATGATAGTTGAGGAGATATATTATGTTGACGTTATGTGGAAATCTGTCTGTCACAATAACGTTCCTCAAATAGATGAAAATACGGTAAGAAGACTTAAATATTGAGTCCTTATTTGTTGACAACACACAATTTAATAAAAAATGCCCGTGAAGTAATTTTTCCAGCAGTAACCCAGTAAACATTTTTCGATTTCAGAAATATTTCTGAAACATAATCTGTAAGCTCGAAACATTCCAACTGATGTTGGCATATTGTTTCAGGTATATATTGAAAAATAAAGATGTCCGCCCTCAGAGACGTTTCATTAGTAATGTTTCGTAACTATTTCAGAAACATTCGAGAGACATTTCAAGTTAGTTGATAATGCGACAATAAATATTTTATTGTTAATGACAGGTTTCAGGGTCCTACTTACTTCTGTACATTCCACTGAATATTGTTTTGAGAGAGGTTCCGAAGAAAACTTTGCATGAGTTCATATTTTGGAACATTCTTGGCATATTCCAGGTTTGTTTCATAATATACATTTTTCAAACCATAACAGCCATTTGAATGTTTCAGGTATATTTTTGCAGGAGTTCTGCAATATTTAGTAATGTGAAACATTACTAAATATTTCAAAAGCATACATAGAAACATCCAGGGAATGTTTCAAACACAAATATAGAAATATTCTGGAAATGTTTCAGAAATAGTTGAATACAGAAGAAACACTGTGATTCAAACTGACAGCAAGCTAGACAGCTTTGATGCTGACTCAGTTCCTCGCCCGAATACTACGAATCGTTACAAATCACATCTCTCCAGTTATATTTGTTTACTCTGATTTCACACGATATAACGGAGTTTAGGCTTCTCCATCTTGTGACCGGACGATGAAGTTTCCAAGTTTAGAGATACATTCAGAGCTTTGTGCGCCCACGACTTTTAAAAGGTCCATACGCAAAGGAAAGAGAGCGGTTTTTCAGCGAATAGAATTCGACAGATAAGGGAAATAATAAGTAGATATAATCATTCACGATGATGGTAAAAAATGTTACGATCATTCGCAATGGGTGTCCTTTTAGAATATTTCAATTATTGAGGGAGGGTGTTCTATCAAAATTTTACTGATTTCGAAACATTCAATATATCAATAATTTGTTTTTGTTTTTTGTTAAGATGCTAAAATGAAATTTTTCGCTAATTAGGTACCTAGCAGGTAAAGGTTTCGATTTTTCACGTACCTACATCAATATTCGGAATAAAAAGACTTACATAATTTCAGTTAGTCAATTTTAGCTCTTTGGAAATATTTCTTGAATTCATAATTGAGGATATTTTGGTAAACACATGATTCATACTTGAGGATATTTTAGTATACACATGATACAGGTACTAATCAATGTTTTTGTAATATTTCTGAAATGATGCAAAATTGAAGGTTTCAGTTATTCACACTTAAAGTTATTTTGAAATGTTTCAAATATGCACCATTTAATGTTCATTTGAAATGATTCCGAAGAGATCAATTTAACATTTTTTAAACGTTTCTATGTTACTTACTGCGAATATAATAATAATAATAATAATAATAATAATAATAAAGGTCTTTATTGAAAGGAAAATTTTTACACTATATATACAATGGAATAGTATGTTGGGCGAGATTCAGCACAGGCGCGTGGTATCGAATGATATCACACACCTGCCTGTTCTTCCACCTAACCCATAAAAGTTTCGCAGATGTGGCGGATTGTTTGCAATTCGTTGGCAATTTCAATATCAAAATGTATAAATACACAGAGGTAGACATGATTATGAAAATAAATACATGTAACTATATAAATATTAAATATTATAGAATATTGCTTTTCGCTTGTTCATTGTTCATTGTTCATTGAGGATCATTATCTTCAGTGATTTCTTGTATAGAGCCAGAGGTTTATTCCTGATATCTGGAGTCAAGTCATTCATGCATTTCGTTACATTGTAAGAAAAAGAGCGTTTGAAAAAGTGGGTAGAGTGTTTCGGTAGGGATAAAGTATGTTTATGTCTGATATTAATATTGTGTATATCAGTACGAAATGAGATTTTATTATATAAGTATGGTGGAGTCTTGAACGACAGAATATTTCTGAAAAAACACAGACTATGGTAATACCTACGATTTTCCATATTCATCCATTTTATTTTCTTCAAAGTATGACTGATATGTTCAAATTTTCTTATTCCGAAGATTAGTCTTAAACAGCTGTTTTGTAGTTTTTGTATTCTTTTTTTGTCAAGAAAGTTTAGGCAGGGACTGTAGATCACATCACAGTAATTCAATTGGGATAGTACTAAAGTTTCACAGAGAAGAGCTTTTATGGAGCTATGGAGTAAGTTTTTATTTTGGTAGATTGTTTTTAGTGCTCTGTAGCCTTTTTGTAAGCAATTGCTTATATGTTTAGAAAATCGAAGATCTTTGTCAATCCATAACCCTAAGTTTTTTACACTGGGAGCGAAAGAGACCGTGCTGTTATCCATCATAATTCCCCTGGAAAAGTTATCAATAAATATATCTCTTTTTCCTTTCATACCAAATACGATGCCTGTCGTTTTAGAAGCATTCAATTTGAGACAATGTGAGTCTGAAAAAGACTTTAGGTGATTTAAATCATAGTTAATTGCATGGACTGCCTGCGCAGACTCATCTGGATCAAACGATATGTAAACCTGAGTGTCATCCGCATAATAATGCTGCTTACAAGATAAGAAGGCTTTGGGAAAGTTAGATATGTAAATTGAAAAAAGTAACGGTCCCAATATGGAACCTTGTGGTACACCTTTGGTAGTTTCCAAAAAGCTGGAGACATTTCCATTGAGCTTAACAGCCTGGGATCTCTCACCAAGATAAGACTTCATCATTTTCAGTGAATTAACATTAAGACCACTATAAAGTAATATGGCATGCATCAGATCATGATTTATGGTGTCGAATGCCTTCGAGAAATCTAAAAGTATTAGTACTGTTATTTTACCTTTATCATATGAGTGGAATATGTCATCTGTGATTTTAGCAAGAGCTGTTGTGCAACTATGTTTTGCTCGAAATCCCGATTGATTGGGTTGTAAAATGTGGTTTTTGGAAAGGTGTTTTTGAAGCTGTATTTCAATAGCTTTTTCTAGCACTTTGGACATAGTTGGTAGTATACTTATAGGTCTAATATTATTCAAGCTTTCAGGGTTCTTAATTTTAGGTAATGGTATTATGTGAGCCTGTTTCCATTTATTGGGAAATACTGAATGTAGAATGCTAAAATTGATCAGATGAGTGAGATATGGTAACAAATAAGGCATGCACATTTTAAGAGTTAGAATATTTATTCCATCACAACCAGTTGCTTTGCTCTTTATGCTTTTCAAAATATTCAAGACTTCCATTTCGCTTATCGGCGAGAATTCAAAGAGAGGGACATGTATATTTTTCAAATTATTTTTTTAATAGTTCAACGTGTTGAAATCAGGAGAGAGACTTGGTACTGCGCTCACTAAGTGATTATTTATCATGCCAACATCAGATAATTTATCAGGTAGTTCTGAATTAGACTTATTACCAGCAAGAGATTTTAGTGTAGACCATATTTCCTTTTGGGATTTATTTTCTAGTTTAAGCTGATAGTAGGCCTTTTTTTCCCTCTTAACGGTTAATGTGACAAGATTTCTCATTTGTTTATAGTTATTCCAGTCTTCTCGATTTTTGGTCATTTTAAAGACTTTTAGTGCGTTGTCCCTGTCGACAATCATTGCCTTAATGCCATTAGTAAGCCAAGGGGCGTACTTTTTTGTTACTCTGATTTTTTGAAAAGGGGCATGTAGGTCGATCAATTTAGTGATATTACTTGTGAAGAAATCAACTTTGCCTTCAATGTCATCAATGTCGTATATATTTTTCCAAGGTATGGATTTAAGATCAGAATCAAACTGATTGTAGTTTATGTATTTGAAATTCCTTGTAGTCACATATTTGTGTTGGGTTGTTTTTTTATCATGATTCATGGAGAAAAATATTAATTCATGGTCACTTACCTCAGGAATATACTTTGTCCCTACCTCACATACAATACCATCATGGTTAGTCATAATGAGATCCAATAATGAGCTTGAATTTTTTGTAATCCGAGTGGGTTGGTCAACTAATTGTTTTAAACCAAGTCCTTCCATAGTATTCAACATTGCTTCAGTCGATTTTCCACTGAAATCGATTAGGTTGATATTGAAGTCTCCTAAACAAAACAAAATATCACAAGACGGGATGATTGATGACAGGGATGATTCGAAAAAATTCAAGAAATCATTGTAGTTGTAATTTGGAGCCCTGTAGAATACACCGAATGCAATTTCCTTATGTTTTGAATTTACTTTTATCCATATTTGTTCAATATTCCTGAGGGAAGTGACAACAGAGTATTTTAGATCAGACCTAATGTATATACCAACTCCCCCTCCGGCTCTGCCCACCCTGTCAACTCGCTCGATACAATATCCTTCTATTTCAATTTCAGAATTTGATATTGTATTATTTAGCCAGGTCTCACTCACTCCTAGGATATCTAGATTACAGGATTGGATAATATTTTTTATTTCATTAAGGTGCGGTAGAAGTGAACGAGCATTCAAGTGAGCACATTTTAGTTTTTTATTTTTAATCACGTTTGAACTCATCATCAAAATCACTGAAGACAAAGATCCTCACAGAGAAAGTTTTTTAAACTAATGAGAATCTACAGTGAGCTCAAAATTTACTAAAAAATGTATATCAATCCTAACCTTTAATCCTATATCAAGATGAACAATACAGTATTTATTCAATATAAAATTGAAGAAGAAATCTCGAAACAACAAAAGTGGATATAAAATATCGTATATATAATACCCTAACGTGTAAAGTACCTATAGATATTTCCTTTCAATGTGAACACAACAATGCAAATCTTTTTCTAACAAAAAAAAAATATTTAATGCTATCCCAAAGACAAAGTATAACGTTTGCTTATGACGAATATAAACAACAGAGAAAATACCTTGCTCCCAACCTACAACTCAACCCTAGGGTAGTTTTGGGCAGCAACAAGATTATATAAGTATCAAAATTAAGGTGATGTAACCCCAGAAAATCAGAAAAGTACGAAAATAAGAGTAAGTATTAGTATATATTTTTTTTTTTTTTATTTTTTTTTTTTTTTTTTTTTTAATTATTACTATTATTTATTTTTTATAAATTTACTTCCTAGCCCTGTATGTTCGATTATATAAAGGAGAAAAATAAGACAAAATGCCAATCGACATTGTGTAGGCATAACGAAAACAAACACTTCCCTCATTATATGTAATGATTGGCAACTGTATGACTATAAATGAATTATGTAAAGTTAAACAAGTCATCTTCACGCGAGATCAGTTTCTTCACATTGTTTATAATAGCATAGATTTTACCTTTAAGTGTCCAGCAATTTTTCGCGCTCACCACCGATCGCACTTTTAGAAACAACTCACGAGATTCGGGTAATAACATTTCGCACAGAACTGATCCACTATCCTTCAAGTGTTTCTTCGAATTAAAAATTTCTTCTTTCTTCCATCTGTTGATATAATGTATCAAATTATTTAAAATTTTGTTATATTAGATGGTTTCAATCAGTTACAGTTTAGGTTAAATATGAATTGTTTCTAAGTATATCAACCTGATTGATTTTCTTTCGTGACGTTTTATTTTGAAATGTTTCAAAAGCATCGATTTGAAGCATACTTATATATTTTGAACTTTAATGAATCATTTGAAACATTTCAGTTTCAAGTTTTGCTCTCTGAACGTTTCGATTATTCTCAGTTGAAGTTATTTTGAAATATTTCAAGTATCGAAAATTGATCGAAATATAAAATTTTGCCGAGTATTTCAAAATAAACCATCTTGGAATGTTTCAGAAATATTATATGATACTATTGGAACATTTCTGAAACGGTACAAAATGAAACGAGTCGATTATCCACATTCAGAGTTGATTTGGAATGTTTCAAATGTCCAAGAGTCATTGAACATTTGAAATGTTTCCAAAGAAGTTAATTCAACACATCTGAAACATAAATGTTTCGATTATTCTCAACTACAGTACTTTTGAAATGTTTCATAAACGTCTCATGCTTACTGATGGGACTACAAATTTGGTGTAAAGATGCCCGATGTTAAATTGATCAAGATCTTCAATTTCTGGGCACACGGACACACGGACGTTGGAAAAACGTTGTGAAACGGTTGAAAACGCAACATCAGAAATTAGTTTTCAACTAACATTTTATAAAGGAAAAAATGTCGCGCGAAACAACGTTATTTTAAACCAAATAAATGCGTGAATTAAACGTTGCTCATTATCTTTGTATTGCCGTTTTCAATGACGCTTATTAAACGTCAGGGATACTTGATGAAACAACGTTGTTTTTGACCAAATGAATATGGGAACTGAACAGCCTCTTACATTTGTGTTGCAACGTTGGAAAGATGACGAGAAAACTAATTACATTTTATTGCAGCAAAAATTCATTCATTTCCTGTTGAGCAGCTTACTTCCCTTGTTAAACAGAAAATCTGATTAAACTCTTCAGTAAAGTACATTGAAGCACTTGAAAGAAAATCGATGTCTGTCGTGATTGAAACTTTGTTCAGCGATTAGTTTCGTTAACAATTTTCTCGTTGAAAGATAAGAGTTTCCGAGGAGAGATTGATGAAACAAGAACTCCTTGACAATATTCTATTTTCAATGTCAGTAATCAGGGAAGTCTATATAAAATCTGGCCTTGAGCAGTGAATTTATGTGCTCACACTGAGAAAAATAATCCGTTGTGAATACCGAAAGATGACTATATTATACCAAGCGTTGCGGTCATATAGGCGCCAATCACTTCATTTATTAAATATTACCACTACAAAATAGTATGATTCAAACAATAATAGACACTGAAGCTTATAGTCCGGTGGCAGGGAGGGTTTTCGTAGCCGATGAAGCGCGACGGGATCCCCCAAGTTATTCTTATGTATTTTGACCCGCTGAATCCGAATTTCGAGGGTGATAAGCCGTGAAAGCATCCGAAAAATTTTTATGGACGATTTTCCGAGGGAAATGGAAAAATTCATGATGTCATAATAATCTGCATAAAATTCTCTACGAAACAGGTATCTACAAGTTTTTCTTGAAAATGCACCGTTTTCCAGTAAAACGTGCTCGAAATTCGAAAAAATGCGATTTTCTCAATTTTCAGTACTCTCTCATTAAGTCACATGATGATATTTTAAGGATCACCTTTTCCCAAATTATTCATATATATCTCGACTATGAATTACAGAAGAGACATTCTTGAAAAATTTCCCGATACCTTTATCTTGCATGGAAGCGGCATTTTTTTATTCGCAAAGCTCACGTGGTGGGCAAATTTTCTATAGTATCAATAAAAACGGGTTCAGCACATTTTTTTATGATCACAAAGCATTTCAGTAGCGGAAAAACGGAAAATTTTGCTTAAAAGTAAAATAATATTCCGAGGAAAATCAAAAAATCCATTTTTTACAAACACAAATAACGTTTTAATATTCTTCATCAAATTTTCTACAAAAAAGGTATCTTCAAATTTTTCTTTAAAATGCACCGTTTTCGAGTAAAATGTGCTCGAAATTCGAAAAAATACGATTTTCTCAATATTAATGGTATTTTACTTCCCAGAATTCTACAAGAATTTACGCGATAGTAAATATCTACGATTTGGGGACATTCATTCAATGAAATAATTCTGAAATGTATTCGAATATATATCGCATAAAAATATAAATTAATGTAAATAAAACACTTTTGAAGACAAGCTTTCATTCAACATGTATAGAAGGTATTGCAATTAGGTACCGCAATAATAGTCCAAATATTTTCAAACAAGAATTGCTCAAAAATTGCTCATTTCGGTCTTCGATGGAGTATATATATGAGGTACAAATAAAATCTGTGCACTCAAAAGTATGTTGCCGACAAATAAATCCGGACACCTATGCTAAAATTGATCGCAATATCTTGGATTCCCCAAACCGTACATTATGTTATCGATTATTTTCCGAAATATATTTATTGGAACAAAAAACGGCATTGTTCGAAGAAAGTTGGACTGAACATTTTTACTCACCCTGTATACATGAAATGACTGTGTGACGTTATCAACAGTAAAGAATGTTTGATATATTAATGACGTGCTCTCCCTTATCCGAACTAAAAATCTAGGGGTTAAAGTACCCTTCTTTCGAACCACCCTGTATAAAAAAATAATATAATTTAGCTTTGGTTGAGATTGAGGGAGTTCACCCTGTTGTAGAGCACAAAATGGAAAAGAATAATGCGTACGAGATAAAGGTGACATTGTACCATCATTGACGCATGATATTAGCAAAATGAATTCTCAGCAAAAAGCTTTACCTTTCATCTTTGGCATCCTGTATCTCGAAAACTAGTCGGCCGAATTTGTTTTACTCATAGACACATTTGCCGAGGAAGTCAAAATCTACAACATACCAAAAATTCACGGAATTCAGCCGAGAGCCATTTTCCATAAGGATTTTGCGAGACCCTTTGATGCCTTATCCTAATAAATAGGTTATGGGCCCAGTGTACATAAAAATGCAGACGCTGACTCTTCAAACGTTCAATATTGTTTATTGAATATTCGGCTAATATTCAAATTTCAATCCTAGTGATAAATGTATTTTGTAATTCTTGACATGATTTTTTGGGTTTATGACCTTCCACAATCTGAAAATGAAAAAATTATTTAATCCAAAGAAATCTGTACAAGTGTAGAAGGGCAAATTAATTAATTTGCACGATAAGTTACTGCGTTCACAAGACTGCTGTCTTGAAAGAAATTAATTTTTGTCAGTAACGTACCCTACACTGAATTCGCCTATCTGAAACAATGAGATCGAATTAACTATACTTCTCTTTTTTTGAAAATTGTTGACGTTTATTTTGTAATATTGTATCAATATTGTCTTTCAAATATTTGTGTGAGGTTTTCGTAACAATCTTAATCAATATAGGGTCAATATAATTTTTCAAATATGGAAAAAATAATATTCCACCAATGTCCTATCAAATTTGGATATACAATATTGTTTTTCATCTCTAAAATCGATGGGAGGAATATTGAAACCGCAATATTGGAGCTAGAGGCTGGAAACAATTTGTAGACAATATCGCTCTATCGATATTGGTGAAAATTGTTGAACCAATATTGACCCAATATTTCATGAAACAATGTACATTCAGAACATGTTGAGTCAATACTCCACTAATATTATCAATGAATGTAATGTTTTCCAACTCGTAATTCATTTTCAGATTTTGTTGATCGTTCTGAATTCTGCTCTCTTCGTCATGGCTCTCTACGATATGTTTTTCGCCAGGAGGGAAGGAGGAGATCCTACAACAGTATCTGCGGCTGTTGAAGCAACAACATATGGAAATCCTGGATTCAGAGATCAAAGATCAAACGGTGAATATCAAATTAATATTTAACTCTCTAGATATAATAATAATGATTATAATGAATGACCTTAATTTGTATTGGCAGAGTTTAGTTAATCTATATACCATATTCTACTAAGAATTTCTCAATTCATAATTCATTGTTTCTTTGCATTTTCACTCTTTAAAACAACAAAATTATGAAAGTCTCAAAATAGCAATATTATCAAACGAAATCGCTATGTACTACGGAAAGATTTGGAAATGAATTTCTCATGAATTTGTTACACAAGGGTGTGATGATGATACCACATAATAAAATCACAGAATAAAAACATAATTTGGGAGATACGGAGTGATGAAAAGTGAATATTTCTCATATTCAACACCCTGTATCTCGAAAACTAGTTATAGGATCGTGTTGTTCCCATTGAAACATTTCATCAGAATCATCAATTCTACAACATATCAAAAATTCAAGAAATTTGACGGATAGCCATTTTCCCATATAAGGTGTGCGAAGTCCTTTGTTTTCAAAGTTTTTCTGTAGTGACAATGGGTTTCGAGATATAGGAGAATAACACACTGAATGGAGGCAGATGAGAGGGAAAGTCATTAGTTAAATGTAATAAGAATTTAAGAAAGGATAAGGGGCAAACTCTTTGCATAACTTAGTTGCGTGAAGTAATTATGTGAATACCAAATTATTTGTGAGTTATTAGATACAAAATCAATCCGTATGATCCCTGTGATGTTCTTAGTTTATCATTATTACCCTGTATGTTGGTTTTTGAAATAAAGTCAGTGAATGACATTGAATAAAGCAGATCACTTCATTACAATCCCCAACATACTTCAAACTAAAAGATATTTACGATATAAGTGTCGTAAAGATTCATATTACGATATGAGATGGAACATTTGTCAAACGAGGCCTCAAATTTATAATAAATTAGTTCTTGTTATCATATTTTATTAAATAAACTGACATTTAAAAAGAGAAACAAATGAATTTTATCTAATTCAGTTCCGAAAAGGCAGGTTTTACATGACGTTTGTGAATTATGAAACGTCAGTTTTTTCAAAACTGTCACTTGAGACAGTGAAAATGAGTTGTGTAATATTCATTAACCAACTAGTTGTGTATTGAAATAGATTAAGAAACTAATAATTTTATCTTTGAAAATATTCAAAAAAGGATTTGCTGCGTCATATCTAACTTTAGATTTTTGTGGTATTAATAATTCATTTTATGCTTTATTTGCCGATTCTTCTGTATCAGACGCTATTTCGTCGGAACAACTATTCATTTTTGACATAAGTCTGACACGTTTGATATTGCTTATTAAATATTCATTCTGAAAAGTACCAATGCCACTGTCCCATATCAGGAAAAAACCATTGTATTATATTCATGAAATGATATCATTGATATCATTAGATAAAGTTTTGTACGAAATACGTTATGAAAAGATTTATTTGTTCGACTCGCGTAATTTGCAAAACTCACTCACTCCGTTCGCTCGTTTTGGCAAATATTACACTCATCGAACAATATCGGTCTATTCATAACTGATTACGTAAATAACTATTACGAAACTCATATCAGTATCGTAATGTTTGATACTACATATGGGTGGTACGTAAAGAATTAGGAAGAGAATAAAAAATGTTCATTAACCTGAAAAATTAACGTAATTTAAGGATTTGTAATTATTTACCATCCACCTTAGTCAAACATTGAACTCTTTAGTCAAAAAACTATTTACTGACATGTGATAAAGATATCGATATACTAACATAACACTCCCTGATACCATTATGCAACTTATTTACAGTCGTTGAGAATACAACTTTTCCTCAAAGTACCCGCCAGCAGAATTAGGTTATCTTGCCGTCCATGAATAACTGTGATTTTGATTTGTCATTTGAAAAGTTGGGGCAGTACTCAACAATACAAAAGGGGTTGTTGGATTTTTTTTATCGAGACTTATCGGCGAAACTCCCATAGTTTAAAAAATTGCCAAAGACTGGATTATTAATAATCCATTTTTGTTTGATAAAATAATGATGATTCCACATTATGAATATTCATTAATCTCACATGCTAAAATAGTTTTTGGCTCAGGATTGTCCAAGTGCAGTGCAAGTGAGATTTCGTGACAAAATCCAATGATGGTCATCTGCTTTGATACACATTTGCTTGATGTTATAGGTAGAATTATTGTAAAGTGTATTTTAGTAAAAAAACTTTTCGTGTTTTTAAAAGATTTTTCAGTCGCAAGGGTTGTTATTTTTTTTTATTCTTCTTGACAAAACCAATATAGTATGAAAACTGAAAATTGAACAAACTACATATTCTGCAAACTCATAGGTTGGAATAATCTGGGATGGCCTTACTAACAGAGTATTCTATTTAAAAAACTGAGAAAAAGGTGATTCCAAATTTTGGTTCTCCCTTTATAGAAAGAGAGCCATTCGATAAAACTATGAATAATAGGAAATACAAACACACCATTTAAAAGGAAACCTATTTTATGGACAAATTTTCTTATTTCAAATTATTGATTTTGAAATATTTCGTATTGAATGTGAATTATATAAACCCATAAAATCCTTGATTTTCTAAACTCAGTCTTCCAATTGAAATCAGTCGTTTGAAGATAAATAAGATATTTGTTGGGAAAAAACATAACTTTGATAATTCACACATCTATTGAAAACCCTTTGTTTCATGAGAAACCCTATAGAACCTGAGATTTTATAAAGTTGTTTCAAATGGCATTATAAAAATCAGATTTTCTTATATCAGAGGTTGCCACATATTGTTTTTTTGAGCATGTAGAGGTAATCATGATACATGATACATTTCCATAGCCTTTGGTTTTATTGATTTCTTGTCATATTACAGCTAACATGACTAATTAATAAACTCCAAATCAAAGTTTATTGTAAAACTTTTATTTTATAAAGAATGTATCTTTGCCCTAAAAAATAGTTTTGTAAATCACCTTATAAAGCTTTTATACAGCTTGTATATAACTGTTACAAAACAGTTTTTTTACTCATGAATAATTCGTTCCCACAGAACTATCTACAATGATAAAAAAAGCTTTTTCGGAGATTTTCGCGAAAATCATTAATTTCCAAAAACCACTGAACTTTTTGATGAAAATAAAATATCTGCTTGCTTGGCATGAAAAATACTACAATCCTACCTTATAACTATTATGAAGCTTTCAGAGCACTCTTTTAAAACTGTTTCAAAGCGATCTTATAATGCGTTTTGAAACTATCTAAAGCGGAAACCCAGCTTCAATTTTATTATGCGAGCTGTATGAACAATTATACGACAATATTTAAAAACGCTTTTCCACAAACACTGAAATGTCGCAGTCAAACCCACTGAGTGAGTCCCTAATTCGGCATTATGAGATACTTATAAATATTTCAGTTTCAAAATGCAGTGTTTCTGCTACTTGGACAGAAAATAATAACGCAATAAAATCTTGTTTGAATTGGAACGTTGAAAATTTTGTAATGCTGAAATTTGTAACAATTCAGTTTTATAAGTTTTTTAAAAAAATTCAAATTTGGACACTTAAACGGTTATTATAAAAATGTTTTATATGGTATTTATGGCGCACACATTATAACGATTTCGTTTCAAATACTACTATTTTGTCCTTTAAACTGTTTATAACCGATCAAGCGACGCCCTTAGAGGTGAATTATAAAACAATTTTATACTTTTATACAGCTTGCATATACAGTATGTCCCACTCTGAGCAGCCACACCCTCGTATTTTCTTGACAGTGAATTCAAAATTTGTTTTTTATTACATATAGTACCCAGAAATATCTACCTTCAGGTTGATGAAATATTCGTATATCCATTTTCCACGGCTACCTACGACCAATTGAAAAGTGAAAAATTGAGAAAAACATACTATGCATTTTTTTATCGCAAAAATAACACCAGATTCTGTTTCAGAACACCCTAAGACCCCTAGATCTAAGTGCTTTATTCATTAAAATATACAGGGTGGCATCTGTAACTAACAACATTTTTTATTTATTATTCATCCGCAATGTTTGGTAGTTTTCGATTTTTTTCCTTGGTCACGAAGTACCTGAAAATGTTCAAATAATGCTGTAGGGAATGTTCCAATATTACTTTTTCATGGCTACCTACGACCAAATTGTGTGAAAAGTGAAAAATGGAAAAAATAGCAGTACTTGATTATTTAAAATATACAGGTTGTCACCTGTAACCGACATAGTATTGATTTTTATTCATCCGTAATGTTTAGTTGTTTTCAAGGACTTTTGTAGCACAAACGTAACAGCGGATTCTGGTTCAGAAGACCCTAAAATTCCAAGACCCCAATTCTGGAATCATAAAAATATACAGGGTGTCATCTTTAGCTGGCAGAATTGATAACGCTTATTTACTCGTAGCGTTTAGTTGATTTACAAAATTTCTTCTCGAGTCATAAAGTACCCAAAAACGTTCAATTGATGCTCTACAAAATACCAAATATTACTTTTTGATGCCTAGATATGATCAGTTGAAAGTTGAATTATAAAGGAAAATATACTGAAGATTATTTTGTCTCCGAACTAACAACAAATTCTGGTTTAGAACACCATAAAAGCCCCGGATCCTGCTGTTCGAATCATGAAATTACATAGGAAGTCATCTGTAAATGGAAACATGTCTAACTCTTTATTAAATAAATTTTGTTGCTAGTTTTACAGATGACATCTTGTATATTCTAATGATTTTAGTAGTTAGATCTGAGTGATTTAGATTGTTTCGAACCAAAATTTGGTTTTGTGATGAAAACAAGCTCTGAAATATTTCCCAGTTTTCCTATTTCTGAACATTATAAATAAAAATATAATCACGAGTATAATCATTTGTTCCACAAAACTAACACCGGATTCTCTTTCTCAACAAGCTTAACAAAATTTATGAATAAAAAGTGAGATATGTTACCATTTACAGGATGATATCCTGTATAATTTCATTACCCGGGCAACGAATTCTGGAGGTTTTGCGGCATATTCTGAACCAGGATATGTTGTCTCGGTAATAGAAGGATGTTTACCACAATTTTTAAATTTTCAACTGGTCATATATAGCCATGGAAGTATGATATTTCGTTTTTATTACACAGTATCAATTAAATATTTTGGGTGCTTCTTGATTGGAAAAGAAATATTCAGAAACAATTCAACATTACGGATAAATAAAAGTTTTCAAATTTGCTAGCTACAGATGATACCCTGTATATTTGTAGATTTAAGTATTGAGGTGGGGATTTCAGGGTGTTCTGATCCAGAAATGTTTGTGCTTAAAGTACCTATCCTTAATGTATTTCCCCCATTTATTCGTCTCTCAACTCGTCATAGCAAGCCATGAAAAAGTAATATTTGGTTATTTTCTATAGCAGTAACTGAACATTTTAGGTACTTTGTTAGTATAGAAAAAAAAAATCAAAAACAACGAAAGATTACGGATGAAAACAAATTGAAAATGTTGCTAGTCTGTAAGACACCCTGTATATTTCAATGAGATCTGAGGGTTTAAGCATGTTCTGAACCAGAATCTGATGTTAGTTTCGAAGTAAAAAATTTTTAGTATATTTTTCCCAGTTTTTCACTTTTCAACTGGTCATAGCAAGCCATGAAAAAGTGAAATTAGGGTATTTCTTATACTCTCAGCATCAATTGAACACGTTCAGGCCCTTTGTGACAAAAAAAATCGAAAGCAACCAATCATTTCGGATGAATAAAAATTAATAATGTTGCTAGTAACAGATGCCACCCTGTATACTTTAATGAATAAACCACTTAGATCTAGGGATTTTAGGGTGTTCTGAAATAGAATCTGGTGTTATTTTTGCGATAAAAAATGCCTAGTATGTTTTTTCCAATTCTTCACTTTTCAGTTGGTCGTAGGTAGCCGTGGAAAATGGATATACGAATATTTCATCAACCACAAGTTAGATATTTTTGGGTACTATATGTTATGAAAAATAACTTCTGATATCACTGTACTGTCAAGAAAATACGAGGGTGTGGCTGCTCAAAGTGGGACACACTGTATATTAGAAAACAGTTTTTTAACTCAGAAATCAAAGGGGTTATACAAAAACCATATAATCATTATAAAGCAGTTAAAACACTCTTTAAAACCGGTTTCAAAGTGGTCTTATAATGCGATTTGAAGCTATTTAAAGCCAAAACCGAACTTCAATTTTATAATGCTAACTATATAAACAATTATACGACAATGTTATAGAAACGTTTTTCTACAAAAAAAAATTATGCAGTCAAACTCACTGAGTGATTAAATAGTCCTTAATTCGGCATTATGAAATAGTTATAAAATATTTTAGTCCTATAAAGCAATTATTTTGCTACTTGTGTTAATACACTCCAATAGACTGGATTTTCTTGATGACATCATTATCCCTACGAATGAGATTTATCCAACAAATTTGAGCGTATTTTCTCCCACACGAACAAAATTATTGTATACTACATTGCAATTTTAAAATTGTTTTTCCAGGAGGCGGTATCTCGATGACAGACGCCAGCGGAAAGCCTTACACCATCGCCTCCAATGGCAGTATGGCCTCCATGAACACGACTTCCACGACCGTAGGGTCGACCAACGGGTCCACCGTTACCTCTTCGATCACTCGATCTCCTTTGCGATCGAGTCTCAAGAAACCCAAGCCCAAAGACGGTCTGGGAATACAAAATCCCGGATATTCTGGTACATCACCAACAATGTCTCGAAATGGAAGCACGAAGAAAGTGAGAATACAGACTCATAGCACTGAAGTATAATAGGAGCCTGCGTACAAAGTCAGAGGAACTAAAGTTGATACATATCAGAATTGTTTAGTGTTCGGTTTTGGGGAAGGAGGTTGAATTATTCTTGATATTATTATTTTTGGTAGGGGGCGATTTGCCAAACAAATTCAAAAATCGGTATTACCAAAATGGCATGAAATAATTCTTGCTTGGTTCAGGATAACGAATCGCTCGGAGCAGTTAGACTCTAAATACCGCGTGACCACAAGGTGAGGTACGCTCCCCAATTTTTCTATAGTTTTGAATATACAGATTTCAAATTTGGTTTGTCGCTATAGTACTTGAATACGCATATTTGACCCCTCTACTGAAAATTCACCACTTCCGGTTTAACCGGAAGTGACCGCAAACTTTTTTTTCGAATAACACCCTGTAAATCGGTTGAACAATGGCGGACATACAGTTGATTGTTGAGTCAAACAAAGTTGGCCACCCAAGTAGCAATTCAACGTTGCGGCAACGTGTTCCAAAAAGTTGTGCAACCAAACATAAATTGCGTTGCCGACGTAAACACAACGTTGTCACAACCCTGTTTTACACCAATTTGGTCAATCATTTTTGGGTTTTTACAACGTTTCTGCTGCAACTGTAGGTAACAGTTTGTCGTTTCCTAAACGTTGCTGAATTTACTTAAGAACAACTGCACACCAGCGCCCTCTCAAGCGGCAATGCCAGTTTATTTTCTATGGTGTTCAGAAAATAGTTGATTTATCAACCAAATAATTACTGATGGCCAAGATGGACACTAAGAAAAAACTTTTTGGCAACTACTACCGCAAGTTATTATAGAAATATTTCATGCTCAATATTACCAAAAAATAACGATTACGAAACAGAAATTGCCAACGCATTAAATTTTACTGTCAAATATACCATTGTTCCATGCTAAAAAACACGCGGGATTTCAATCTGTTGCGAAGATTTCAAATGTAAATAATAAAAAATATATATTTTCATAAACAATTTTTAATGTTGATATCGATTCAAGCGTTAACTAAACTGGATACCTACGAATTATTTCTGGAAAACTAAAATGAGGCTTTAAATCCTTTGTAAATGTTTGTTTTACATCCCAAGTTTTAATGGCCGGCCATGTTTCCAAATAGAAATACATTTCCAATATGGCGTAGGAGTATACAAGTCGTCAACGCGACCTTGATTATCAGATAACTAAAAATATACTAATTTTTAACGTTAGTCTGCCAGACAACTAACTTTATACCCGAAGCGCGACTGGAGTTGCTTATCGGACTAAAAACTGAACCAATTCTAACTAACGAATACATTCCACTCCACATTTTGTAACCAGCCTCTACCGCGTTTTTCCCTCAGTTCACGACTTATTTTTTTGGTCTGTAAGAGAAGGCAGTGTATTTGTAAGTACTTTTCATTTCCGACTCGAAAGTTAGGTTAGGATCATTCTAGTCCATTTTCCTTTAATATAAATACATTTATTGTCAAACAATTTAGCAAACAATGGTTCTTGTCACTGAAATAAAAAATTATAATATATTGGGTAAGTTATTATTATCTAAATTTGGCCTACACGTTCTTTGCAGTAAATATTTGAAGGAAGGTTACTTGTGAAGATGACTGCGCAAAAATGGTTTCAACTCACCTGAAAAATTACCCACTGGTAAGTTGAATCTCACAAGGTCGCTTTTACCTTCGGAAAAACGTTTAAAATGATTAAAGTTGTCACTTAAACGTGTTTAGAACGTTATTCCCATTCCCATATAATATTTACTACCTGTAGTCGGTTGAGTAAACGTTATGACTGACTGACTGATGTCATGCTTAACGTTAAAACAACGTTGACCGGTGGTTTAGAGAGCGTCGTTTCATAAATGACTAAATTCTACACCAACGACAACGTTAATTTTATGTGGTTGTCAAAATGCTACTTGGGCAGGAAGTTCACTTAAATCATCACAACTGACAAACGACATCAGAAGTTATCAGAGGAAGTTCCGAAGTGCAATACAGTTGAAAACTGGTTTCTGGTGTAATTGCAGATTCCACATAATCTATCAATTATCAAAAATTTCCTAAAAACTGAGTAGTACCAATAAAGAAATGCTCACAACTGCTATTTCTCAAATGGCTACATGTTTTTTTCACTTCGTCATGATGAAATATGATCATCAGATTGGTCATATGAAAAATTTTGAAAAAAAATTGTAAGAAATCGCAAATACAAAATATTTTATCACTCAACGAAGGCGGTTATGAACACAAAAAAGCGAAACAAAAAAACAGCACTGATTAAATAAGTATAACAAACTTCGACTTCGTTGAAATAATATGAGCTTTTGTGTATTGCTGTCTTGATTATGTTCTTAGCCCAGGGCCGGAGAGAACCAGCCTGGGGGCAGAGTATGCTGCTGGGCCCCTACCTCCTTTCATTTATTATTTATACCAGTTTTCGAACATTAGAATTTTCAGCAATACAATATTTTTTAAAAACAAATTTTCTTTTATGACTTAGTCAGTGGCTGCCTGGCGCCTCAATTTGGGTTTTAGGCGTGGGCATTGAATTATAATCATTTTGTTCCACGAGGACTCCTGTATCTATGAATAACATAGATACAAAATATCACGTCATCATACCTATCACATACATAAATAACACATACAAAAATAACATTAAAAAAATATATCATAGTACAACAAAAACATTTAATCATAACAACATTCCTCAAAATAATTTTATTCTAAAATAACAAATAAAACTAATATTACTTATATTTGAACATGTCTCGATATTATACAAACAACAGGAGATGAAGATGAACTAATTATTTCATTTTACTTCACTTTTTAATGAATACCACACTGTATACATAGCCCAAATCGACTCAGGCTGTTCTGAACGTATAAAAAGAAGGAATAATAGGTAATTATTAGATAATGATCCCAAATCTAACCTCACTTCATGAGTAATATTGATTTTCACTACTATCCCGAATCGTTCTATTGTGACAGTGGTATGATGTTTCCAATCATTAGTATTTATTTCCAAAAATAATTGTAAAAGTGATATTTTCTCCTAATGTTATTCATTAATAATGTTATTTCATCTAAATGTTATTCTTTCCTATGTTAATTTAGTGAAATAATATTTTGTTGTGTTATTTTTACAAATAATATTATTTGAAAATATTATTCTGACGTGTCACCGTCTTCTCGGGCTCTGGGACATATGCCGCCCCCCCGCCGCCCCTCTCTCCGGGCACATTCAATTTTGGGAACACTCATCATGAAACCTGATTGTATCTTCGTTTCCTTTAGGAATTCTTCAAAAATTTTCACACGAGTAAACTGATTATTTATAATTTTTATCACGACAAATGAAAAGTACATGTTGGCATTTTAGAAATGGCCGTTGTGAGCATTTCTTTATGGATACCATTGCGTTTTTAGGTAATTTTTGATAATTGTTGGAATATATATGGGAGCTGCAATTACATGAGAACCTCAGATTTCAACTGTTTCGCACTTCGAATCATCTTCTGGTAACTCCTGATGTCGTTTGTCAGATGTGATGATTTAAGTTTGAATTTCATGGCCAACTTTGTTCGACTGACTGTATATCCGCCATTTTTCAGCCGATTTTCAATTTTGAAGAACAGTGTTTTCACAAATTGCGTTCTCTTTCGGATAATGAAGAAGTATGTACAGAGTGTCATTTGAAAAGTTTTGGGTTGTACCGGAAGTGGTGAATTTACAGTAGAGGCTTCAAAATATGCGTTTTCAAGTACTATAGCTATTATACACCAAATTTGAAATCTGTATCTTCAAAACTATAGAAAAATTGGGGGGCGTACCTAATCTCGTGATCACCCGGTATATACACAATGGATCTGCAAGCATCCGATAAATTGTGGAACTGAATATTAGTGGAAATTGTGCTAGAGTAAATCAATTGACGTTTACTGCTTTTCGAAATAAATCAAATTCAAGTGAATATATTTGTAGGAGACTGAAACAAAGACAATGGAATGATTTCAGTTATAACGAAATATTGTTCCAATTCCATCGGATTTTTCTTTAATTTTGACTGGGTAGCCATGTAGAGAGATGTGCGATACGGTTGCCCTTTATGTGTGAGGTTAGGTCACTACAGACAATATTTGAAGTCATTTGTGCCCCACTCCAAGAATATTTTTCTTATATCATACCTTGCCGAGAGAGAAGAGTACTTCGATATAGTTGAAATTATTTCATTGTCAGTCTTTTTTTGGAAAATTGGCCTCTACCAGTATTTTGGTTTCAACTGTTTTGGTTTCTAGTTGATTGTGAACTCCTGAAACTATATACATTTTCGGATGTTTTGAAAAACTTTAATCAGTGTCTGCCAAAAGGTTGGATTAATATGATGCACTTGTCTGTTGTTGTTTCTAGCAAAAACTGTTATGAAGCTCTCGTCTCTGTTTGTTGATCTCGAAAACGGCTTCAACGATTTGGATACATTTTTTCATCTATATAGGCAATTTTCATGGAAAGATGTGATTTTACTTATAATAATAATAATATGATTTTTTTTATCTCGGAAACTGCTCTAATGATTTGAATCAAATTTTGTATTTAGATAAATTTTGCGTTTTGAGTCCATCTATAAAGGTATTTCTTTCAGAAAAAGTCGATGTTACAAATAATAATAATAATAATAATGTGAATTTTTGGATCTCGAAAACGGCTTCAACTTTTTGGATCAAATTTATTATTCAGGTGACGTTCTTGCTACTTAAGTTCATCTATATAGGCGTCTTTTCTGAAAATAGGTCATTTTACTAATAATTAAAATATAGTACGTAATGCGTGTTCTAAAGCAATTACGCACTCATGGAAATAATTAATAATTAAATAGTAATTTTTCCGTTCGTACGTAATATGTCTTTTACAACACTTGTTACGTAATATACTATTATATACAATTCATATTGCCATTGTTATGAAGATATCTTTCAAATCATGAAAACGACTATTTTTTTTATATGACAAATATTGTATGTTTGTATTCAAACAATTAATATAAAATTCAATATGCTGACGTTTCATCATCAGTCACAAAACCGATTTTACATTCGAAACGTTCCACATCTCGTATGTCCAGGCACACCAAGTACGATTAGTTGAGACAGTAAGATATATCAATAATGATATTGATAATACATTTCTTCTTAACATATTTTTTGAATTTTTTTATTTCGTTCTAAGCACCCCCAAATCTATGAGAAATTTTTAACAATTGCCGGTGACACATAGTGTCATTGTATAGATACCTAAAGCCTTCTAGAAATTATGTTTTTCGAGATGATTCAATTATGGATGATCGATTATGATGATTTTTAAATTATACCATCATATTTTTGGTAGGTACCCACAATAAATTTATTTCTTCAAGCAAAAGAAAATGTGAAAGATTTTGAAAAAAACTATGCGTAAAAATCATTACCCAACATTTTTTTAAAAATATATATACCATGTGTCCCAGATCTTTTCATACAGCCAATATATCATCTATGCTGTTAAAAAAAAATTGAAAAAAAATACACTTATATCAAACCCGTATGACTTTGAAGCTATTGTGTCAAAGTCAATTTCTGTCAAACTAACCCTGAGAAACCAACCTCAACTTTTCAAGTGGCACCCTATACATTTTCTCTTCGAATTGTGAACTGCAGTCAATTCTAATTTCAACGATGTATCACAATTGATATTTTGACAGATGCCCAACTGTCAGGATAAGAGAGTTTGAAAAATACCGTACAAAATTCCATAACAGACAATTTATTGATAATGAATATTATGAGAGTTGACCAAAATGTCTACCATCTTTATTTTAACATGCTTCCAATCGTCTTATCAGTTATCTCGTAAAATATTTTTTCCGTTATCGTGGTGCAGATATGTACAATATTCTCTTTTCAAGTCGATTTTTATAATTTCATACACGATTTCCTTCAAATACCCCCACAGAAAAAATCTAACGATGTCAGATCTGGTGAACATGCAGGCCATCTAACAGGACCTCTGTTTCATATCCATCTATAAAAATAATAAAGTTTCTAATTTTGTGAGTTTGACGCTTGTCAAAATATCAATCGTTATACAGAGATGAAGTTAGAATTGATATTGATGACACTTCACGAGTCAAAAAATGTACAGGGTGCCAGTTGAATAATATAGGTTGGGGGTGGTTTCTCAGGGGAAGTTTGACACAGCCGCCTTTACCACAACAACTCCATAGTCATATATGGGTTTGGCATGAGTATACTTTTCTAAATTTTTTCCTAAGCATCATTACTGACATATTGACTGTATGATCTTTTCATGTATTCAATATCTAGTTGCCTAGAAAAAAATTAAAAAAGTACTTATATTAAACTCATATGACTTTGGAGCTGTTGTGTCCTATACGTTCGCCAGATCTAACACCTTTGGAGTTTTTCCTTTGAGGTAATTGAAGAAAATCGTGTATTAAACTAGACCAATGGACTTGAACGACTTATAAGAGAAGATTGTACACGCCTGCACCACAGTAACGAAAGAAATGATTAGGAAATCTTCTACGAGAAAACTGCAGCTTTTATGATTTTTATTATCAATAAATTATCTGTTTTGGAATTTTGTACTTTAATGTTCAAACTCTCTTATCCTGTCAGTTGGACATCTGTCAAAATATCAAATGTGATACATCGTTGAAGTTAGAATTGACTGCAGTTCACAATTCAAAAAAAAAATTTATAGGGTGCCACTTGAAAAGTTGAGATTGGGGGTGGTTTGACAGAAGTCGACATCGACACAATAGCTTCAAAGTCATACGGGTTTGATCTAGGTGTCTTTTTTCCTAATTTTTTTTAAGCAGCATAACTGAGATATTGGATGTATGAAAAGATCTGGCACACGCGAGCTATTTTCAACCACAAATCAAAGAAAACCATGCTTTGTATGGTTAACCATTTATTTTTTGAATAAAATGAGAACCCATTTGTTAATTGAATTCTGGCATATATACCATTTGACAAGCAGAGACTTAAGTTCCAAAACAGTTTGTGTTAGGAAAAATAACATTCCCACATGGAACCAACTGGGCACTGTAGTTTTATCCAGGAATCACACTGATCGACTAGGATCGACCGTCCGCGACCGTCCACCTACGACCAAAATTTCCAACACGTATATTCTTATCGCATAACTCACATTGTATAATCGTCATTGACCGTCCTCGACCGTTTTTCAAAGACCACTTTCGAAATTGTAGTCTGCTGGAAATTTTGGTCGGTCACACTATCCTGACGTAATGTCATTTTGACACACATTTATGATAAACTTTTGACTTCAACAAAACTCATGTAAATAGGTATATTTAGTAATTTGGGGTAGATCGTATGAAAATCTCCATCTTGTTCTCGGTTTGAATAAAGTTCTCTAACCCACATATTTTTTTTTAACTTTCTTCATTCGTCGTTTATAAAAATAGTAAATTATCATAATTCGTTCTTCTTCAGTATCACCACTGCTCATTATTTAAAGCAAAACTATTGATATTATGAATTTAACTTATTTTCAATAAATGAACAGACAATTCACATAACCTTTCGAATGTCAAATTAATGTCAGATTTACAAAATTATTCTAGTGGTCGGTCGTGGAGGGTTGATCAGTGTGAATTTGAAAGTTTTCATTGATCTACTTCTACTTTTGGTCGTAGGTGGACGGTCGTGGACGGTCGGTCCTGGTCGATCAGTGTGATTCTTCACTCACCCGAATGTGAAATCATTCAAAATATCTTTGTCATCGTACTTTGTATGATAACAGGCAGTACTTATCACAACCGTACTTCACGAATTTGCCTTCTAGCAACTTAAAAAGTACAAACTGTATACATTTCGAACTAGTGAAAACGCTTGAGAAGCTTTTCACGTATGAGATTAGGTATAAGTGTATATTTACCGCAAAAACTATTTTATGAATTGAACAATTATTATGCTTTTGATATACATATACAATTTCATAGTATTTTTCCATTATTTACTCAATTTTTTATTTGTTACTCGTACTGTGTTGAAATCCGTCCTTAATATTAGAAAAAATGTTGCTATTTGATTTTGTGTTTAACACGTCTATATATTTTATTGACTTCGTTCATAGAACGGAAATTATTGATATATTATGTTATTGTTTTTATCAGATTTTATGCTATGACATATGAATCAGAAACCGTCCTTATATAGAAATTTGAGATTAAATAAATTGACTCAATGATCATAGAAACGTCTCAAAACTACAAAATATGTCACTTTATCTCATGATCACGCCAGTCAGCAGGAGTTTTCAATTATCGTGGAACCGACAAAGCTCTAGCTGAATTCGATATTGATTAAGCTCCGGAAATCGTTGGTAATGAGAAGGCAAGAGAATTGGCGGGATTGCATTTCTCAATTTGCGATCAAAAAAGGTACAAAATATTTACTCGACAGCTGATTCTGTTTCACGGTCACTTCGTAAAAATTACTTTACATGAAAAAGTTCAACTCAAACTCCATATCGGTTTCAATTTTAATATTTATTCTTCATTTTTACAACTCTCGAAGAGTTTCGTTGTTGACGTAATTTTATGCAGTTTTCAAAATAGCATTAATGATGAAAATGTGTTTTTATTTTTCAATTTCACAGACATACAGGGTGACCCAGGGGTATGTGCATGGTCCATAACTTTTTTTCTATCCAAGCTATCGACTCGTTTTTTTTTTTTCAAACGATAGGTACGACAATGAAGCACATTCTAAAAATATTTTCATTGACATACAGGATGTCCCAAAATAAAATACACAACTGAGTTATATTTTTTTAAATGGCAACCCCCCATTTTTGTTACATTTTTGGATTCGCCACATAATTGTCGATATAACGCACCCAGGTTTCATAGACTTATCTACAGTAGTTTTTGTTTTATGGCAATTTATGTGTCAAAATAGCGTCGTGCATGGACCCACAAAAAAATTCATAACTTCAGAACCATTCAAAATAACTCAACCAACTTTTTTCCAGTCGATTCCTCAAGTTTCAGCGCATCTTTTGAAATGCAGGCGAAATCGAAGTCGATGTTCCATGGCCTACTACGATTTTTTTTAAATGACAAATTACAAATGGCAATAACTCAACTTTTTCAAATACAACACCCTGTATTTTATTGCACCAATGCATGGCATATTTTAAGAGCTTTTTGTCGATATAGGGTTTGTTGGGTCTACTTTGTGTTTGCGAAATATGTTGCAAAATAAGAAATGTGGATGGTTTTTGAGGAATCGAGTAGGACGCTTTCGTAAAAATGAATAAGAAATGTGGATGGATTTTAAGGAATCTAGTAGGCCACTGTTGTAAAATTTGACACATCAGTGTACTGTCAATAATTGTACACGTCTAATTGCTGATAATGAATTTTACTCGCGAAGAATTAGTGAATATGGTCTACTGCAATCAGAATCTATCACCAAAAACATCGAGAAGCAAGAACTCCACGGGTGTCTTCATTCCAAAAGTTAAAAGATTGGTTTGAACTCACTGGTAGTGTGTCTTATACTAAAAAGGAAATTGTTGGTGGTCGAATCAATGAGGAAAATGAGTTGTAAGTTTTGATGATGCTACAGGAAAATCCTCACGTAAGCACTAGGGAAATAGCAGCGGAAATGAATATTTCACAAAGTAGTGTGAATAGAATAATATTTAAACATAAGTTCCACCCTTTTCATCTGAACGTACATCAAGAATTGTATGGTAATGATTTTGCAAATAGAGTTGCGTTTTGTATACAAAATTCTGTTTTCTGAAGAAGCAACGTTTAAGAACAACAGGTCGGTCAACAGACATAATATGCATTATTATGCAGTCGAAAATCCTCACTGGTTGAGGATAGTTAATCACCAACAGCGATGGTCGCTTAATGTTTGGGGAGGAATTATTGGAAATCACATTATCGGACCCTACTTCTTCGACAATGTGCTGAATGGTGAAAGGTATTTACATTTTCTTCGCGAACATCTTCCCAGAATGTTAGAAGAAGTGGATTTGAACACACGAAGGACCATGTGGTTACAGCACGATGGTGCTTCAGTGCACAATCATAGGATAGTGCGAGAATTTTTAGATCAATCCTATCCTAATCGTTGGATAGGCAGAGGAGGTACTATTTCTTGGCCCGCGCGATCCCTAGACCTTACTCCTATAGATTTTTTCCTTTGGGGGTACGTGAAGGAAAGCGTTTTCAGAGATCGTCCGACAACTTCAGATGATATGAAAAAAAGGATCACGGAAGCCTTCCGTTCGACTGATGGAGCAATGCTTGCTAGAGTTCGGGACTCACTCGCAAAAAGACTAGCAGCTTGTGTGGAACATGATGGTGACCTATTTGAGCATTTATAAGTAGTCTTTCCTCAAAATTTTCAAATGGTTTTCTGTTTTTGTAAAGATTACTAGAATTGTTTTTTTTTGTGATGTACTCCAGTTTCTATTAAAATTTCATTCGATTCCTCAAAAACCATCCACATTTCTTATTTTGCAACATATTTCGCAAACTACACAAAGTAGACCCCACAAACCCTATATCGACAAAAAGCTCTTAAAATATGCCATGCATTGGTGCAATAAAATACAGGGTGTTGTATTTGAAAAAGTCGAGTTATTGCCATTTGTAATTTGTCATTTAAAAAAATTCGTAGTAGGCCATGGAACATCGACTTCGTTTTCGCCTGCATTTCAAAAGATGCGCTGAAGCTTGAGGAATCGACTGGAAAAAAGTTGGTTGAGTTATCTTGAATGGTTCTGAAGTTATGAATTTTTCTGTGGGTCCATGCACGACGCTATTTTGACACATAAATTGACATAAGTCAAAAACTACTGTAGATAAGTCTATGAAACCCGGGTGCGTTATATCGACAATTATGTAACAAAAATGGGGGGTTGCTATTTAAAAAAACATGTGAATGAAAATATTTTTAGAATGTGCTTCATTGTCGGACCTATCGTTTAAAAAAAAAAGCAAGCCGATAGCTTGGATAGAAAAAAAGTTATGGACTATGCACACAACCCTGGGTCACCCTGTATTAGGAAAAAAGCCGAATATCAGTTGAATCTGTCTTGCGACACAACTCCCTTTTTCATCTTGAGCTGAAACAATAAAACAGAAATAATTATGCTCATACTGAAAAAAGAATGTATGCAGCTTTTTAGAAGTTTGCGTCTTAAACAGTACAGTAACCAAATGTAAGCCACAAGTGAAGAATGAATCGTGGCACTTTGAAACTCGGCACAGGACTTCTTGACATCATGTATTATTAGAAAAAAAATTGTTTATTAAAAAATCAGGTGTGGAACCCAAAAAAGTTTTTATTTAAAAATTTATAATTTTTTTTTTGCTGTTGTTTCGGAAAGTATAAAATTCACCAAGAAACAATTTCAACAAGTCGAAAAATAATTCAATTCTCCACAAGAAATACACATAAATGGTTTCAAAACTATTTATGTGATAGAAAACAATATGTTTATTTAGGAAAGATGTTCCCTGAAAGATATAAATTGTGGTGTACCACAAGGTTCTATTCTTGGTCGTTTTATTTTTAGTATATATAAACTCATTATCAAAATTAACTCTTAATGGGATACTATCGTTGTCCGCTGATGACTCCACAATCATTTACTTTTCCAATAATCATGATGATATAACAAATAGAATAAAAAATGATATTGATTACAGTTTAGTTTGGTTACAAAAACATTGACACTAAATTTCAACAAATCTTCTTTCATGAATATTTCAAGAAAGGTTGTGAATATTCCAACTCTTCCAATTAATGTAAATAATAAAACCATAAATTATCAGCAAACAATAAAATTTTTAGGTTTATACATTGATGAAAGACTATCATGGAATAAATATATTGATAAAATGCGAAATAAAATAGCACCACTGATTGATATTCGTTTCAAAATAAGGAATTACATACCTTTGAAATTTCTTAAAAATATTTATTTTTCTCTTATTTATTCACATTTGCAATAAGTACCTAGTTTCCATATGGGGTACTGCAAGTAATTGCTTTTTAAATCCTTTGAGGAAGCTACAGAATAAAACAGTTAAATGTATTTATAAATTGAATTATATGGAACCAACAATAAATTTACACAAACCAAATGGTTTGCTTGATCTGAACTCTCTCTATAAGTTCAAAATTTGTTTTTTTCATCCACTCAATAAGAAAAAAAGTGAAAATCTCGAATTTAGTTTTTACCCAAGTGAACAGTATTCGTAACCATAATACCAGACAAACAAAATTATTAGCTGCTAGCAATTTTAGAAAAAAATTTGGAAAAAATTCTGTTTATTATAATGGCATAGTAAATTACAATTTAATATCTAATGAAACAAAAAATTACTATTCATTAATAAAATTTAAAAATGAACTAAAAAAAGAAAATTTTCGGTGATTTCTTTCATGAACTTGGCAGCTTCAATGATAATATGTTTTGAGTTAAAAACTGCTTAAATCTATCTTTAAATATGTATTTATAAGTATTTTGGGTTTGAGCAAATGTCAGTCTTTACTTTTAATAGTTATTATTTACCAACATTTATTGAACACCTTATGTATATGATTATTTATGTTTTAAGATTTGTATTATTATTATTATTTTTTTTAAACATGTAATGTTTCTTGGGTAATGAAGTTGATTGAAATATAGTAATTTCTCACAAAATGCGCTCGTCGTTTTCTCAGAAAATCTTATTGAATTCTGATATCAAATTTCAAGCTCGCGTTAGCCCGCCACTGTAATTTCCGGCTAGGGCCTCTACTTCCTCATGCAAATATAACATGTGAGTATCTGAGTACCTAAAACGTGTTTTTTCCCACTTCACATACCCTACTACGATATTTACGGAAGGTCCATAAGTCATGGAAATTTTAGTCTTTATTAAATAATAAATTATACTAAAGCAGGATTCAGTACCCTCTTTGGACCATATGCAACGATTTTAGACTAGTGAGACAAGTCTCACTTATACATACCAAAGAAAAAACTGGGTTCTACTCCTGCCTCAGTTTTCAACTCACCCATAATCCCGGCAGTTTCTTCAGTAAATGTTGAAAACAATCGGTCATACACATCCTACATGAAAAATTAAGTATGTGATTTCAAGCTCGAGGTATGCTCTTCAGTTATTTCGAGAGCTAAAATCTATTATTTTTTCGTGTAAAACACACGATTTAATAGTGAAAAAAATCAAATGTCTACGGTTTCAAAAAGTTGCACCGTATGGAAAAAAATTTTAATATCGATTTTGTCAGAAAATTTTATTACACATTAAAATCAGTGCATTGCAGAATACTTACATATGAGTTGTCAAAATTTCAAATTTCCAAACGGTGTACAGGGGGGAACAAAAAATATAATTTTGATTGAGAGTAAACTACGCTGTCTGTGACTTCAAATTTTAATATTGTTTTCAGTTCTGAGCAACCTCCTTGTTTGATAATGTCAATAATGAGAGTTATTTTACACTTGATCAAAATTTCTATTTTTTGTTCCCCCTGTACACCATTTGGAAATTTAAAATTTAAACAACTCTTTTGCAAGTATTTTGCAATGAACTAATTTTTATGAAGAATAAAATTTTCTGACAAATCGATAATAAAAAAGTATTCCATATGGTCACTGTATATAGTCTGCATCACATTTTGATAGACAACTCATTTTAGGAGTATTCTTCTATTTATGAAACATGATAAAAAGTATGTTTCATCCGTTAAAAATAACGATGAAGGTCGACCTCTCTTCGGCTCTTAAACCGTCTACACACGAGCTCATGATGAGCGGGCCAATCCGCGGGCAAACTTTTCCACCCGTGTGTAGCGTTTTCGCGGGCCGACCGGAGCTCTGTGGAGAGATCCGCGATATTTCAGCTAGTTCGATATTTCGGACCTATCAGCGCACTTCGGAGGAAAATTTATTGCCATTTCACGCCCCCGCTGCATTATATTTTTGCGATTATTATGGAGGGAAAGGTACGTAGACTTGCATAAAAGTTTAAAGTATTCTTACAGCTAGTCGGTTATCCACTGATATTACTTCTCTCATAACAGAGTCACCTCTTTCAATCAAAGGCCTAACTTTATTCAACAGTACTAAGAACAGATTTTCGTCACCCTCAGAAAGTTTCTATAATCGTCAGTACTTGACAGTCTCATTTCAGTTAGGAGATTCATATGAGACCACTCACTTCGTTTCAATAACCACTTTCTAGTCCATAATGCCCGTTTGGCAATGATTGTTGCGGTGTCGCGTCAATTGGACGTGAAAAATTGGACGCACGACTATTGGTCGCAGTCAATTGGACGCGCGACTATTAGTCGCAGTCAATTGGACGCGCGAAATTTGGATTGTTGCCGCAATTTGGCGTTTTCTTTGGGAATCCATGGCCATGGACCGCCCACAATAGACTGTTCGTGTGTAGGCGAATTTTATGGCGGGCAAGTTCGCGGATAATATCTGCGGATCGGCCCGCTCATCATGATGAGCTCGTGTGTAGAGGATTTTAGATTATTAGGAATGAAGGCCGGTTAGGTTAGTAGTGTGCAGGTTGACTGATGAAGGTAGGAGGTTGCGTTAGAGCCCCGAGCTGATGATCGGATGCGTGCGAGATAAGCTTTTGCAATAGCAGATATCTACCTTTACCGATGTATATATCCGGGGAAAAGGTTCGCACTTTTTCCCGGGGAAAAAAGTAATTCCATGAAATGGTATATTATAGCAAGGAACTAAAGTGAATGTTTTAATCCTGCACGTGATGTTTATTGCCTGAGGGCTCGTAAAGCCCGAGGGCCAATAATCACGTAAGGGATGAAATATCACTTTAGTCCTGCATCATATACGCTATTTTTTGCACTTCCCAGTCTTATAATTTTCAATAATAATACAACTAATTATTTTGATGAGTTATATAAACATGGTACTTGGATTACTCGGTAGGTAACGTCATAGCAACGGTGTCAACAAACTTGTTCAATTCAGTGTCATTTTAGTTAATGTTGACATTAACCGATACATCAAGAACATGACATCTCTTCACTTTCCTCTAATATTCGCTTATCAAATACAAATAATCGCCCATTTAGTTTCATCAATTGTAATAATGTTAATATCACATACAATGTTAATTCAATCAATAAAGATTTATGATGGAATATTTCTTAATTTTTGTCCTAGTTATTAATAGTGTAGCTGCGGTAATGTTTGATTTTTACTTTATGTCACTAGGGATTTGAAATGCAACTTTATCTCCCTAGGGACATTTTAGTCCCTGTTATACGGATGGCACTTTAGTCCCGGAAGTGCAAAAAGTCATATTTTAGTACCTGTCAACAGAAATAAAATGTCAAAAGGATTTCCCGTCACAGAAAAAAAGTTTTTTTTTGGCATGTACTTATAAGTAGGAGCTGTCACGTTACTTTAAAATTGTTGTATATAGTCCAAAAAGGGTATGGGTTGCTGCTTCAGTATAACAATTTCATATCTACTCAGTTATTCATGATTTTCGGTTCATCCGCAAACATCTCCGTGCGACAAAACACATTTTAGGTACTTAAATACTCGCATATTGTATTTGCATGAGAAGGTAGGAAACTTCAGGAACGATATAAACTTTTCTCCGATCATTTTTAGCAGCGTTATGACCAATCAAATATTCGGCTCCACCAGAACTTTCAGCGGTGGTTAAGCGTGAACCTGAAATTCGATGTAGGCGTTCAATCACGTTTCCTGAGAAAACGAGCGCATTTTATAAGAAATTAGTCATTTTTGTGGAAAATTAAATTTTGTTTCACCTTGTTGATTTGTTTTTCCGATAAGTCATATAATTTCTTCGTCACAAAACCCAAACGTACTGAAGTATATTGATTGGCCTAGTATGCAAAATAGCGTATCCGAGATACAGAATCGCGGATGAAAATTCTCTGAGCTGCTGTATCAAATTGACGTACCCATCGCTCCAATCATATTTGATTAGTTGCTGGATATTGGATAACGACTAGTCTATTTTAGCTTTTGTTCATTGTTGCTGATTGTGTTTCAAAATGGATCAATGTGTACTAATACGTTAAGTAATGAAAATGTGAATTATGATGTAATGAGAGTTATGCAGTTTTAATGAACGTTCCATGAATCCGCTTTCAATAATCTTCTGTCAAGTAGTGTTTCATGAAGATGAAGGAGTTTGATGAAGGTATCACTTATAATTTCCCAAGGCTATTGATAATTTCGAAATAGTTTGTTGCTAATTTTCGAAAGCAAGTTGCTTGGTAACAGCCCGTTCGGCGTTGGGCTGTTACCCAAGTAGCACACCCATATTGGGACCAAATTGGTACAATATTGTGAAAATAATGGCAAAATATTCAAATAATAATATTGGCCAGAAAAAAAATGTGAACATCGGCGATATTGGCCCAATATTTGAACAATACTATTGGTGTAATATTCTCGAAGCAATATTGGCCTCAAAATGTTAAGCAATATTGGTACAATATCGTTGTAGCACACTCACATTGTAATAATAATGGTAAAATATTGGCAAAATATTCAAACGTAAAATTGGCGAGATAAAATTAAAATTATTTCGGGATATTGGTGCAATATTACTTGGACACTATACAAATAATATTAGTGAAATATTGAGGAAGCAATATTGGCCTTAAAATATTCAGGGATATTGGTACAATATCATTTGCCTTGGAAACATTGTTGAAATATTTCCATAAAATGTCGAATAATTTGAAAATTCTACAATTTCATTTCTATTTCAATTAACCACTGGGTAGATTAACTTGTTAACACATTTTGAGAAGCCTTATTTAATATATGTTACTATGATTCAGCTGTCGTTCCAAAATTATTGAACCAATATTTTATGAATCAATATACATTCAGAACAAGTTGAGCTTTTCCACCAACATTATCAATGAAATATTATTTTTCCAATATGCATCCATATTGGATCAATATTATTTTTTTCGGCAACCGTCCGGGAAGTAGGATTTTACTTTGAGAAAGTATCACTTCCCGGACTAGTCCGGGAAGTACGTACTTTCCGGACTAGTCCGGGAAATGCTCGAATTTCAACAAAAATATTTATATAAATAAAAATTAAAATGTTTCTGTTAGTACCTATCGTCTGTTCGCATTTCGATATTTAATAAACACAAGAATTAAAATGTTCGAAATTTTCTTCTACAAAGAAATATAAAAAATAAATGTGTCTCAATTTGTTATTCTAAACGGTTGCCGAAAAAATTGTGTACACAACACGTCCGAAAACAGTTTTTTTGGACTCGCAGACTTCCAGGACTCGCTACGCTCGTCCTAGAATCTTGTCCACTCGTCCAAAAAAACAGTGTTTTCCGGACTTGTTACGTAAATACTATTACATTTACAATATATCCATATTGGTCCAATATGATAACAAGTTGAAAATGGAAACATTCTCCATGAAAATTGAAAAATGAAAAATGTGATTCATTTGTAATATCGAACAGAAAACAACTACTTCCCCGGCACAAGCCACGCTAGACATTGAAGTACATCTGATAGATATTGTGAAATGATTCTAACTGAACTGACTAGTTTTCATTGAAAAAATCATTAAAATTAAATAAGGAGAATGTTATTAAAAAAATATCACTCACAGAAATCGTTCATTTCATTGAAAACAAGATTCTACCAACATGAGGTGCTACCTGGGTACATGAAAGCAAGTCGCTTGAGAAAATTTAAGACAAATTATGAGAATTTATCAATAGTCGAGGGATATTTAGTAAGAAAATGTTATTCAGAGAATTAAAAAAACAGTATACCTACCTAAAACATTATTTTCGAAAACACAAATAATTTTTCTTTTGAGAGTTTACAAGTCACATTTCAACTATTTATGATGGCGGCCTTTTCGAACTGTGATTCGTCCTAATTTTTCATGTTTACGGCCCAATCTTCAAGTATTCAAGCAACTCTTTAATAGTACACCATTCGTTTTCTCACCTCAATAAACTCTTCGAACATTTTCCACGTGTACTTCTATCCTAATATAGTATTTTTGATGTATTTTGACTTATAATTAAGTAAATTTATTGAGTCATCTTTGATATCTCCATTTCTGCTCGAAGTAACTGACATTTCAAAAATTTAATTGATGAAACGTCAAACTATATGTTGTCATTTGCATGGTGACACGATTGCTCACTAGTGATAATTTCCTGGGGCACTTATCCAGGGCACTTATCAGTGTAATGTTGGTCTGATTGGCTAATTCTTGTCACACGACCGCAAATACGTAGATATGATAGGTTCAAATTGAATGGAAAATTTTCAAAAATATTTCCACTTACCTACTGACAATGAAATTGTGACATATTCTATTCATTTCGATACGTATCTAAGGCAAAATCATTGATTCTTATCTATTGTGTAGTTCTCTAGTGTTTTTGGGACACAGCACTTGGCTGTAATTTTTGTATATACCTGTAATTAGATTTTTAATTCCACATTCCCATGCTCGTTTCCATAATTGTGAAATTATTGGATCAAGGCTTTATTTTATTTATAAATTTGTGATACTAAATATAAAATGTATCAATATTTTGTTTTTTAATTACTTACCCAGTTCCTCTAAAAGAAAAACAAAAAATACTTCAAAGAATTGTTACATTTATTATTATTATGCAGGGTTATTCGACACGAAGCATTATGGCTAGGTATATCATTTGATTTAAAGAAAGTTTTTCCCTTGGGATGAATAGGGACCTATTAGCGTTATATTTTGAAAATATGTTCATATTTTACAAGGGATACCAAATACACGAAACGTATCAAATTTCTCTTTTTTTTTAATGAAATACCCTGTATTATTTTAGTTTCAGTTTATCCCTAAAAAAAAAGCAACTTCAAGGTCTAATTCACTTGAATCTTATGGGTTTTGAAACATGTATTATTTTGTGAAAATGTAGTATCAGTTAGTAAAGCAGCATTCTGAAGATTGTTGACATTATTTAGAAGAACTGGAAGAGTTCAGTATAAAAAACCCAATTAAGAGAAACCTGTGACAAAAAAAAGTAAAGAATTGAATTTGCGGTGATTGCCTCTGTAATCGAAAATCCCCATACGAGTCAAAACCCAATTGCCGAAAATATCGGCATTACTCAAGAAAGCGTATCAAGAATTCTCAAAGAATATAGTAACCTTGGATCCAGCCCCACCAAGAACTTTTCTACAGTGACCGCCAAAAAGTATGTACCATATGGGAAAAAAGTTTATCATAAGAGTATTCGAAAAAAGATTCTTGGGAAAAGTTTGTGCATGTCCGATAACCTATACATCGATTTTGACACATGTCACGTGATCGCTGTATGGCGGCAAATTAAAAACAATTACTATGAATAGGCAAAAAGTCGAGTAAAATGGCAAGATATCGAAAAAAGTAATTGGAAAAAGTTGCTTGGAATTCAATTTTAAACACATATACAAAGTTTGACAAAATGATGTGAAAAAATTGAAAATAGCTATTTTTTTTAAATATTTTCCTAGTATTATAAAAATATCAAATTATTTTCTTATGAATAGCTTGACCATACTGAAATATTTGTATTTCAATGATAATAACAAATCTTTCTCATTTTCTCCACACCAGAGACCACTAAATTAAAGAAATTTAATTTTGTCTTAACCCTTGCTGTTACATTGGTTCGTATCTAACAGTTATATCACAATTCCATGTTTATTGCAATGATGGAGAAATCCAAAAATATCGTGTTTTTCCTATTATAATCAATTTTTGATGATAATCGTACACGAATGTTTCACTTCGCACATAATCTTAAAAATAGTGCGTCAAGTTAAAGAGGCTACAGTTTTCAACATTGGATGCGAAGTGAAACGCTCTGGGCACGATTATCATCGAAACTTGATTATAATCTGGAAAACACCATGTTTCTGGAATGTCATGTCATCACAATGGTCGTAGAATTGTGATATAACTGTTAGATACGAACTAATGTGACAGCCAGGGTTTTGACAAAATCCAATTTTTTTAACTTAGTGCTCACTGGTGTGAAGAAAATGAGAAAATTTTATCATTCTCATTGAAATACGAATGTTTCAGTATGGTCAAGCTATTCATAAGATAATAATTTTATATTTTCATACAGCTAGGAAAATATTTTAAAAATTAGCTATTTTCAATTTTCTGTCATTAATTTTTCAAACTCTGTATAAGTATATAAAATTCAATTCTTAGCAACTTTTAAAAATAACTTTTTTGATATCTTGCCATTTTACCCCACTTTTTGCCTTTTAATAGTAATTTTTTTCTATTTGCTGCCATACCAGCGATCACGTGACATGTGTCAAAATCGATTTTTAGGTTATCAGACATGCAAGAATCTTTTTTCCAATACTCTAATAATAAACTTTTTTTCCCAAATGGTGCATATTTTTTGGCGGTCACTGTAAAACGATGATGGTACAGGATTTAATGTAGGTATTAAATAAAGTAGCAGATGACAAAAATTTCCTCAATTCATTTCTGTATAGTGATGAGTGCATCTTTCATAACATTAGGACTGTTTGACTGGATGTTGTGATGGACCTTTCATTGCCTAAAAAATAAAATAATAGTAAACTAGTTAATCCTTTACGATTACCAAATCACGACGTTTCAACTGCTAAAATTTGCAGTCGTTTTCAAGTAATTTCAACAAAATTAAGACTGACAAATATCTGTCACTCAACAGCTACTTCTGCTTACGAACATTGTATTACAACTGACATCTATTTGTTGCTTCTTGTCTTTCGAGTGAAAATGATAATCTCGCGCCCTCTTATGCTTATATGTACCATGTGGCTTATATATGCCATGTGGCTTATATGTGCCATGTGGCTTATATGTGCCATGTGGGTTATACGTGCCATGTGGCTTATATGTGCTATGTGGCACATAGCACATATTTCCACTCGGAAGACAAGAGGCAGTAAATAGATGTCAAATATAATACAATGTTCGTAAGGGGAAGTAGTTGTTGACTGACAGTCATTTGCCAAGATTTTACCAGTTGGTAATCGTAGAGAATTAGTTTTCTCCTATTTTATTTTTTAGGCGATGGAAATTCACAACCTTCAGTCAAACGAAGCATTGTCCACCGATCTCAATAGCACTGTTGGTATATATATACATTACTTCCACTATTATTTTGATTCAAATCCACATCAATTTAGATTTATTTTTAATCAACAGAGATGGTCACTGAAATTATGGGGTAGAATAATGAGCCAATATTAATTGGTCCTTATCTTGTCGAAGAACGTTTAAATCGATGGCGTAGAATGATAACTACGTAACTCACAAACTCGCAAACTTTACAAGCCAAAAACGTACTAGTTATTTAATAGTAACAAAAGTCAGTACCTAAATTTGTTATATTTTATAACAAGTATGTCTAATACCATTATAACAAATGTTAAAATGTTTATATTTTGATTTTTAATTATGACTTACAAGGTTTTCTAACTTAACTAAAAATTAGTTACGAGATATTCCTCCTTGGTTTTTAGTTACGAGTTTAAATGCTGTAGAAATGTGCAGATAATTAATTGAGTTAATTTGTATTCGACAGGGCCCGTTTTCTTGAGTGCTGAATCCAAATCTGGAGTTTGCTAATACAATTTCTTGACGTAACATTGAAAAATCTATTTTTTTGTAGTTTTTTGCTTATAACTCGAAAATTATAACTTTTTCGTGAAAAACTTTTCCATTCAAAATAAAAGTACATAAAATTTCCTAGAAATTCCACTGTTCAGGTTTTTTTTTCCTACAACCAGTTCGGGCTCAAACGCCAAATAAAAATTGGCGTATTTTTGCTGAGTCAGCAAACACCCAATTATTTTCACTTCGAAACTATTATTGACTATTTAATGACATTTTCACTCAATTTCTCAAGGAATTATATTGTAATAGAGGACTCATCTGACAGTCTAGTTTGAGGTTATGTCGATGACTGTTAGTGACACTGCGATAAGAAAAGAGTGTTGAGAGTCTAACACAATGCAAAACGGTTCTGGGCCATTCAGGGCGTTACTTGCTCCTTCTCAGGCTAGTGTATCGGCCTCTTCATTGCCTCTATAACCTGTGTGTGCTGGTACCCAGGCTAAGGTCAGTCTGTTATGACTGCCGAGCTCTTTAAGGGGTTCTATGCAGCCCCAAACAAGTATTGAGGTAACTACCATTGAGTTGACTGCTTTAATTGCAGATTGGCTATCTGAGTATATGACAATGTTTTTTTTTATGATAACCACTGTACTGTTTTCTATAACTTTTTGTGGGTGTTGGTTCCAAGTTAATTTATGGTCGAAGATTACTGCTAAGTATTTAGCCTCTTGGGCAAAAGTAATTTCTATCCCGTTCAGTACAGGTGACCTAAGTTCTTCCAGTCCTTTTTTTGGGACTACTCGGGTTTTATGAGGGTTCACTGTCAGCACCTCCTCTTTACACCACCTGTCGATTATATCTAGGGCTGACTGTGTAAGCTCCGAGACTGTCCTCGCGAATTTGCCTTTTGCAATAAGCGCTAAGTCGTCGGTATATCTTGGCAATGGAAGCCTCTGGAAGATAGCCTTTCAATTTATTCGTCCATTAGGATGACCCAAAGTAGGGGCTATAGCACCCCTCCCTGCGGACATCCCCTTTTCTCTAGGTGTAAGTGTTATTCCGCCAATTGCTGATGTAATGACCCTGATTTTCAAGTAAGCGTTCATTCACTGGCACAGTAGGAGAGGAACCCTTTGCGTTTGCCACAGACTCGGTGGATGCATTGTTGAAGGCCACATTGATGTCTATAAATGTTGTCATGTCTTCCGAAGAATTCATTAGTATAGCCTGTTGAGGTCGTCCAGTGCTACGTCTGACTTACCTGGTTGATACTCGTATTGGCGTAGGTTAGCGAGCTTGTTTGAAGTACTACAGCTCTTATGTATCTATCAGCCTTTCAAACTTTTTGATCGGAAATGACTTATGGGACGATATACGAAACAAAACAAATTGTACAACAAATTTGGTTTCATGTTCTGGGAGCAGAGCTGGGAAGAACTCAGTACAAATACACGAATACTGTACTCTTGAATACATTTCTGGTACTCTGTACCCGTTACCCAGTACATTTTATATAAAGTACTTGGTACTCGTACCCGTACATATCGGGTAAAAGTATCCGATACCCGTGCTTCTGATGAGAGTACATTTTTACGAGTACTTTATTATGCAACGCGTCTGCGCCTGGCCTGTCTGTCCAGTCCAGCATGCCTTACCTAGCAACCTCAAAACTCCAAAGGCTTTATAAATCATCGAAATCAGTTATCATGAAGCCAATCCTGGCAAACAGAATCAACCATTTATGCCATTATTGAATGATTATTTTTTCTGCAAACGTCAAAAATGACAAGGTTCGCGCATTGACAAAAATATGCGCTGTGACACTTTTTTTCATTTTTCTTCGTCACCATGACAATGTGCGCGAAGTAATGTGCAAATTTCGCACACTGCATGTAAACTATGTGGGATTTTCATATTCTAACCTATACTCCTCAATCAAGCAAAAATTCAATTCATTTATTTCTAACTTTATGGTCCTCAACCAAGCGAAATTACAAAAAATCATTTATTCCTGAACAATAATTAAATAGGGCTTTTTTAACACTTGTATGGACTGAAGACTACAAAATAGTTTAGTCATTATTGATTTGATAGTTCATGGTTATTTATAGGGTGCAAAAAGTGAAGGTATAATGCAAGAATCAGAGGAAACCCAATATGTGAGTATATTGTTCAATTATTTTTGGACTTGCTACATACAACTTGATGGGAAAGTACTTGCAAAAAGTACTCTTAGAATATGAGTACTTTTACTAGGAGTACTGTACTCGAGAGCATGTGTAATGAGTAAAGTACTTGGTACTCTGTACTCGTTCATCAATTTTTGGAAGTACCCGGTACCCAGTACTCGAGTACAATTTATCAGTATCCGGCCCAGCTCTGTCTGGGAGTTTGTGACAAAGTACAAACGGTGTTTGAAAATCTTGCTAGAAGATGATGTAGCTACGAAACGAAACTTGATTATATTTGTTGCTGTATATCTTCGGAATCAACAGTTACAGTAAAGTTTTCAAGAGTCTATGTTGTTGTTTCAGTTCGTTCAATTCGTAATACAGATGCTGAAAGAAATTCGCAACTACTGCAATGGCCACACAAAATACTTTTGTTGATTGATGATTTAATTACTTACTCTCTACATCAATACAATATTCGACATGCATTCTTAAAAAATAAATAACAACTTCTCAGGACAGTAAACACTAGGTAGGACTAGACTAGACACTTATCACTTGTATTATGTACAACAGTTTTGAACACATTGATCAACCGTCAAAAATCCGTTCATTTCGTAGGCACGCTCGATATCAATTCCCTCCGCTTATAAACAGGCCCGCTCTGCGAGCTGGTGGTTTTGTCATCGCGTTTCGTTTCTGAAGATGCCGCCTCCAGGGCTTCAGAGTCGGGGATGTGCCGCGTCTGGTGCCTGGAGTCAGTGTACCGCCTCTTGGTATACTTTTTCTTCTCCCTATCGATCGCCGAAGCGGGAGTGGGGGACTTGGGCTTACTCGCCGTGTCCACCTTGATGATTCTCTCGAAATCAGCCGTTTTCGACCGCATAACGGCATTTCCGATACTGGTAATGCTCGGCGTGAACCGCGGTTCCCGCTCAACGGGTTTGCCGAGTTCGAAGATGGACCTAGATGGCTCTGGGTTCGAAACAGGCACCTTCTGCTTGGTGAACGATACCTCCCTTTGGTACGTCCTGGAGGGGTCCTTGCATTCCCGAATCTGCTGCACCTCCTGTATGGAAGAGAAGGAAACCTTCTGCGCGGTGGGAGTATTTTCCTTCGCGCTGCTACCACTTTTCGAAGTCTTCATCATAGTTTTCTGGGCCTGCGCGTCGTCTGGTATGTAGTTAACCGAAGTCCTCGTGCTATCGGGAGATGTGGGCGGACTCGACGCCCAAGACGGCGGAGAGCTGTACACACCGGCGTCCCCAATACTGCTGGAAACCGATGTTGGCGTGTTATGTATTGGACTGGAGTACGTTGCTGAGGATCCCACTGCCGAATCGTACCCTGGAACTACCGAAATGGACCCCGTGATGGGCTGCACGGTGGACGTCACAGACGAATCGCTACCAACAGAGAGGTTCCGCCTCCTCGGAGGTGCCGTGGGGGTCCTAATTAGCCCCACCGTTAACTGCTGCCTTCCGTTATCTCCATCCTCGATGAACGGAATGTCATCATCTACGTTATAGGACAAGGACTGATTCTGCGTGTGTACCGGTATTGTCAAACTTGCCGTTATGACTCCTCCGTTGTCCAAAACGTACGGAGATGATTTCCTCCTCTCGCTGAGTCCGTCACTGGCCCGCAGTATTCTTGTGATGTCGGAGTCTGTGTGCGTACTGCTGTTGCTTTCCAGCGATGAAGACCTGTTCTTGCCGTACTGGTAGTCTTCTTCCTTTTGGCCTCTGAAGCGGGATATTATTGTGAGCGCCGAAGAAGTGAGACTGCCATCTTCGTTTTTCTCCCTTCGCCTTCTGGTGCTTCTCTCGCGTATTCTATCCTTATGCCTGCCGAGGAAATAAAAACAACATTCAGTATTAAGATCACATAAGAATGTGTTATGATAGAATTTCAAGATATGTCATTTATGATACATACAGTGTGACCCACTTAAGATCGGAGCATCCTTATAAAATCTACATAGGAATTTTTTTATTTTTTTTCGTAAGGCAGACATTCAAAAAGTGTACTAGAACACCAAATTTCACGAATAAATCTCCATTTCCAGGCCAACTGATCAGGTCAAAAATCAAAAAAACTTACTAATAGCGATTTTTTTTATAAAAATTCCAACTACACCACTGGATTCGCGACATTTTCAAATGGTTACTATGTGAATAACGTTGAAATGCGTCATTCAATAAAAAAAGTATAAGGGAATGAAATTTGAAAAATATGCTGGTCAATCAACCCACCAATTCAATTTCAAAAGTTTTATCAGAACTTTGACTACACCGCTGGATTCAGGGAACCTCAAAATATCACTGGCTGTAATTTCATCGGAATCTGTTGATAAATAAAGAAAATAAAAAATTATGAGATGAAATAATATTTTCCTGAAATTCCATTAACATGTTTTTCAAATTTTATTATCTTCTTCTTATTTATGAACAGATTTCGATGAAATTGGCCAGTGATATATCGAAACTTCATGAATACATTCGTGTATTCAGAATTTCGATAAAAGTTCTGAAATTGAATTGGTGAGTTGATTAAGCGGCATATTTTTCAAATTTCACTACCTTATAACATTTTTATTGATTGACGCATATCGCGAAACCAGTGGTGTAGTTGGAATTCTTCTAAAAATAGCTAGTAATTTTTTTTTTTACCTTGAAAAATCAGATTAGTTCGCCATGGATATGGAGATTTATTCATAAAATTTGGTGTCCTAGTGGACTTTTTGAACATTTTGAAGTTTTCTTTTGTAACATTAGCTGCATTCCCCACTAGTCAATAGTTTAATATACAGTGAGCACGTAAAGGTTGGAACAAATTCGTTGAAAGCTTGATATGGCCGTTGGCGAAAAAAAGCTCAGACATCGATTTTCTCTTTCAGTTGCGTATTTTTTGGATTACTTAAACTTTTGATGACGTCATTGCCGTCGAGTTATGACGTCATTAGAATTATTTTTAAATGGCAATACCCTATTTTGATAATACTTTCAAAAAGAACGAATTTTTCTGTGTATGTATGTCACATTTTTTCTTATGCTTCAAAAAGTTTGCACCACATAGGAAACATTTTTATTATTCATTTGTCAGAAAATTGTAATCTTCATAAAAATTGATGCAATGCGAAAAACTCGTTATCAGAGTTATCAAAATTCTAAATTACTAAATAATGTACAGGAAAGAACAAAAACTAGGAATTTTTATCAAGAGTAACTACCCTCATTTTTGATATTATCAAAAAAAATCTGTCGAGAAAAGTTGCTGAGAGTTGAAAACAATATTCAAATTTGAAATCATAGTCACCTATCCAACACAATATTTTTTTCCAATTTTTTATGAATTAAGTGATCGTAAATTCGTATATATAATAATTGATTTATTCAATAATTTTCTGCTATTAAATTTTACTACTTAGTTATTGTGAATATAGAATCATATAGAGTGAAATATCAAATTTGCACCAAAAAACTAGTCACACCATTTTCATCAAACGTTGATGTTTTTGTACAAATAATAAATTTGTCCAAATTTGGTATTGACTAATTATTATAGGAATATGAGGGAGCCGTCTAAGGGGTACTAGTACTTTTTATGAGGCAGGAACCATAAATAAATGCAAAAAAAATATTTTGCTGCGTAGATGGCTGTGATATGCCCAATGAGTGCGACAGAGATTTTTAACCTTCTGAATCGTGTGGAGTCTCATGAGAAATGAAACAAATTTGTGTTCTTAAAACTGATTTCTTTCAGAAACACAGTTGATTAGTAGTTAAATGGTATTTTGATTATGAATCCGAAGACATTTGACTTATTTTGCCTCCTACTAAGTAAAATCGATCGGAAATGTAAGAGGTTCGTTTCATTGCTGCTGGCGTACAGTGTATCATTTGAAATTATTCCTTCGAAGTCATTTTGTATATTTTTGTTGTATTAATCGATCGTACGAAATCCATAATTCTACGGCAAAAATGACTGTAGGTATGGGCATGTTTCCACTTGAAGTGAGAGTGTATTTCAAACAGTCTATGTTATTTTTATCAATGTGTTCCTTCTTTTACATGACATGCTTCTCCCCATATTGAATGAAAGTTTGATTTTGTAGAGGGAAATTGCCAATTTGCTTCTTGGGATCTGATGATGGAATAGTTATTTATGGTACTAGTGTGTTATATTGAAAATAAGTCCCGGGAGAAAGAGGCCGTCAGGCCGAGTGGTATAAATTCTAAAGTGACTTAGGAAACATAACACATGAGTGGCATACAATGTTTTATCCAACACATGACAGTTATGACCCATTATTAATGTCATTTTAGACAAGTAAACTATCAAATAACACAATAGTGAGTTATGGATTATAACTCACGCACACTATCAAATAACAAACTATCAACTAATTTTGATTTGAATAAAGATGACAGAGAAATCAAACATGATATTTTATTAATTTCGAAAAATAAACCCACCTTTCTTCCAGACATTGATAGATATTCAAAGTGGAAAAAACTGATAAGAGTAACAGCTTTCACATAAAGATTCATCGACAATTGCAGGAGAAAGGACGACAGGAATAAGCAAGAATTGACTACAGATGAAATGGAGAGAGCTGAAAAAATATGGTGTGAAGAAGTGCAAAGAGAAATGTTTGGTGAAGAAATGAAGTCATTGAAAACAGGTTGTTATGTTTCTAAAGGTAGTGAATCAGTTGTCTCCTTATTTGGAAAACAATCAAATGTGTTTGAAGGGAAGAACTGATAATTCGAGAGAATTACTTTTCGAAACGAAAAGACCAATCATTTTGCCAAACAAGCATAGATTCACATTATTATTGGTAGAATACTATCATTGGAAACTTGGACATGGCGGACTTCAGATGGTGTTGAATGAAGTTCGACAAATGTTTTGGATCATACGCGGAAGAAAATTGGTAACGAATTTTATCAAATCATGCAGATTCTGTTTAAGGTTGAAAACCAGACCAAGAACTGTTCAAATGGGACAACTTCCTCATTTTAGACTGACCAAGCCAGAAAGAGCATTTACCTTCGTTGGTGTAGACTACTTTGGACCTATGGAAGTTACCATGGGTAGGAAGAGACATAAACGTTATGGCGTTTTATTCACTTGTCTTTCAGTTAGAGCTATTCATATAGAATTAGCTGAAAGTCTTACCACCGATTCAGCAATTTTGGCACTAAGAAGATTCATTGCACGACGTGGGCAACCGAAGATCATTTGGAGTGACAATGGAAGTAATTTGAAAGCTATCCAAAAGGAACTGAAGAACAGCATACAGAGTTTGGACAACAAAAGGATAAGAGGTGAAATGATAGCTGATGAGATTGAATGGAAAAGAATTTCTCCTGGGAGTCCTCATATGGGGGGAGCTTGAGAAAGAATGGTGAGATCAGTGAAGCAAGCTCTACATATCACTTTGAAAGAAGCAGCACCAAGACAAGAAGTACTCCTTACGTATCTGATGGAAGCAGAGCATACTGTGAATAGCCGGCTATTGACATACGTGTCCTCTGATTCCAATGACCCCAAAAGCCTCACGCCTAACTTCAACTTCAAGCATCGCTAAACCACCTGATTTCTTCGACAGAAATAAAGGAGACCTGAAGAAACAATGGAGAATTTCTCAAAAACTAGCTGAAAATTTCTAGAACAGATGGGTTAGAGAATATTTACCCACTCTGACGAAGAGGACGAAATGGTATGAAGATTCTAAGAACATCAAAGAAGAGGAAATCGTCATATTGATGGAGAATCAACTTCCGCGCAACAATTGGCCAATGGGAAAAATTCCATATCCAGGCAAAGACGGTTAAGTTCGAGTGGTCGACATGAAGACAAGAACAGGAACATATCAAAGACCGACTGTGAAGTTATGCCCTCTAGACCTTCTAGAATTGAGTAACGGATGAAATGGATTCCGTTTCAGGGGGGAGAAATGTTTGAATTTGATATTTATTTATATTTTTTTTGTTCAAATTCAATTTAAGTTTTGTAATAATGCGTTACTCTGTATACATTGATGTTCACATTTACTTTTATGAGTTGACATAGTGATGAAAAAAAAAGAGTAAATAGAATAGAATAGAAATTTTGAAAGAACGAATCTGAATTATTAAAACATTGTATGCCACCCGTGTGTTATGTTTTCTAAGTCACTTGAGAATCTTTCTCGCGTGACTTATTTTCAACATAACACACTAGTACTATAAATAACTATAATTTCGTTGGGAACTTATTGTAATCCGGATTTACCTTCCTGGAAAGATGAGTTCAGAAGAACCAAATGAACTAACTTTTTCGAAAGCGTTGCCATTTCGGAGATTATAATTATTATCTGTAGCTGGTATGTCGACGTAGGTACATGTTAATAAAATTTTTGCTGACGAAATTAAATATTTTTTTGTACAACTGACATTAAAAATGACGTTTTTAATTCATTGACACATGAACTAAAAACTGACGTTTTCACAAAATCACTTTTAACACTAGTGTAGTAGTATTTAGTCCAACTGTAGAATGTCCTTCATCACTGACAAATAATGACATTCATAAATAAAGTGCGTTGGGGTTTATTATATTTGAAGTATCTGTCAGTCAGCCTTGTAATCCAAAGATCGTGTGTTCGAATCCTTATGGATCTTATTTTTTTTTGTTTTTTTCTTACTAGCAGTAACTGTTGAACAAAAAATTTTGTATGATACATTTGTTAAAAGTGATTTTATTTTGCTCGTGGGGTTGCTCCACTCGCTAACGCTCGTTTCGCAATATTCCCCACTCACAAAATAAAATGCCACTTTTAACACTTGTATCATAAATAACTATTTCATCAATACAAGTTTTGTTAACACAGTAAAAGTTCACAATCCCAAAAAGACTAGGTGAGTAATTCATTGTCAATGTATCTCTCTATAAGTTACTTCTGATTTTTCTTGATTGATTTTCCATGCACATTTGAATATTTCAACTCAGAATGAAAAATATTTTGTTGAAATATAGTGTTACATACATTTCTTTGCTATTGTTATGTTCCTCACCTTATTCTCATGCCTACATTTGGACCACCAGTGGCTGCTGCTTCATGAAGGAATTCCTCTCTGGAATATGTTCTCTTCTGTTCTGATGGAATCATTTTCCCATCGAATACACTATCGAGGGGTGGATCTGCAGTTAAGGCTATAGGAGTCCAAGGAGCTGAACTGCTTTCGCTATCCAGCTCATCAACGGACCTTGAAAAAAAAAAATTATATATTTCTTCTATTTATTCACCGAGTGCATTATTATAGAATATGATCACAAGTATAAAGTCCTAGACGAATGAAATACTGTTTTTTTCCACGAATACTGTTGGTTTTGTTCGTGTTCGAAAGTATGGGTTTTTATTGATAAAAATGATACTTTTTATCTTTCTTTTGACGTGTATATTTTTTATATCAAAAGTGACACAAAAATCTGAACAATATTTATCAAAAACGGATAACTACCAAAACGAGCGTTACTATGCAAATTTTCAATTGTTGGTTTTGTTCGTGTTCGAATGTATGGGTTTTTATTGATAAAAATGATACTTTTTATCTTTCTTTTGACGTGTATATTTTTTATATCAAAAGTGACACAAAAATCTGAACAATATTTATCAAAAACGGATAACTACCAAAACGAGCGTTACTATGCAAATTTTCAATATACAATGTGAACATTTAACATACTGCCCGCCTTGAAATACTCCAGTTATTTCAAAAAAAAATACCATAGGTACAAAATGAAGTCAACGAGATATGTGGAAATACGCGGAATGTTTTTAATACACTAACATCAATCATTTTCATCACACGGAAGTGGCCATACTTTAGAGATGGCTCGTTTCACTACACCACCACTATAGCGAACGGATACCACTCGCACTATACCATCGCTGCCAGGGTGGACGTCAGTTATTCTGCCTAAACACCATTTCATGGGCGGAATATTATCTTCTTTGAGCAGGACCAGGGCATCAATGGTAATGTTCGATTGGACTGATTTCCTACGAGATCGCTGCTGTAGCGTATGTAGGTAATTTCGGGTCCACTGGTTCCAGAACTGCTGGATCATTTTTTGTAGTTGCTGGTAAGAGTTCAGTCTATTGAAGGGTATTTCGGTGACATTGTTTTGTGGAACGGACAGCAAGGAATCTCCAATCAAAAAGTGTCCTGGGGTTAAGGCTTGTAGGTCGGAAGGATCATGGGAAAGGGGTAGGAGAGGGCGTGAATTCAGGATTGACTCAATCTGCACGAGTATTGTGAGCATGCTTTCATAAGTAACCTTGGAATCCTTCAGTACTTTTCCCAAATGATATTTAAAAGATTTTACCGCGGCCTCCCAAATTCCACCAAAATGTGGGGATCTGGCGGGTATGAAGTGCCAGGATATTTTATTTTCTTTAAAGTAAGAATCGTATTGATCAAGAAATGGTAAATTCAAAATCATGTTGTGCATTCTTTGAAGTTCGTTATTTGCACCTGCGAAATTCGTAGCATTGTCTGAATAGAGGTGTTGACATAATCCCCGACGTGCAACAAATCGCTTGAGGGCATTCATGAAGCTATCTGATGTTAAATCGGTGACTATTTCAATATGTACAGCCTTTATTGCCAAACACACAAAAATTGCAAGATATGATTTTATGAAGGTGCGTGTTCGCGATTTGCCATCCTTTATGAGGTACGGGCCCGCGTAATCTATACCAGTGAACATGAATGGTCTAGCAGGTGTGACTCTCATTTCAGGCAATTCACCCATCAGTTGCGAAGAAATTGGTGGTTTGGCGCGAAAACAAACTATGCATTTTCGTAAAACACTGCGAATAGCATTTCTGCCATTTAAAGGCCAAAATTGTGTTCGTAATTGGGACAGAATTATCAATAATTTCGTGAATTTGTGCTTCGGGGGCAAAATTATCGGGTGTTTTTCATTATATGATAATTGCGAATTATTTAAACGTCCACCCACTCGAATAATATTGTTTGAATCTAAAAAAGGATTCAGCGAAAACAACTTACTTTTTGGATGTATGGATCTATTTTTTTCTAAGGAAATAAATTCTTGTTTGAACGAGTGAACATAGCCTTGTGGTTGAATTTTCTATTTCCGATATTGACAAATTAAATTCAGTCGATAGATTTTCACTATTTATTTTTGTCATATGGCCCATCGACTCATATTCGATTAAGAAATCATCGTATTGTTTTTTCAAGTCAATATTTTTCGTTAATCTATTTTCAATGCCACGAAATCGGGACAAAGCCGTTTTCAAAGATTCACCCAAATTGACATGAATATCTTTGAGAGGTAATGAAACGGTACAACGTCCGGTATCATCCTGCTCAAAGTGCGCTCGAAAATCTAATTCACATTCAAGTTCTTCAGTTGACAATTTAGCATGCTCGTGATGCACACTTTCGATGAGCCAAAATTTTTCTAATTGATCGTTCAATGCATTTTGGGAAGAATTTATATTTAAAAAACATTTATTTTGATCTTTAGATTCATAAATATTTTGAGAATACGGCCCTGCTACTAACCAACCCAACTTCGTGTCCTGAAGAATTGGTTTTCCGTTTCCCAAATGAATCTGATTTTTGTTGAGCAACTCAAAGAATATGCCTGCTCCCAACAAAATATCAATCTGGTTCGCTCTACTGAAATGATGGTCGGCTAATTGCACGTATTTTGGAATATTTAACGACTTGGCATCAAATGAAAACCGAGGAAGACTTTCCGCTATTTTTTCAACCAGTAAAAACTGTAGTTTCGCTTCATAAGAACAGTCAATGGATGAAATCGTAGTTTCGATTTTCTGACTGATATTCAACTTTGATTGTCCTATTCCTGTTATCGGTAAGTTAATTTTCATTGAATCCAAATTAAGTCGATTAAATAATTCTTTTGTGCAAAAATTAGACTGACTACCAGAGTCCAGCAGCGCTCGGCATTCGACTGGCCTGTTTTTTCTATCGAATATATAAATAATTGCTGTGGATAATAATATTTGCGATGGATGATGAATGCTATGATTTGATAATAAAGTGGTTGAATATTCATTACCTAATGTAGTATATGAAGATTCTTCGCACTCACGACTAGACTGCGGCTTGTTCTGATCATGCGTGGAAACTTGATTGTGTTTCGATTCGTGATTATCATTATCATTATTACCTATATGCAATATTGAATTATGCTTTTGATTGCATGTAGAACATCCGCGAATTCGACACTCGTGCGCCAAATGACCTCGCCTGAGACAGTTCAAACATATTTTTTGTTTTTTCAGTTCTGAAAATCGATCCTTGATTGGGAAGGATAATAGTTTATTACATTTGTATGTATAGTGATTATTCATTTTACAAAATGAACAACTGAATGCCTGTGATTTATTCGAATTTTGAAGCGTCTCGGTTGCTACAAATGATTTTTCTGAATTATTTTTTGATTTGAATTTCTCTGCTATTTTATTATCTAGAGTTTCTAACATTTGACATCTTATTTTTAAAAATTTCAACATGTCTTCTAAGGTTGGCAGATTCTGTTTGATAGAATTCTCCCATTCTTTTCTGGTATTATAATCTAATTTAGTGGATAATAGATACACTAAAAGTGTATCCCACGTCCCGACTGGCTGCCCTAAACTCTCAAGAGATCTAAAATGCTTTAAGAAATTATCAACAAGTTTTCGAAGTGCCGTATGTGTTTCTTTCGTTACTGTTTGTAAATCGAAAATACCTTTCACGTGATTATGTGTTATAATGCGCTTGTTTTCGTAACGCTCTTTTAGAAGTTCCCAGGCTACAGAATAGTTCGCTTCACTTATCTCAATGGATTGAATCACATGAGATGAATCACCCTTTAGACAAGATTTCAAATAATAAAATTTTTGAATATTATTCATGTTCGGATCATTATTTATGAGAGCATTGAATGTTTCAAAAAACGGTATCCAACCTTCATATTCACCATTGAAATGAGGTAAATTGATTATTGGAAGTCGCACATTGTTTGTCGATATGGCAAGATTATTCATAGGATTATGAATGGAAGTAGTCGGATTTTGCTGATTATTTGCAAATGTTTGATTTATAATTTGAGAGGGAATTGTTTGTTGTAATTTCGAATGTTGTTCAGCAACGCTTTTGTTTGAAACTGAAAATGTCTCAATCAACAAGTTTGCTCGAGAGATACCATCATAATATTTGTCCTCAAATGAATTGCGGCAAGTCGCATGACCATCGAGATCGTCCGGTACTAATTCCTCTATCCCACTTTGCGTGTGATCGAATTCATCCAAAATACCTATCATTTTTTCCAAACGTAGCTTGAGTTCGAGTTGATTCTTTTCATTATTCTCATTTTCAACTTTTTCTACAAAACTGACAAATTTAGATAATTGACGTTTCAAATTGGCATTTTTTTTCTTGAGACTTTTTAGTTCAGCCTCTGCCATTTTAATGAAATAGTTAAACTATATTCTAACGTGAAAAAGTCAAAACGTTTTTTATATGAAGCAATTACAACAATGTTGCACAGATCGAATGAATCACGAATAAGTAAGATTCACAAGTGATAAGGAACGGAAAATGGAAAAGGAAATGGGATATGACCTGTTTACAGCTGCCGCAACTGACCGTCTGTTTTGCTTGTCCGGAGAACTGCTACTGCTACTGCTACTGCTCTGCTTGTCAATCTGTCTTGTCAACCGTTTAAAATATCTATTTTGCTCGAAGGACCATGTTGGTTTTGTTCGTGTTCGAATGTATGGGTTTTTATTGATAAAAATGATACTTTTTATCTTTCTTTTGACGTGTATATTTTTTATATCAAAAGTGACACAAAAATCTGAACAATATTTATCAAAAACGGATAACTACCAAAACGAGCGTTACTATGCAAATTTTCAATATACAATGTGAACATTTAACAAATACTTCATGTCTGGTTATTGAAGTAATTTCGAATATCACAATAATGAATGGACAGATGAACTCCTCGAGCTCCAAAGTAAGCAGCTTTACAATATGTATGCAATACTGTAACGGAATAACCCTGTATAATCGGAAAGTCCGTGAAGGGATTTCTTTCAACTGATCGCCTGCGAAGCACCGAGTTTCTTTGCAGCCGTTTTTATTCAACGATAAAAACGTGGAATGACCGAGGTACGCGTATCGTTTATTTTCACGACAGCTGATCACGATTGTTTCTTTGCTTCCGAGACCCGAAACCAAAAAGGTGCTTTTGCGAATCTGATAGCCTTTTGGGGCTGATGATGTGAAATTGTTGCTAACTATTAAGCTATCTATACCCTGGTATTAGGTGAGTGGACTAGTTTGCTCCAAGATTACGTTCTCGTTGATAAATAAAGAAGTAACGTTGGAATTGTTATTCTATTTGTATTTATCTTAGTCGAATGTGAATCTCAGAACATTATATCGAGCGTTTTATTTTTAGATTTCGTACTGGCATTTTTTGTGTGGATTTTGGGGAAAATAAATAACCTGTTCTCGCCTTCTTTTTCCAACACCGTTGTTTTTATTCATGCCCAGTAAATAAGAAGAACCTAAGAAAAACCCCTGAGATAAATAAAGTCGTTTCTGAGCTCAACCGCCACAGCGTGTCACCCAACTCGAGGCAAACAATTTACTGGGTGTTTGAAGTGTTGAAAAGGAAAACTACGAGGTTATCAGTAAAATGCCACTCAACAGAACTCCCACGGAAAATAGTGGTATTACCGTAAATGAAACCATGAACCTTCGTAATCGGAACGTCCAAAGAAGAAATCCAGTATTAAACGCCAATGCAAATAATACGGGGGCCGTTCCAAAAGGACTACCGTTACATGAGAGTGAACGAGGTAACAATAAAAGCAATTGCGATGGTAATATTGAAGTTTCTGTTAATGGGAACCAAGGTAACCAAATGGAAACACCTCAATTGAAGTTACAACAAGGTAGGAGAGACATTTTATTCAATACTGTGCCACAACAAAACCGAAAATATCCAGCAAGGCTTTTGCAGCCTTCTTTTTCATCAGTACGAGTTTCCGAAACTGAAAAATCACAGGAAAACGCGAACTCAAGAGAAAATATTTCTTGTTTAGCCAGTCAGTTCAGAAATATACACTTTTCAGATAGGAATTCGAACCATATGAATAATTCATACATGAATAATTTGCCTCCTGATATTGACAATAGATTAAACCCATCGAATGTTCAATCTTATAATCGGAATAGTGGTGTGCCAGTATACACTGCTCAACAAAATAATTTGGGATTTGGTAGTGAAACACAAACAAGACCAGGGTTGAATTTAGGCCAAAATAATCAATACACACTACCAGAATACCAACCTATTTTGTCAAATTTAACTAACACGGTGAGTCAGCAAAATTGTAGTGATACCAGGTTGCCGAATTTTGTACCTAATTATGGTTATCAGAATTATCAATCAATCGGCTTACCCACTTACACTGCTGGTAAAAATCAAGGGCAACCGGTACCACAGAATTTTCGAGACGCAACTCAATCTGTTCAACGATTTCCAAATCATTCATTTAATAACAACAATCAGCAAATTATAAATAGTGAGGGTACAGACCCAAGGTCGTTACGGAGTGACCCATTGTTTAATTTACCCTTGTTTTCTAATAATAAAGTAGGGGCAACTGACAGCAATGTAGGTGTGTCTCCGGACATATCCAATTTAGTTACACAAATTGTAAGTAATTTAGTGCAAAATGGTCTACTCAATAATACAGAGTCTAGAGCAAAATTTCAGCAAATCGACTTAAATCGAAAATTGATAATTTTTGACAATTCTGAGAAAATTCATCCACTAGATTTTTTGGAACAAGCCAGATGGCATTTTAACTTAGAAAAATGTTCGTTTCAAGAATATATACCTATATTGAAAAATCATTTACAAGGTCTAGCTTCAGTATGGGGCCAAGCATTTTTACACAAATGCGAAAATTTTGATTCTTTTGAAAAATCATTTACTAATCATTTTTGGAATGAAGATATCCAAAGTAAAATAATACAGCGCTTGCAAAATGATGTTTTTAAAGACAATGAACAGTCATATGCCGACCATATGGTAAAATATGTCGCAATGTCACGATATTTAGAACCAATATATTCGGAAAAAACGATGATAAAAATTATTGGTCGTCATTTTCCGGAACATGTCGCCGCAGTCCTAGTAGGAGTGTCTAGTTATAGTGAGGCTCTGGAAAGACTTCGTCAAGCGGATTATTACCGTAAAATACCTCGCCCAGTATCACCGTGGTCAGGTAGGAATGAACTTGATCGCGGTCCTTACAAAAAAACTTTTCAAAACGATCATAACCGTCCGAATAAAAATTATCAGGGTCTTATTGACGAAAAAAATACGAAAAAAATTTCACATATTACCATTGACCATGATGAGGTAGATGGTGTGTCAGATAATCCGGGAAACGAAAACCTTCCTCACGAGTATTAGCCCGGGACGTGAAGGAAAAAAATCGACGGGTGTTGCAAATTTTCAATAATCCTAGAGATGATTTGCTGATCGATAGTGATGAAGAATTCGTAACATATAAGACACAACATCCGACTATCATTTTAAACTTCTACAATAACAAATTTCCGGCATTGTTGGATACCGGTAGCGAAATTTGTGCGTTGAGCGAAGAAGTTTGGTCACAAATCGGAGAATCCCATTCAATCATTCCCACCTTTCCATGTACGGGAATTCGAGTTACAGGGGCGTTCAAAACTAAGCAACGTCGAGTTCGGCAACAATCTCTCTTGACCTTTTCTATTTCAGGTTCTGAGTTCGGTCACGAGTTCTTACTAATTCCAGATCTTGCATTCCCCATTATTTTAGGCATAGATTTCCTGAGACTATACTCGGCGCGTATTCATTTAGGAGCGGAGAAAATATTTTTTCAACTAGCAGAATCGACATTAGAAGTGTCATTAAGTGGTTCATACACCGGTTATGATACCGAATCCATGCAAATGAAAATTGTGCGTTGTAAAAAAATTGCGATTGTGTCAGACGTCAATGACGAAAACTACAATTATGCACCGAGCGACGAAGAATTCAAATCAGTTATCAATAGCGTCGAGTTAACTCCAGCACAAAGAGATGCATTTGCAAGTCTCTTGCGTGATCATCGGGCTATTTTTTCTGAAAGACCCGGTTATGTGACCGGTTACGAGCATCATATCGAGATGAAAGATCTAACGGAGTTTTGTTTAAGACAGTATCCGGTACCGATCAGTCATCGGGAAGCCGTTCAAAAACAATTAGATTTAATGGAAACTTGGGGTGTGATCGTTAGAGATGCCACACCTTATGTGTCACCCATTATGACAACTGTCAAAAAGAACGGTTCGGTACGGATTTGTTTAGATGCAAGGCATTTAAATACCGTAATGAAACGCGAATATGAGTCCCCCAGACCAGTAGAAGAAATTTTGCATACGCTCAACAAAATCGGCTTCATGTCATCAATCGACTGTACACATGGTTATTGGGCAATACCGTTATCGCCGCAATCACAAAAATTTACGGGTTTTCGATTTAATGGCCGCACATACTGTTTCAAAACGCTTCCTTTCGGCCTTTCAACCAGTGTCAGCGCGTTCACTCGATGCATGTCAAAAATTTTAGGACCTTCTTTCGAACCATTCGTGAAAGTCTATGTTGATGATATTTTGATCATATCGGAAACGTTCGAAACTCATATTGAACATTTGAACAAAGTCTTAACTCGTTTGAGGGAAGCAGGGTTCACCCTTCGACTTTCAAAATGTCATTTTTTCAAAACCGAAATGAAGTTTTTGGGCAACGTAGTGAACCGTGAAGGATACCGGCCGGACCCAAATCGCACTCAAGCCATTTTGGATTACCGGTTTCCCAAAAATGTCAAAGAACTACAGCGTTTTTTGGGGATGGCCAATTTTGATCGGTCATTTTGCCCGGAATTTTCACAAACCGCTGCTCCTCTGATGCAACTTCTCCGAAAAACCGTAAAATGGAGATGGTCTGAAGTTGAACGAAAATCATTTGATCGACTTAAAGAATTATTGTGTCAAAATACCTTGTTATATCACCCAAAAACGGATGTTCCTTTGTGTGTACAGACGGACGCCTGTGACACAGGAATTGGTGCGCAACTCTTTCAAGTGGTTGAAGGTCAGCGGTATCCCATTGCTTGGGCCAGTCGGTTACTACTTGATCGCGAAAAGCGCTATCACATCAATGAAAAAGAGACGCTCGCTTTGGTATGGGCCCTCAGCAAATTTCGTGTATATTTATTAGGCCGCCCCTTCATTGTCTACACTGATAATAGCTCCGTAACTTACCTTCAAAGTTGTAGGCTGTTGTCAGCTCGGATAGCCCGATACGCACTTGCCATCCAGGAGTACGATTTCACTCTAAGACATATTCCAGGTTCTCAAAATCTGGTTGCAGACTCTTTGTCCAGATATGCGGCCGTCCGACCCCCCGCCCCTTCCGACCATCTTTTCAAAATTTACGCCGGTTTATCTCTTCCGAGTGGGATCAAGACCGAACTCAAGCATTTACGTCAGGGTCAACGCGAAGACGCGAAACTACGCGATATAATCGAGAACTTGTCGGAAGACCCGAAACTACGGTCTAGGTTTCTACTACACGACGGATTGCTGTACCTTCGGCAGAGTGAAGATGAATTCTATCGGCTCTGTATTCCGAAAAATCTCATCGAGCAGATCGTCGAAACGTATCATCGGCTATTTGGCCACTTCGGGTCCTATAAAACCTGGAACGCCATGCGCTATGAGATGTGGTGGAGTAATATGTCTCGAGATATCAAGCGGGTAATAAAAAAATGTGGTATCTGCCAACAAGCCAAGTCTAGTTCTTTGCCAAAGCCCCCATTGCAACCAATTATACCAGAAGGAAAAAATTGCGTGTTGTCTATCGATCTCTATGGGCCACTTCCCAGAAGTCGAGGTGGGGTTATATTCATTTGTGTACTCCTAGACGTTTTCACGAAATACGTCACGTTATACGCCTTGAAGAAAGCCACTACTCGAGCGATTCTCCATCGCCTGACGAAAGACTACTTTCCTAAAATGGGATTACCGGAAAGCGTGTTGACTGACCACGGTACGCAGTTTACTGCTTATAAGTGGACTCAGACCTTGGAAGCTTTAGGTGTTAGGGTAATGCGGTCATCTGTTCGACACCCACAATCCAACCCGGTTGAGAGGGTAATGCGGGAAATTGGTAGGCTTTGTCGTACCTATTGTTATGATCAGAATACCCGATGGGCCTGTGAAATTCCAAATTTCACAACGTTCATCAACTCCCTAGTACATGAATCTACCGGGTACAGCCCGCGTGAACTCCAGTTAGGCGAAGAACGTATTCGGGTGCTGCCAACCAAGTTGCAGGGACCGCGTACCGATCAAGAACAGAAGACGGTAGAGAAAAAATTGATTCTTGCACGGGAAGCTCTGCTGAGCGCCGCCGCACGTCGTTCGGTAAGACACCCTTCGCGCCCGTGGAAAGAATTTCGTCCTGGCGACAAAGTGCTGCTAAAAGCCAACGTGGTGTCATCTGCAGTCAAATCCGAAACGAAAAAATTCTTACTTCTCTTCGAAGGACCTTATGTGGTGAAAAAGTTGATCGGTGTGGCGACATACGTTTTAATGGACGAAGAGACCCAGCGCGAAAGGGGTACGTTTCATGTCAGTAAACTAAAACTATTCCGTACTAGTTGTCCGGAGTAATGGTAAATCTTCTAATCAGCCTACGCTATCTTATAAGATTGGTGGGGGCATGATGTAACGGAATAACCCTGTATAATCGGAAAGTCCGTGAAGGGATTTCTTTCAACTGATCGCCTGCGAAGCACCGAGTTTCTTTGCAGCCGTTTTTATTCAACGATAAAAACGTGGAATGACCGAGGTACGCGTATCGTTTATTTTCACGACAGCTGATCACGATTGTTTCTTTGCTTCCGAGACCCGAAACCAAAAAGGTGCTTTTGCGAATCTGATAGCCTTTTGGGGCTGATGATGTGAAATTGTTGCTAACTATTAAGCTATCTATACCCTGGTATTAGGTGAGTGGACTAGTTTGCTCCAAGATTACGTTCTCGTTGATAAATAAAGAAGTAACGTTGGAATTGTTATTCTATTTGTATTTATCTTAGTCGAATGTGAATCTCAGAACATTATATCGAGCGTTTTATTTTTAGATTTCGTACTGGCATTTTTTGTGTGGATTTTGGGGAAAATAAATAACCTGTTCTCGCCTTCTTTTTCCAACACCGTTGTTTTTATTCATGCCCAGTAAATAAGAAGAACCTAAGAAAAACCCCTGAGATAAATAAAGTCGTTTCTGAGCTCAACCGCCACAATACCTACAAACACTCTTCCCCATATGGAAGCATTAGAGAGCACCACAATGCTCCAAGAAAAGATGAACATTCAATGAACCAGGCTATCGGAATTTATTGCGAAAGACGGGACAACCAGTCATCAAATGATACAACTGCATGCATGTTAAAAATCCGTGAAGAAGTTCAGCAAGAGATAAGGCGTTGAAAGTTATACTTCAAAGGAAGATGGAAGGAAGGCACTTGGGGATACCTACCTACTTGGTGCTGGCCATCTCGAGAGTATAAGGGGTGTCCTAATATTCTGTCACATTTCAATTCATGCCTAGACAAGTGACAGCTGACAGCTTCCCACCCCGACATATTTTGATATATTTATGTATTTTTGTTCACTTGTATCATCACATAACAAAACGTAAAATGAATTTAATAGTTGTTCATTTCATTGGGATGCACACTAGAATCCCAAACTGCCAAAAATTGGGGGCTACAACTAAAAGTAGCTACATGGCCAGACCCATGACAACATATAGAACGGTGGTAAAGTGGCCAAAGACCAAGCAGGAAGAAGTGCGGGAGGGCTCTGGGGGTTGTAGAGACAAGTATGTCTGAGTGCCACCAGGACTATGAGATCTACCCCAATAGTCGCACTCAACCTGCTACTATACCCATATTCATTCGAAGACAAGTTAAATCAAATACGAGCGTGTTGCTTAGAGGACTAGTACCTACAAGCAATAAGCAAGGCAAATACGACAACAAGCCATATGAACAGTTGGAAAACAAACCCGTTATGAAAATGATAAATGACATAGTTCCAATAAAACCCTCAATACAAGCATTTAGGACAGGCTGCGTGGAAGAAGAGACCTCCTATCGAAGCGGATATTGCTGTTTTCACGGAAGGCTCAAAAACTGATAAAGGTTCAGAAGCCGGCATACAGTATCGGAAACTTTTCATCTGGGGTATAGACCGAAATCTACGCGAGTAACAATAAGGAACGCAATGATATGATAAAACCACATAAATAAGAGAGATCCCAAGTAGCACACCCATATTGGGACAATATTGGTACAATATTGTGGAAATATTGGCAAAATATTCAAATAATAATATTGGCGAGAAAAAAAATGTTAACATTCGGCGATATTGATCGAATATTTAAAAAATAATATTAGTCTAATATTCTCGAAGCAATATTGTCCTCAAAATGTTAGGCGATATTAGTACAATATCGCTGTAGCACACTTACATTGGAATAATATTGGTAAATATTGGCAAAATATTAATTAATATTTTATTATTAATATAATTATTTCTGGAGATTGGCACAATATAACTTGGAAATTTTATACAAATGATATTAGTGAAATATTGAGGAAGCACTATTGGCCCCAAAATATTTAGGAATATTGGTACAATATCATTTGCATATATTGGTAAAATATTCAAATGGAATATGTTGCCTTGGAAACATTGGTGAAATATTTCCAGAAAATGTCGAATAAAATGAAAATTCTACAATTTCGTTTCTACTTCAATTTACCACTGAGTAGATTGACTTGTAAACGCATTGTGAGAAGCCTTATTTAATATATGTTACTATGATTCAGCTGTTGTTCCATATGTGGGGACACCTAGCGGTTTCTTACCCAAGTTTAATCATGATTCATTTCAATATTGTTTATTGAATATTTGGCCGATATTCAAATTCCAATCCTAGTGATAAATGTATTTTGTAATATTGTATCAATATTGTCTTTCAAATATTGGCGTAAGGTTTTCGTAACAATCTCAATCAATATAGGGTCAATATAATTTTTAGGATATGGATTAAATAATATTTCACAAATGTGCTATCAAACTTGGATAAACAATATTGTTTTTTATCTCTGAAATCGATATGAGAGTAATATTGAAATCGCAATAGTGGAGCTAGATGCTGGAAACAATATGTAGGCAATTTTACTCTATCGATATTGGTGAAAATTATTGAACTAATATTGACCCAATATTTCATGAAACAATATTTATTCAGAACAGGCTGAGCCAATATTCCACCAATATCAGTAATGAAATATTTTTTTTCCAATATGAACCCATATTGGTTCAATATTATTTTTACATTTACAATGTATCCATATTGGCCCAATATGAAAACAAGGTTCAGCCAACATGAGGTGCTACCTGGGATGCACTACTGTGGGCCTCTCCTGTTACCCCACTCGACGCATTGACGAACCACGTGGCAATGCGAAACACCGCACACAGCTCACATCGATATCCCTTCCTCGAGCGAGTAGAGGAAAAATTGTAACGCTCTTTCAACATATAGCAAGATATTCTTTATGCTCTCATGAAACCCAAGATGAAAACTTTCCGATACTGTATACAAACTGAAATCGGTGTCGACGGTTTTGGAAAATTGCGTTTGAAAAATCCCTGCCGGAATATGGTAATGTCTACAAAAATTTGTCAGACTCTTCCTTATACTGTAACCGCCAAAAACTTATTATTTTTTCAATATTTATTTCACAAAAAACATTATTTGTTATAAAATTTGGTTCTCATCGAGAAAATTATAATGGGGTATCGAAAAGTTATGTAAGGTTCTTGGTTTCCGAAAAATTTTTTTTTTTCGAAAAGTCATCAAGATATTACGAAGGTACGAAGGCGAAGAGCGGACATGCGATACTTTTTTCGTTAATTTCGAATTTAAACTCGAAATTACTGTTAATTTCGAGATTAAACTCGAAATCTAATCGATAATAATTTCGAGATTAAACTAGAAATCTAATCGATAATAATTAACACTAATTTCGAGTTTGAAATCGAAATTAAGGAAAAAAATATGCCATGTCCTGTCTACGCCTTCGTAGTTACTTGCCAAGAAATGCAGTTTTAAGTCTTATACAAATCCTTCATTTTTTTTCTGACCCGACCAGCCCCAATCTTTTCATTTGAAAATAAAATGGTAGGAATAAATTGAAACTTAAATTTCACAAAGCAGATGCATTTCAACCGAAAACCGTAAAGTTGTATTTTTACCAATACCAACTTTTGGACTAAAATTAATAATTTGAACGTACCCATAGCCCTCTAGATTAAAACTTAAATATCTAAATAAAATTAAATGTGGTCACAAAAAGTAACAAGTGATACATGGTTATATTCAGAATGACATATGGAGACAAAAAAGTAGGAAATATACCGGATGTCCCATTTAAATATAAAAAGTTGCACGAATCTGAGTCTCTTGTCAAAAAATGCAATTTTATGTCTCATACAGATCCTTCAAATTCCATTTCAATATCTGCAAATCCAAAAAAGTTATAGGGGCGAGCCACTTTCCGTGGACACCCGGTATACGCATATATGAGTGAAATACTTTTTCATGAAGATAGAAAAATTGTAGCTTGAACTCACTCGTCTGCACCTGCATAACCATCCTTCTTATTTAGCAGCTGATCCAGAGCTTCCGGATGCGTGTCCATCATATGTAAGTATACCTCGTCCAGGAGATCAGCTGATAAGGTGAACATCGATCGGTATTGTTCTATTAGGGTCCGCGTCACGTTGATTATATCTATCCTGTCTTCTGGTTTGTCTGCGCCATCTTTAGCACCCGGTTTTATACAATGTAAAATGTTGGGGGCAAAAACGGTTGCCAAGTTCTTTGCGTCCATCTTATTGCCCGAAAGAGGCTCACCTGAAAATAATAAGCATTATTATCATAATCGAGTCAAATTGATGGAGTTCATTGTGAAGCACTTTCGCCGAGGGGAACACCGCTGGGGTATTTTGGTGTACATGTCGTGGGTATTAGTGGCATTATACTCGCCGGGTATTAGTCGGGAATTAGGGGTATTATTTGGACATTACGGTATTCATTTATTTATTTATTTAATATATACATCCAGCAGGCCGAAGCCCAATTATAGGATTACCTACATTGATAAAAATCGTTGTAATTTTCAATAATTAATTATAAAACTTTCACAGATCTCGACATATGAATTTATTTTCACAATACATGTCAAGTGAAAATTTATATTCATGTTATTCTACATTAAAAAACCAGTAATCAAATATTCACAAAGTGAAAATACGGAGTAAAACTCCATTTCATGAGAAACTTGGTAGAAGGTTCGGTACAGTAGGAGTAGTGTGAAAACAAGCACATATTATGTGAAATCACAGAGTAAGTATTGGGTGTTTTACTTTACTTGTTACGTCATCATACGGGACGATCCAAAATTATTTACAGCGTAAATACTGGAATAACCAATCAATATTCACGTCTTCTCATGTGAAAACGAATTTCACATTAGATGTTATTCAAATTAATTTTGATGCGTTTAGGCCAGTCCATTATATTACGATCTAAGGGGTTGGTCGGTTATGTCATGGATTGGTATCGCTGTACAGCTATAGGGTGCGCATGCACAGACTTTCAGTGGAACTCGTGGAAAAGACATACATTGTGAACAGCCAAGAAGACGACATTATTTCACTCATTATATTCATAATTTGTGTTTTTTTGTTTGTGACTGGACGATGAATAATGGTTAAGTGTGGTTTGTGTACTTTTGTTTGTTTGTCAATAAGAAAATATGACTTACAACAATACATGCCTAGAAACTGGACTGGAAACAGGACATTCGCCCTGTATTTTATATTGAATATTCAGTATCCGATCGATTTTATGGTCACTCTGGAGCTACTCCAAAAGATGATACTAAAAATACACCCTTATGCAGAATGGAAAAGTAAGAAGGTTAACCCAGTGAGGAAAACAATATTTAATTTCATAAATAAATTTGTGAAATTTCAAGATTGATATCTTAATTGAAATGTTGTCTTTATTTTGTTGTATTGAGGTACTTCCGGTACAATAAATAACCTTCATACACAGTATCAGTCCATGATTATTTATCACAATGATAAGACTTCATTATTCACCTATTACTTTCCTTATCCTTCAGAGTTGACAGTTTTTAATTTCATTTTGTTATACAACAAACCAATATAGGTTAAAAAGTATCTACATGATAAAATCATTTGGAAATATTCATTATAATGTGATAATTCAGTAACCAATGTGAAAATATAGTTATTTATGCTCTCGGTTTTCCGCTTCGCGTCGAGAGACCAAAACCACAACCTCGAGCTAAAATCTAATATTTTTCCCGTTTATAATAGACAATTTTTTTTCTGTGACGGAAAAACATATCCTGAAATCACATATCTACCTTCATCTATGTGAAAGTACTCACTTTCTTCCCGGGGAAAAAAGTAATTTCATAAGAAGTTATATTTTGTTACCTGTCGACACAGATGAAATGTCAAACTTTTTTCCTGTTAGAAAATGCAGTTAAAAAACTTTAAGATACAATAAGAAATGAGAATATACAATGTAGAAATACAGTCAACAATGTGAAAACACAGAGCAAAAATACTGTTAGTGGTGTGAAAACACATAGTAAGAATACTCTGAGTAATGTAAAAACACAGTTAAAACGTAGTATTATACCGTATTTTTACGAAAAAAACTGTGAAAACACAGTGTGAAAGTAGAATGTAAATGTACAGAAATTTTGAAAATTTCATTTCGACATAAGTAATCTCACATGACTTTCGATGTGATATTACACGATAAGTGATAAATGAAAATAACATGATTTTTCACTTAAAATTCATTAGTTTCGAGAAAAATCACATAATTATTGAATATAAAATCACACGATATTCAATTGGGAATTTCAATACAGTTTGTTGGATTCTCCGTGATAAATAATGGTTTTAATTACATCACTTGTAGTGTAAAATATGTTCACATAACATTACGTTGGTTATATGTGGCCAACGTAATGTTATGTAATTTCACAATATTTTTTTTACTGTGTACTTAATGAATATTACATGTGGTTGAGAAGTAGTAATAAACAATTAGTATTTTTTGTGGAACTAACAAGTTATAAGTTAGTCAGAAATCAAACTGGAAACGGTTTGTCTGAATTGATTCTGACTGAGGAAAAAAATGTCAACTGAGCATTAGATTCGGGTTTTTTGTGTGGGATCTTATCGCTAGATTTACGTAAAGCATTTGACACTGTGAATCATGATATTTTACTATTTAAACTAAGACAAATTAGTATCAGAGGCAATGTTTATGATCTATTTGAAAATTACCTCAGTGGTAGAGACCAATTTGTTTTTATGGGAGGCTCAACTTCCTCGAAAAGAGCCATTTCTTGTGGGGTACCTATTTTGGGGGGCCTATTTTGTTCCTCATTTATATAAATTCGATAGCTTCCCTGAATTTGAAAGGTAATTTAAAATTATTTGCGGATGATACTACCATTTACTATAATGGGAAAAGTGCCCAAGAAATAAAGGAACAAATGGAAGGTGATCTCAGTTTGATTTAGTTTTGGTTAAAAGAAAATAAGTTGTCTTTGAATTTTGAAAAATCTAGTTTTATGTACATTTCTAAAAGATCTTTACCTGTAAACCAGATTAAGCCCCTTAATGTGGATAATTCTTGCATTCAATATAAAAAAAACTTCAAATTTCTAGGTTTAACCATTGATCAAACTCTCTCTTGGTCTACGCATATTCTTAATTTAAGAAAAAAAATATCCCCTATTATTGGCATTTTATACAAACTGAGATCTTACTTTCCACTGAAACATCTTAAAACTGTTTATTTCAGTTTGATATATTCAAAGCTTCATTATTTAATTTCAATATGGGGCACTGCAACAAAATCAATTTTGAGACCTTTGAAAACCTTACAAAATAAGGCTTTGAAATGTATTTTCAAATTACCTTTCTTTGAGCCAACTTTAAAATTATATAAACCTAGAAATCTCCTAGATAATTGATTCATTGTTCAGAATGAAAATGTGCACTTTCATTCACTTGACAAAAAACAAGAAAAAACATTCAAATCTCTCTTATGTTGTTACTTCTGATAGCCATAGTCATTTAACCAGACAATCTGATAACCTGAAAACTGTTCAAATAAAAACTCAATTTGGTAAAAATTCTTTATATTATCGTGGTATTATAGCTTATAATAGCCTGCCGATACGAATAAGGTCTATTAATTATCTCACAAAATTCAAAAAGGAATTGAAGAAATTCCTCATTTTTACTGAGGATGAAGCAGCATAATTTCTCCAACATTGGCCAAATAATGACTTAACTATTGTATAATTGTTGACAATAGATTGTATTTATTATTCACCATTTTTATTGTTTTTTTTTTTCCTTTTTCATATATGTATATTCACATTAGTTGTCCCTATATAAACATTGTATGTTTCTTGGGATCGAATTGATAAAAAATAAATTCATTGGAGAATGAATGTGGTGTTGTGTATTCGCTACATTGAAGTGAAATGTAATGTGATGCCGAGAGGATTGTTGGGGTATACTGAAGTTGATCAATGAGAGTAATGTCGAAGAGTCTAAGGTGTTGTGTATAATTTTGTATAGTAATAGTAGGTCACTGATTTCTCTCCTTATTTTTAATGACTGTGTTTTAAAATCGTTTAACAGAAGTTCGTGATTGTAATTCCTTCAAATCATTATTTAATGACACAGAGTCTGTTATGTCATCAATCCGTATGAATAGTTTCCTGTGCTCAGCAAATACAAGGATATTTGATTTAATATTAGTAGAAATATCATTCACGAACAGTAAAAAAAGTAGGGGTCCCAAGTTTGAACCCTGTGGCATACCCGATTTTGCAGTAAACTCCGAGTATTTTACTCCTTCATAATCAACATAGAGTTTGCGATCTTTCAAATACGTTTTCGTAATATTTATAACGTTCTCCGAGAAACCAGTTTCTTTAGAAGCCGGTTATGCGATACGCAATCGAACGCTTTACTAAAATCTATGTAGATTACATCTACTTGAGATCGTGAATCAAATGCTTTCGATACAAATTCTGTAAATATACATAGATTTGTCGACGTGCTCCGACCTTTCATGAAACCATGTTGATATTGGGAAATGATATGGCGAGTGTGTGCATACATCAGGTTGGCCACAACGATCTCGAATAATTTTGATAGAGCAAAAATAAGTGCAATAGGTCTATAGTTTGTGACCTCTGTTGTTGGCGCTTACATCACCAGAAGCACCAAAACTACAAGTGGGTCTAGGACATTTTAGGTCCGCCGATTCAGTGCCGCCCTTTCAGTGCCGAGAAGTTTCAGTGGCAGGACCTTTTATTGCCAGGACTTTTCATTGTCAGGACGTTTCAGTGCCGATACGTTTCCGTGCCCGATGTTTCAGTGCCGGGACCTTTCAGTGCCACAAATATTGTTTTTATTTAATAAGGATAATTTTTTTTATTCGATTCAAATAAAATTTTATCTATATATCAAGTAGAGAGCCCTCATTTATGGGAACCAAAACTAGCAAGGGTCTTGGGTTCATAAGTTATTTGACAGGTAGAACGGTGATCCCAGGATCAAGATAATTTTTGAGTCTCGATAATCTTGTTCGTCGGCTTTAAAGTCATTATAGCAATTTAGTCTCATTTTAAGGGATGAAATAATTGCAATTAGAAATGTTCAAAATAATCATTGAATATTCATTAAGTAAAGTAAGGGAAAGGGATTTAAAAGTAATATTTAAAGAAATATTTGACAAATTTTTGTTCATTATTTCGAATAATTTCGAAAGTAGTGTTTGCTGTTTAAAGAAGTGACAATACCTTTATATTTTACCAACGAGTGTTAAAATAGAGCCCACAATTTTAAGTTCTAAAGGAAAACCAAAATTTACCCATAAAATTTTTGTATATACTTTTGAAAAGTGTTCTAAAACTAATGAGCGTATCAAATTTTGGCGATGCGAGCAACAAGGAAGATGTAAAGTGCGGATTCATACCGAAGATGGAGAAGTTATTAAAGTAATTAAAAGAGGTTACAATTGGAGTACCTCAGGGCTCAGTTTTGGGACCCATTCTCTTCATACTGTATATGAATGATTTAGATAATTTACCAGTCCAGTCTTCTTTTACTATGTATGCAGATGATACGTCGCTTATTATATGAGATAAATCGGACGAGTTACTATTGGATAAGTGCACTGAAACTTTTTCGAGTATGCAGGATTGGTTCAGAGCAAATTTCCTGAATCTGAATATCGACAAAACCAATTCAATACGATTTCACAATCGTCAAAAAAAATTGTTCAAACGTGACTATATCAACTGAGAACGGTGGTGATGTAAAAATTGTTCAGCATGTCAAATTCCTAGGCCTTCATGTAGACGAATGTCTTACTTGGAGTAATCATTGTCAAATGCTAGTATCTAAATTGAATTCTCATTGCTATCAGTTCAGAAATCTCAAGCTTGTTCTCAATGCTGACCAACTGATGAAATTATATTATGCCCAGATAGATTCCACCTCATCATCAAGTGTTTTTGTTGCCCAGAAGCGTATTTTACGCAGCCTGGTTGGAATATCCAAACGCTGTTCTTGCAAAGAACACTTTAAAAATCTAAATATTTTAACTTTGCCCTCAATTATAATTTTCGAGTTCTGTTTGTATGTATTTAAAAACTATACAGATTTCACAATGAACAATTCCAGACAACGATACGATACACGCCAAAAAGATGACTTATATGTTCCATTCAGTTCTACGAAAATTTATTTCAATTCCTGTGAAGCTATGGCTCTGAGACTATTTAATTTATTGCCTGACAAAATGAAGCATTGCAAAACAATCTACAGTTTCAAGCGAGAGTTGAAGGACTTCTTAGTCAAAAAATGTTTCTATTCAATAGAAGAATATTTTCAATGTGAAAGTGATTGATTAAACTCAAATGTTTCTGTTTAGCTGTAAGTTTTAATGTGTTATTCTAGATGTATCTCTCATTTTCTTCCTCTACATGTATTGACGAATCCCATACAATTTGTAATTGTCCAGTGGAAAATAAAGTATTATTATTATTATTATTATTATTAATATTAATATCCATTCTCATTCCTCCTCGGCAGCAAGAGTGGAACTCGCAGAAGTTATAACAAAAATCAAACTTCGAGCAGAAAATACCGTAGAAGGCACAATAAATGTGATTAATAATTGCCTAACAAACCTAACTCAAAGTTCCGAAGCCTCAATCCCAAATATTGGTGCTTTACGAAAAGTTGTTAGACGTAAAAGGAACGCAATAAATTCAGCATCTGCAACCCCCTCAAAATCCTAAAATTCCTGAAGGAACTGAGGCTTGAGGGGATGCTGTAAACGAGAATACCTTGAGATAGCAGAAGAAGATGGGGCACAATAGATCTAACTAGGTCGCAGCGCATCAGTCACCATCCATACCAATACCAATATGTTGTCACGTTTGAAAAATCCAAGTAGTAAAACTGAGAAAATAATTTTAAATGTTCTCTAACCGGGTTGAGACATACTACTACTAGATGGCGCCACGAGTATCATATCTTGTTGAAATTACTGTTTATTTACATAAACCTTTTCAGATCGAATGTTTCATATGGAAAACAACTTGATATAGTGTTATAACGAGTCATTACCTTGAGTTTTCCTTAGGTACAACTGTCAATGATAGTGAGAATTTACTTCATTTGTTGACTCCCTTGTGCACGCGTGTCGTGGAGTTGGTGAACAGAAACATTTACTGATTGCATGGTAAACCGAGTTGTAAAAAGAAAACAACCCCCAGCTTTCTTTTTTTTTTGTTATATTTTTCTACAGTTCGCATGTCAAATGCACCCCTATAATTTCTCGAGAAATTGCCGATAGATGGCATTCCAAAATAGCTGTCATCTAAATTGGCATTTGACAATTAATCATGATTCCAATCAGATGGTGATCGTGATGCAGATCCAAATAGGAAAGAAAAAAAACAGGAAAAAAAGCCTTGTCTTTCCGTTAGAAAACCATCTGACCTGCCTTAGGAGTTGTACAAAAGCAGACGAGATTGAGGATTGAGGATCCTGTAGGTAGCAGACTGCGCTATTTCCCATAATCCCATGAGTTTCGTCCCCCCATTTTGTATTTGGTTGTGAGGATTGGAGGATGGCACAGTCTACAAGAATTGTACATAGTTAGATGTAATCCAGGAATGGACGATGGGCTATTTCCCCCACAGTGATTCGTCTCTCCATCTCGTACTTGGCTATGGTGAATGGGAAGATAGTCCACCTTCCAGTATATGGTGAAATCATCGTGGGAACACCGACTCCACCTTGCCTAGCTCCCTAGGCAATCAGGCCTGTTAAACTATTTTATTTTTAACTTTATTCTATGAACTTTATCTGTCCAATATATTTTTAATATTAGTAATCTGACTGAATTTTAAGAGTCACATGTAAATGCCCAATTTGGAAAATTGACCAGGTATTTTCATGATTATTATTATTTTTCATAAATTTTTGAGACACTAAGTCAGGTCTCTCCTATATTTGCATTCCACCTTCTGTGGCGTGAAATATAACTTCCCAGATGAGGATTTCACTGCTATGTAGATAGTGTAAAATATTAAAAGGTAAAAGGTATTTGTTGAATATACGGGGTTTAAAGCAAGGTAGTGTTTTACTTCAAGGGGTTCCCAAGTATACATACTTCCTCTAACAAAGTGACACATTGAAAATTGATAACAACATGTGTTTTATTTGAATATTATTTTGAATTCCAACTGTTTGAACTGTCTTGTTTTCTCGGATCGGACAAGATCCTGAGAACTATTATTATTAGAGCCGAGTGGCGCCCATTTTCTCTCTAGATTTGATATATGACTGACCGACCCCGACTACCATGCATCACCGACTACCATAGCTAACGGGACAGTAACTTTTTCTTTCCCGAGGAGAAAAGAAGGTTACAGTGTGCATTCCCATTAGTTTTTATATCGCCAGTTATAGAATTTCAATTTTTTAATGTATGTCCCGGCACTGAAACGTCATGGCACTGAAACGTCCTGTAACTGAAACGTCCTGGCACTGAAACGTCCCGGAACAGAAACGTCATGGCACTGAAACGTCCTGGCACTGAAAGGTCCTGACACTGAAATGGCGGCGCTGGAACGACGGCACTGAAATGTCCCATTTCCCGTCAAGTCCACCCAACGCGCGTTTCGCCAACAAAGTGAGCATACTCAGGAGCTGTGGGCTCTCAAATTAATAGAATTGTTATAAAGCACTGTCAGTGACGTAATATGACAGTTGCGGAACAATTGTCATAGGGGGATAAACAAACCAAACTGAAGAAAAACAAACCGTGAATCTCTCTGGTCAAGTTTCTACAAAATGTGGTTTTCATTGTGATAATTAATTCATGAAATACCAAATGCTTTGTTTGTCCCCCCAAGACCGCCATGTTGTGATGTGAGTTGACAGGGCTCTATTCCCGTCCACTACTTCTCTATTGACCCTATCAGTACAAAATGTCTCAACTATTTACCTGATGCATCATTAACATCCTCAGCATGTTTTGCTACCACAGACAAAAAACTGAGCAGCGCGTGGAGAGTATCCCTATTGGCAGGAGGAAGGAGTTGAACTAAATGTTGGAGGGCCTCAAATTGCAGTCTTCTGTTACGTATCCCTTAAAAGAAAATTAAAATTAAAACCCAGGTATCGCAGCTTAAGAGTTTCCCAGAGTATTCAGAATTTTCATAAAATTCCTGAACTTGAATTGGTGGGTTATTATACGGCATATTTTTCAAATTTCATTCCTTTTTTATTGATTGACTCATTTCAACGTAATTAACATGTTGACCATTTGAAAATGTCACAAATCCAGTGGTGTAGTCAGATCTTCTCTAAAACAAACGCTAGTAATTTTTTTTAGATTTTTTACCTTGAAAAATAAGATTAGTTGGCCCTGGAAATTGAGATTCATTCATGAAATTTGTCAACCTAACGAGAATTAAATCATTTCAATCGGTAGAAAAATGTAAGTTTTATAAGGGTGCCTCCATCTTAAATGGGTCACACTGAATAAATAGATTTTTCTGTAATCTTGGATAGTATATGATTCATCGGAAAAATAACTCAACGGGGTAAAAACAATTCAATTTTCCACAAAAATTATTCCGAGTAATTTCTTACTTATGAAATGCGCTCGTTTTCCCGTGATTAAACGCCGACATCAAATTTCACGTTCACCCTTACCCGCCGCTGAAAGTTCTGGCGGAGCCGAATATTTGATTGGTCATAACTCTGCTAAAAATGATCGGAAGAGGAAAAGTTTATATCGTTTCTGAAGACTCCTACTTTTTCTTGCAAATATAATATGCGAGTATTTGAGTACCTAAAATGTGTTTTGTCGCACTTCACGGTGATGTTTGCGGATGACCCGAAAATCATGAATAATTCAGTAAATATGAAATTATTATACTGAAGCAGCAACCCATACCCTCTTTGGACTATATGCAAAAATTTTAAAGTAGTGACAGGTACCACTTGTACATACCAAAACAAACTTTATTTTACTCCTGCCTCATTTTCAGCTTACCCATAAAATCGGCATTCTCTTCACTTAATGTTGAAAATAATCGCTTATACATATCCTGCATATATATATTTCACTATTGTAAAGTGCAAGCTTGGAATCACATACTTCATTTTTTATGTAGGATGTGTATGAGCGATTATTTTTAACATTTACTGAAGAAATTGCCGGAATTATGGGTGAGTTGAAAACTGAGGCAGGAGTAAAACCCAGTTTTTTCTTTGGCATGTATAAGTAAGACTTGTCTCACTAGTCTTAAATCGTTGCATATGGTCCAAAGAGGGTACTGATTCCTGCTTCAGTATATCGATTTCATATTAACAAAAATATCCATGACTTTCGGATCCTCCGTAAATATCGTAGAATGGTTATGTGAAGTGGGAAAAAACACATTTTAGGTACTCAGGTACTCAGATGTTATATTTGCATGAGTATAGAAGTCTTCAGGAACGATATGCACTCTTTCTTTTTCTTCTACTATAATTTTCAGCAAAGTTGTGACAAATCTAATTTTCGGCCCTGTCCGAACTTGCAGTGGCGGATTAGCGCGAACATGAAATGTGACGTTGGCGTTAAACCACGTTTTCTGAGAAAACGAGCGTATTTCATGAGTTATTACTGAATATCATTCTTGTGGAGAATTGAATTATCTACCAACTTTCGAAATCATTTTTTGATAAATCTTATATTTTCTGAAACAACAACAAAAAAATATATATATTTTTTTTAATTGAAAATTTTTTTAGGTTCCACCCCTGATTTTTTGGTAAACAATTTTTTTTCTAATAATACATGATGTCGAGATGTCATGTGCCGAGTTTCAGAGTGCTACAATTCATTCTTCACTTTTTGCTCGAAATTGTCTGTCGTTACTGGATTGATGAAATAACTGCGACCTAAAATGCCCACAGGAAATCCGAGGAATCAGAAGGAAAAATTAAAGTTGACAGAAAAATTATAGCTGACAGAAAAATTATAGTTGACAGAAAAATTATAGTTGACATATTCTAAACGAAATATGAAATCAGGAATTGAAATGTGACAAATGCAATATAACTGGCAAAAGGGATTCATTTGTTATTGCCAGTCTTATTGGGATTTATAAATGTTTCTTCTGAATGGTGATGAGATTACTCACGTTGTGTTTGGACAAACGCTTGATAGAGGTCTCTGCAAAGAAGAGGGTCAGGAAGATCTCTGAGGTACTCCTTCAGTAAAGTAGCTACGTCGTGTGGACATTGATCGTCTTCTAAAACTGTTTCTTTTCCGCAGTCGAAGTCTTCTCGTAACTGAAATGAAGCATGATGAAGTTTTGAATATAATAACCTCATAATAATTATTACACAGTAAGAAATAATTGAGTGTGATTTCAATCATTGGGTTTCCTAATGGAAAACAACACCAAAATATCATGGACTCATACACTTTATCAGGCACTTGATAAAATGTTGTGAATTTTGCTAAAATAAGTGAACATCATTGTAATTTTGGTGTTTTTTACCTTTGGAATTTGAGAAATATTAATCAAGAAAAACGCGTCCAATTGACTGCGACCAATAGTCATGCGTTCAATTTTCCACGTCCAATTGACGCGACACCCAAGAAAAACACGAGAAATTCAGAATGCAAAGGGTTTTACGGTGCTTTTATACACCGCCATGAAAAATTACACCGATTTACATGAAATTGGAACCATAGTAATGGATACTTGATAAAAGGGTACAACATTTGCTAGAATGAGAGAATGTGAATCCAATTTTGGTGTTATTTACGATTTCTGGATGGTTCATTCAGGAATGACACCAGGAATTTCCAATTAAAAGGGTTTCACGGTGCCTTCATACAACGTGATGCAAAATATTCACCGATAACATGGAATTGATTCAATTTTATCAGGTAAACGGTAATATGGTATTAATTTTGAACAAATTATCAGACATGATTGTAGTCGAAATATAACTCCGACTTTATGAGATGAATATTCAAGAAAAATACCAAGATGTTGTAATGAAACAAATTTTATGGTGCCATTGTGCACTTCCTTTTGAATTATATAAAAATAACGTAAATTTGAATAACACTCGAGTTGTGGTGAATCCCATCTGAAAGAAATATTAATGAAGACAATGATGATCCAGTAGAATGCTCCGTTGCCAGCAGTTCACCATTACCCGATATTACCCAGCGCCTCCACTAGAGCGCCCACTCTACAGGACATCGTTGGTTGTTTGCACAAAGCATATGAGCTTAAGATACGAACGCGACCGTTATAGCATTGTTTAAATATAAGGAGGATGGTTGGTCAACCTTATGGGATTAATATTGGATTCAAATGGAGGCGACATGAAGATGGCGTCAGTGGTGTCCGCATCCAAGTCATGTCGCAACTTGAATGGCAGAATACGTAATTTGGCAGTCACGTTGAATTTCCGTAAAGTAGATGGCGGATCATGTGATGAATTGTAAATAGAGTAGGTAGGTGGCACCAATGACTGCAATAAAATTAGAAATATGGTTCAATTCAAAAAATTATTTTTTCTGATGTTTCAATCGTTTCATGGACCGTATCCGCTATAATTAGGGTCACACCGTAAAGTAGGTAGGTATATTTGGGGTGTGGTGATTTAGTTGTTAGTTTGAAATGTGGATTCAGTGGATGTGTTAGTATTTTTGACATGATTTTTTGGGTTTATGACCTTCCACAATCTGAAAATGAAAATAATTTTTAATCCAAAGGAATCTATACAAGTGTAGAAGGGCAAATTAATTAATTTGCCCGATAAGTTACTGCGTTCACAAGACTGGTGTCTTGAAAGAAATTAATTTTTGTCAGTAACGTACCCTACACTGAATTTGCCTATCTGAAAAAATGAGCTCGAATTAACAAAGAATACTTCTCTTTTTTTGAAAACTGTTGACGTTTCGGAGGCTGTATCTGCCTCCGTTATCAAAACTTCTTAGAAAAAAGCTGAAGAAACTGAATTTGAATTGCGATTTTGGTAATAAGACCTTTCTTTAACAGAGTCAAATGAAATCTGTCATTTTGATTGACATTTAGTATCTTGATACATAGGGTGTTCGGTACCAATCAATCACCAATCAAACTTTCAATTAATGTTAGTATTTATTCTGTTGTGTCATATTGTGTTTTGGATTTTGTAAAGTGATTTGAATATAACTGATAATTAAAGGCAATTTGGACAGCGGTAAATGGTGGCAGGAATATATAAATGTCACTTTTGACTCTTTAGTTTAGTTATTAGGTGAAACTTAATATTAATTATTATTTTAAAGCTAGCTGGTTCCAACTGAACATTTTTGCAAAGTAATCGCCCTTAATTAATTTCAGATTGATATTTCTAAACAGCCCTCATCTTCAATCACCCCTTTCTAACCATAAAAATAGGTATGGTGCCAGAATATCAAATCAAGCTAACAGGTTCGCCACACTTTAAGATAATCTAAGCAAATAACACTACACGTATCATATATGCGTAAACTAATAATCTTGATTTTAGACTTCATATTCGGTAACACCTTTCATGCCATTTTAAACAGTATTCTCAGATTATATATTTTTACATAAAACGAACCTCCGCCGTATGAAATAGGAAATATTAAATTTGTTACTTAATATTTTTTTTAAGGCATCGACTACAGTGGTCTTACTTAATTTTAATAAATTTTTATTCAAGATATCAATATTAAAAAATCTGTCATGAGTGACTCTTCTTTGGATCCGTGCCTGAGTGATGATACATTTGCAGTGAACTCACCCAGAAGCATATTTACAAAAACTACTTTTTTATTATTGAGCTGAAGAAAGTCATATTATACTGAGTTTGGATAAGTATACTCGAGTACGAAACACGTGTCTACGGTTGCATTTATATTTGAGGGTTGTGTCCAATAACTTTTTTATTTATATCTTCATATATTGTCCCTTCCTTCATTCATTTCGGTTTATATTTTACTGATTAGGATTGTCACGCAGGTAGCTATAGCTGCCTCCTTGGCTGCGTTAGTTGTTGCTGTGTGATAAACAAGGTCTCCTAACCAAATGCCCCAAATTTCCGGTTGACTTCCTGTTTTGTCACTTTCCATTTCCGAATAAATCAACGAAATAACCATTTACCTCGGCCACATTCCCAATTAACATTCTCTCGGAATCAATTATCTCCTTGTTGGGAGGAAACGGATACAGTCAATTCACCAGAATATTCAGCCCTGCTATTTTGTGTTGTGTGCAGTACAAGTAACACTCAGGACTGTTTCCCCATGTATTTTTTAATTCTCTCTTTAGTTGTCAAAATCATGCTCGTTTTGGCAATTGTTCTGGACTTCATTTGGATTTGCGTTTAACTATTCAACAAATATCCCGATATCGACCAATCCTGTATCAAAAGCAGCATATACATCGTCTACACATTCAAACACACTTCAGCCCTATCGCACTGATATTTATCAGCTAAGAGGTCATGGGAATCATTGAGTGAATGCTACACAAAATGGTTTCCATCATCAGAGATCATCTGGTGATCTGCCTTCCTGTATCTCAAAAATATGGAAGCTATCCACTGAAACACATTGTTTCTTCCCTACATCATTGATTTGTTGGGAGGTAACTTATACCCATTGCAAGTTGGTTCCGTGTCATAGACTTTTTCACCTTCTGTCAACTGATTATTATTTATAAGACCTACCCTGGAACGCTGATCCCATATAGGATTTCGTTAAAAAAAATCATTCATCTAGGCCGTAAGTCTCTTTTATAAGCTCTCTCCTTTTTATTTTTCACAATTTTCCTTTTCGAGGGATCAGGGATGAGAAAACTTTCAAATCAAACACTTCTGAAGAATGCATTAGTGAACAATTTTTTCATTAATTTTTTGTATAATTATAATCTTCAAATGATGACGAATTAACAAAAAATATTCATTATTACACTAGTAGATCAACTCCAAACAAATTTTTAATTACTTGAAGCTCGTCGTCCTCAATACTCATTCAATTTTAAAGTCCTAGTATTCTCATTAGACAACTGTCAACGATATTAAGGTTCGTTTTCTAGTTGCTTCTTCAAGTGCGATTGATTTACGTCGATGAATAAGGGATTTTTCTTTTTCCGTTTATTACATAATGAATGTCTAAGTGATTGATATTTCCGCAACGTTCAATTTTTCATTCCCCATAAAAACCCTTAGGGAATTTACTTCAAAGTCTCCTAAAATACGTATTCATGAGAGCATCCGCAAAATTTGTCGAACTCAGGACTTACACATTACTCATTCAAGTAACATCAGATTTATACATATTTATTGGGAAACACGGAAAAACACGGAAAACAGATTTTTCTTGTTAACAGAGGTAGCAATTTATTTCCAAATATTTGAAGAAAACCGTAATGATTGATAAATGCACTAGGTATCGTCATTGTTTAAATAAGGGGGATAGTTAGTCAATGCCTGTGGAATTGGTATTGGAACCAAACGCGAGTACCATCTAGCGTAATTATTTGCTAACATGAATATGTGACATCATTTTAGTGCTGCACTATAAGAAATGTGGACATTGAGAGGAACTACATAGGTATTTGTTTTACTAGGCATAAAAGCACAAGATTTAATGCCGCGACTGGTGTTTCGCTACGCTCGACTATGAAACCAGCCAAGGCATTAAAACTGATTTTCTGCCGTGTGAAACATATCATTTTTTCTTCAAATTTGTTCCAATTCCACGCAAAATCGACTTTTTCATATTTAAATTGCGTTTCATTATCAATATCCAAATAACTAAATTATTTCATCAAAGGTAACTGGGCCCTGCGTTACTATGTTTACCGCTGATGACGTTTGTTGAAATTGTTTGTTTACTGTTTACTTTGTCATTGTCAATTTTGAAAAGTTGTCATGTTAGAAATGGATTTACTGCAAAGTGAGGATGAATTGATGCAATTAACCCCACCTGAGATAAGAGACCAGGCGCGAGATGTGGAATTTAACCTTTTACCGGAAAAATCAAGATCTGTATATGAACTCACATACAGCAGATTCATGAAATATAGACAGATGAAAAATATAGGATCTTTCTCTGAAAATGTGCTGATTGTCTATTTTTCCGATCTTTCAAAGAAAATGAAGCCTTCAACGTTATGGTCTACCTATTCGCTGTTGAAAGTTACCCTGAACATAAAAAATAAAATTGATTTGGCAAAATACCTGAAGCAACGGGCTTTTTTGAAACGCCAGTCAGACGGTTTCCATGCAAAAAAATCCCGAGTTTTTCAAAGAGAAGAAATCGAGAAATTTTTATCAGATGCCCCAGATTAACTGTATTTGTGTACGAAGGTAGGAATATATTGAAAATGATCTATTATGGATTGAAGAACTAAGTTTCAATTTATATTTTAGGTTGTACTTATTGTTGCAGTCGCTGGGGCTTGTAGATGTGATGAGCTTTTGCAAATGAAAACAGATGATATAAATGATATGGGCGACAAATTGCTAATTATGCTACCAAATACTAAGACCAAAAGATCAAGATCTTTTGTAGTAACGGAATATTTAAGCGTTTACAGAAAATATGCAGCCTCCAGACCCTTGAATTTAAATAATCGGCGTGTCTTCTATAGGTATGCGAACGGTAAGGCACATCATCAATTCAATGGCATTCACAAATTCGGTAAAATGCCAGAAGAAATTGCTACTTTTCTGGGACTATCCCATGCGAAAGAGTATACCGGGCACTGCTTTCGCAGAACTTCGGCCACGTTGCTGGTGCATTCTGGTGGGGACATAACAATGTTGAAGCAACATGGAGGATGGAAGTCTTCCGCTGTCGCGGAGGGCTATATTGAGGACTCGCTAGCCAATAAGTCGAACATCGGCAATAAAATATTTTCTGGCGTTTCCGGAGTATCAAGTGTTGATACTAAAGTTGTTAATTTGACTGGGAAGAAGGGAAGTGGACAGAGTTCAATTGTATTAAATAATTGTTCACAATTCACCATAAATATATCTAATAAATAAAAATTTCGTGTTGTAGTTTGTAGTTTTAATGCAATGAAACCAGTTTATTATCATCAGCATCATTTTGAGTTTTCTTAATGTCATTGTCAATTTTAATAACCAGTTTGATTTAAATTATTACTTGAAAGGTTGCCTAGCAACGAACTTTTTCTGCCTAGGCAGTAAAAATGGACTTTTTCTGCCTAGGCATTAAAAGTACAACTTTTAATGTCATTTGGAGAAAAAAAATATTGTAGAAGGCTTCTACACGTAAAAAAAAGACTTGCTAAAGTTTCCTTCTTTGCAATTTCAACACATCTTCGTACATGTACTTTAAAGCAGTGGAAGCAGAGTTGGACTTGCCTAATGATCATGAAGAGAGCTATTTTGTATGAACTTTTTATTGGATATTTTTCAGTCGAGCAAATTGTTTCTATTAATTATTGAAAGTACAGTATATTTCAGGATTGAGTGACTATTTTTGTACTCACACAGTTCTTTTTGCAAAAGAACCTTAACACGGATAAGTTACACACAAACCTAACCTGAGCAAGCTAACCTGGTCATCAAATATCACTAGCTTCTTCAGTGGGTTCAGCGATGCCTTGTACTGTCTCTGGGATATATTGTGAAATATTACTAGTTTACACAGGGGCACAGGGTACTGCGATGTAGCCAATTACATCTTTGAAGGAATTGGAATTCACAGATTCGCATAACTAAACTGGTAGCCGCGAGCAATAACGCAAGCAAAGTAGCTTTTGTAAATATGCTTCTGGGTGAGTTCACTGCAAATGTATCATCACTCAGGCACGGATCCAAAGAAGAGTCACTCATGAGAGATTATAAGAGATGTTTCAATATTGATATCTTGAAAAAAAAAATTATTATAATTAAGTAAGGCCACTGTAGTTGATGCTTTAAAAAAATAATTGAGTAACAAATTTAATAATTCCTATTCCATACGGAGGTGGTTCGTTTAATGTAAAAATAACTGATGAATAAACATATGAAGTATTTTTTCTGAAATACTCCGAAATATATAATCTGAGAAAGCTGTTTAAAATGGCATGAAAGGTGTTATCGAATACGAAGTCTAAAATCAAGATTATTAGTTCACATATATTATACGTGTAGTGTTATTTGCTTATGTTATCTTAAAATATGGTTCAGGCTTGATTTGAGGTTAGAAAGGGGTGATTGAAGGTAAGGGCTGTTTAGAAATATCAATCTGAAATTAATTAAAGGCGATTACTTTGCAATAATGTTCAGTTGTAACCAGCTAGCTTTAAAATGATTCAATTTAAGTTCCACCTAATAACTAAACTAAAGAGTCAAAAGTGACATTTATATGTTCCTGTCACCATTTACCGCTGTCCAAATTGTTTTTAATTTCAAACTAACAACTAAATCACCACACCCCCAATATACCTACCTACTTTACGGTGTGACCCTAATTATAGCGGATAATTTCTTGAATTGAACCGTAATTCTAATTTTATTGCAGTCATTGGTGCCACCTACCTAGTCTATTTACAATTCATCACATGATCCGCCATCTACTTTACGGAAATTCAACGTGACTGCCAAATTACGTATTCTGCCATTCAAGTTGCGACATGACTTGGATGCGAACACCACTGACGCCATCTACATGTCGCCTCCATTTGAATCCAATATTAATCCCATAAGGTTGACCAACCATCCTCCTTATATTTAAATAATGGTATCGTAGAATGATTATGACCAAGTGAAAATATCCTATTCGAAGACTTTAAAAGGTTGCCGTTCGATAAGGATTGACAAACTATTCCGAGAGAGGCGCTACCAGTTATGATAATGAATATTTATCCAAGTATTCAACCGTGAATAGAAAAAATATAATCAAAATTAGTTTCTATCCCTATCCTTCATATCCTTATTCCGCTTCATTCATTGTTTTTTATGTAGTATTTCTATTGTGTTCAATGAATTTTTCTGGCGCTATCTATCTGCAAAATGCTGAACTGACCCAGCTGACAAAACGAGCCAATTTTTATAAATTTGTACACTGCCGCCAAATTTTCATAGTTTCTCGTCAACAACGATGTAGTCTTGCTAGGATTTGAAAGATTTCATTTGTTCTTTTTGTTTGTCATGAAATAATACAGAAATGTGCATTTCATCGGTTTATTAGTTTCCGCAAAAAAAAAAATTAATATCGATATATTCAACAAGTACTTCAATACGTTCCAGATGTACTTGAATTTTTTTTTTAAAGTGTAACCGATTCGCCACTATAGGAAACGCAACATTTTAAAACATGACTTCATCTAGTATTGAGCAGTTGAAACAAACTGGACATACTGGAAATAGGAACATCTATCATAGTCAAAGAGTGTTCTACGTATTTAATCAATGTTGCTTTTTTGTTTCGCATTTTTATGTTCATGGCCGCCTTCGTTGAAGAATATCTAATTTTGAGAACACTCATGATAAAACATCTTGTATTTGCGATTTCTCTCGGAATTCTTCAGAATTTTTCAGACGAGTAACCTAATATTTAATCAATTTTCATCATGACGAAGTGAAAAGAACGTGTTGCCATTTGAGAAATAGCAGTTGTGAGAATTTCTTTATGGGTACTATTCCGTTTTTAGGAAATTTCTGATAATTGTTGGATTATATGGGAGATGCCGTTACAGAATCTCAGTTTTCAATTGTATCGCACTTCGAAGCTTCCTCTGATAACATCTGATATCGTTTGTCAGTTGTGATGATTTAAGTTTGAATTTCATTGTCAACTTTGTTTGACTGATCAATCCACTGTATCTCCGCCATTTTTCAACCAATTTTCAATTTTGAAGAACAGGGTTATCACGAATTGCGTGTTCTTTCACATAATGAAAAAATATGTACAGGGTGTCATTTAAAAAAAAATTATCATTTACCTGATTTTACCAGTGGCGTAAAACATAGGGGAGAAAAGGGACAAATATACCCTTTTTGTACGCCACTGGTGACAACTAAATGAGTATTTTTTTTAAAATAAAGCTCTTATCGAACAAAAACATTTCTTCGAATTAAACTGTAAAATTTCCAAAACTGTGGAGGTTATGAATAAAAAATAGATATAATTTTTCATATCCAACACCCTGTATCTGTGCAACTCAAGTGTCTGAAGACTGATTTCGTGATGAGTATCACATGATCTACCAACGATAAAAAATCCAGCCTGTATACTATGACGTATTCCAAAGTGACAGTACCTTCCGGGCTATCATCTGCATACTGCATCTGATTTGAGGGAGGAACGTTTGTACTTTCTACAGAGGCAGGAGGAAAATTGTTATAACCTATAGGTTTTTTAAGAGCGTTATTTTCCTTCTTCAAACAGCTTCTGAATAATTGTTTTCCAATGTTTGTTCAACTTACCTGTCGGATTCTCTTTTTCGACGTACTAACTCTGAATATACCCAACGTATGCAAGCCGTGCTGCTCCAAATGCCGGAAACATTCCGTCAGAATATTGGGAACAGCCGCTTCTTCTTCCATCGCGGTGGCAGGAATATCGGCAGTCGAGCCGCTGCAGGAAAGCTTGTCCAGGAGTCCCGGAACGCTACCCACCATCCTGTTATGCAGCAGGTTTTCACAGGAACCCTTCTGAAAGTAAATTTACTAGTCAGTCAGGTCATTGAGATTAAAGTTAAGACATGTAGTTCTACAATGACCGCGAAAAAGTATGTACCATAGTGGAAAAATGTTTATTATTGGAGTATTGTCCGATAACCTAAAAATGGATTTTGACACATGTCACGTGATCCCTGGTATGGCGGCAAATTGAAAAAAATTACTATAAATAGACAAAAAGTCGGGTAAAATGGCAAGATATCAAAGAAAGTTAATTCAAAAAGTTGCTTAGAATTGAATTTTATACTTACATATAAAGTTTGACTTGAAAATTTGCAATTTTTTCATGAAAAGCGCCTATGTAGATGAATTTAAGTAGAAATACCTTACCTAAATACAAAATTTGATCCAAATCGATGAAACTGTTTTCGAGGTCCAAAAATTATCATTATGATTATTATTGTTATTATCGGTAAAATGCTATTTTTCAGAGAAAGACGCCTGTATAGATAGACTCAAAAAGCAAAACCCTATTTACATAAAAAATTTCTTCCAAATCAATTTGAGCCGTTTCCGAGATATATCAAACTGTGCGTTTTATTTACGAAAACTGTGCGATTTGTTTACCGTGCGTAAGGAGCTACTTACTGAGGCTGCGAGTCGTGTGTTTTTGCCTATTTTCCGCAGTGGTCGTAGGTAAACACTTTTTCATTTCCAACGACTTTCATGAACTACTAGACTGTCATTTTTATGATCATAAATAATATGAGATCGAATCAAGTTTGTTAACACATCGGTATTTACAAAATTCTTTAAAAATGATGAATATTCAAAAAAGAGCAGTAGTAGTGAGGATGATTTGACATTGACACCGCTAATTTCATTGTAAAGATTGATGACAATCAGATTCTATATTTTTGAATAGTTGGCAGGAAGTTTCTATAACCGTTGATTTCTTTATAATATCTTGTTTGCTCGTAGCAGGGAGTGCAGAGTGAGCAAACATTCGGATTTCAGATAGTGGAGGTGAGGGTTCAAATCCCACATTAACCCTTTTTTTTCTTTTATTAAATCGATTAATTTTTTATTATAATTTTCAATATTTGTAGCTTCAATTCCTTTCTTATGGGAATCATGACAACAGGAAAGTTTATGCTAAAAAGTGTCATTACAAATATTACAGATTTGTTTATGATTCAGATGGTCGTAGAAAAAGTATAGTGTACAACTTGCATGGAATGACTCGCTACTCTCGTACTGCATAAGTTCATATACCTACTCGTGGTAAATGTATGCCATTTCATGCTCATTGTTCAATATACTATTATGTGACTACAAAACAGGATTCGCTATGAGGCGCAGTTTCATAAAAGGTTCAATAAAATATGATTTTCAACCGCTTCAGTTCACTTAGTTTAGTTACACAGGTAATATACAAACAATCCATTCATAACATCTCTGAGGTCAAAATTGTATAATTCATTCAAAAATTTTAGAAAGATATTTTTCAAAATATAGATAATTGGGTTTCACAGCTTTACTTTCAATCTATTATAATATCAAAATTCAATGATAATACATTAACCACAGACAAATGTAAGCCACCAAGTGAAGAATGAATCGTAGCACTTTGAAAAAAAAATGTTTACCAAAAAATCAGGGTTGGAACCCAACAAATTTTTTATTTAAAAAAAATATAATATTTTTTTGCTGTTGTTTCGGAAACTATAAGATTCATCAAGGAACAATTACAACAAGGCGAAAGATAATTCGATTCTCCACAAGAAATACAGGGTGGGGCACCGAAAACGAAACAGATCGAATATCTTCAAAACGCATGTGTTCTGAAAAAAATGCAAAATCCAAAGGGGACATCTTCCTATCATAAATTCAACTGTCATACCTCCCCCCCCCTCCCCTTGGTCACTATCACCCAAACAATTTGAATAGGGAAAGTAGTGAGTGTGACACATCAATAAAAAATTAATTTCATAAGGAATTCAGCCATGTCAATTTTCGCTACCTAACTTCATATTTTAGCACCCTCTTGCGGGAAAAACAACTGTTCCGTATTCCAAATTATGATATTTCATTTGCAAGCTAATTCAAAATAAATTCGGTGACAATGAATTATGGAATTTTTCTAAGGCAAAAAACAAAATGGCGGCTTCAGAATGGCACACAAGATTTGAAATTATGGTCCGATTCTGAAGCCGCCATTTTGTTTTTTGCCTCAGAAAAATTCCATAATTCATTGTCACCAAATTTATGTTAAATTAGCTTGCAAATGAAGTATCATAATTTTTAATACGGAACAGTTGTTTTTCCCGCGAGAGAGCGCTAAAATAGGAAGTGAGGTAGCGAAAATTGACATGGCTGAATTCCTTATGGAATTACCTTTTTAATGATGTGTCACACTCACTACTTTCCCTATTCAAAATTTTTGGGTGATAGTGACCAAGGGGAGGGGGGAGAGGTATGACAGTTGAATTTATGATAGGAAAATGTCCCCTTTGGATTAAAAATCGACGTGTTTTTCCATTGTTTTCAGAACACATGCGTTTTGAAGATATTCGATCTGTTTCGTTTTCGGTGCCCCACCCTGTATACTTAGTAATTTCTCACAAAATGCGCTCGTTTTTTTCAGAGAACCTGATTGAATTCCGATATCAAATTTTAGGCTCGCGTTAAGCCGCCACTGCAATTTCCGGCAGGGTTAAAAATTAGATTTGTCATAACTTCGTTGAAAATTATAGTGGAAGAAAAAGAAAAAGTGTATATCGTTCCTGAAGACTTCTACTTCCTCATGCAAATATAACATGTGTGTATCTGAGTACCCAAAATGTGTTTTATCCCACTTCACATAACCCTTTTACGATATTCACGGAGGATCCGAAAGTCATGGATATTTTAGTTGCTATGAAATGATTATACTAAAGCAGGAATCCGTACCCTCTTTGGACCATATGCAACGATTTTAGAATAGTGAAACAAGTCTCACTTACGCATGCCAAAGAAAAAACTGGGTTTTACTCCTGCCTCAGTTTTCAACTCACCCATAATCCCGGCAATTTCTTCAGTAAAAAATGTTGAAAATAATCGTTCAAACACATCCTAACATAAAAAATGAAGTACTTATGTCATTTCAAGCTTGAGATTTGCACTTCACAATAGTGTTATTCAATATAAATGGAGAATATGACTAAGCGATTATTTTCAGCCTTTACTGAAGAGAATGCCGGTTTTATGGGCAAGTTGAAAATAAGGCAACAGTAAAACAAAGTTTTTTTGCATGTATAAGTTTGTGACCAGTCACGCTACTCCAAAATTGTTGCATATAGTCCAAAGAGGGTATGGGTTGCTACTATAGTATAATAATTCCATATTTATTAAATTATTCATGATTTTCGGATCATCCGCAAACATCTCGTGAAGTGCGACAAAACACATTTACTCGAATACTCGCATATTATATCTGCATGAGAAGGTAGGAGTCTTCAGAAGCCCCATAAACTTTTCCTTTTTCTTCTCCAATCATTTTTAGCAGAGTTATGACCAATAAAATGTTCGGCTCCGCCAACACTTTCAGCAGCGGATAAGCGTGAACCTGAAATGTCGGCGTTCAATCACGTTTTCTGAAAAAACGGACACATTTCATAAAAAATTACATGGTATAATTTTTGTGGAGAATTGAATTATCTTTCACCTTGCTGAGTTGTTTTTCCGATAAATCACATACTTTCCAAGATTACAGCAAAGATCTATTTAATTATTTTTAAATGAAAAATAAAATATGTTTCACACCTGGAATTTCGGTAAACATTTTTTTCATGGTTCCAACTACTAGCATACCGAGTTTGGTGGTGCTATAATCGATCCTCGTCTCAAAACCCAATCGTACTGTTTTATGAATAAAATTTCATATGTCCAACACATGATGGCGACTATTTCCCGATTTTTTTCTGTAACATTTCCAAATCATTCCCAGCGATCCACAAGCCAAGTTGCAAAACTCTGTTTTCAATTTGTGGTGTGTCTCTCACGTCACCGTTGCCATGTTGCATCACTTCATTGACGTCAAAGTTGGCTTAGTTAGTGTAACCTACTTGATCCAGTTTTTTTTCTATTGACACATGAGGCATGAGCATGTCCTAGGAAAATATTTTTCAAACTTCGGTAGAAATTCGGGGACGTTTCGGAATCTTCAATAACGCGAATCCGTCATTATATTTTTTACTAAAATTCCATTGAAATAATAAATATTTGTTCGAAAACTAATATTTGACACGCAAAAAGTACTGGAATGTAACGAAAGTAAGAATATTGTTTACTCGTAAATTCAGCTAGATATAAATAACTGGTAAAGTACAGAGTGGTTCCATAACATTTTTTCGATTGAAGCCAGAACTTTCTTAGGGTTACCAATTTTCATACTAAATTTTCAAACAAATTGTATCTTGAATGGTAACAGAAACAATTTTGTGTAGAAATTTTGCACACTATTGTTTATCCTAATTTGTTGGAATAATATATCCACGTTGAAAAAGGGAACATTCTCCATGAAAATTGAAAAATGAAAAATGTGATTTATTTGAAATACCTAACAGAAAACAACTACTTCCCCGGCACAGCCACGCTGGACATTGAACTACATCTGATAGATATTGTGAAAAGACTATCTGAAAATAAAAGAAAAAATCTGAAAGTGAAAATTTGCATTTTCATTCAGATAGTTGGATTTTTAATTTCCTCTAGTCTTCATTGAAAAAATCATTAAATAAATTAGAAACGGAGAATGTTATTAAAAAAATATCACTCGCAGAAATCGTTCTTTTCATTGAAGCAAGGTTCGTTTTAATCCCCAATACATTTTGGTCGACGAAAATTTATTTCGCTTCAGGAGGATTGTGGGATTTGAAAAACAGGCTCTTCAGAAACAATTATACGATTTCTGTGAGTTTTTTTTTTTTTTAATAACATTCTCCCTGTCTAATTCATTTTATGATTTTTGCAATCAAAACTAGAGAAATTTAAAAAAACAACTATCTGAATGAAAATGCGTATTTTCACTTTCAGATTTTTTCTTTTATTTTCAGTTAGAGTCTTTTCACAATATTTATCAGATGTAGTTCAATGTCCAGCGTGGCTTGTCCCGGGGATATAGTTGGTTTCTGTTAGATATTTTTCATTTTTCAATTTTCATGGAGAATGTTCCCCTTTTCAACATGAACACCTTCCAAGAGATTATCTTGAACGATGGAAAGTAGCGACTAAAGTTTGTCTTTCAGCCGCAGATGATTCCGCAATGGATTATATGAATATCCTATTCATATTCTCGAACAAAAATTAAAATATATCCACATTGTGTAGATTTCTTTGAATCTAGTTTTTACACAATATTGTTTAAATTGATGGTTAACAACACCGTTGTGTATAAATGTTACAGAAATTGTAGTTCTTTTTTGTACAATTCTGTGGACTATATTATTGAAGAATACACAATATTGTATTACATTTTTTCACACATCACTTTTTTTTTATTATAGTTGTGAGGACAAAATTTAAATTTAGAATGCACAATACTGTATGAGAATTTTACACAAAGCTTTTTGTTTTTTAAGAGCAAACACTGCACTTGATGAAACGGGAATCGGTTTTGAGCGTTCAGTTTTATTTTTTTGCGAAATTTTTGTTGGAACAAATGAAATGAAACAATTCGTTTGTGAGAATTCGAGAATATAAAAATGATTTTTGGTTTTGATGATTTTGAAGAAAAATATTTTTTATGGTTTGACAAATGCCAAAAAATAGGCAAATTCCCGAATTCTTAAGGAGACTATAGACTCAGAAGCAGAAAAAAAATGTGCCTTAGTGAATACTAGTATAGCGCGGGTTGTGCCCTCTATCAGCGGGTAGTCTTGTTTGTGATTTATCACACATTTCTTGTTGTACCTTTTGAATAAAAAAAGGTGTAAAATCCACAGTTATGTATCACATATATTATGTATTGAAGTCACAAAACTGAGGAAAATTTAACCACAAACCGAAATGAACAATCATTGGTAAAAATATATTACAACCAGGTGTACTAATTTCACCGGTGTTGTGCATGGCGTCACACTTTAATAGGTAAGGGTTATGTTTTTCCTAGCTCACTCAAGGCGGTCGAAGACTTCTGAGGGTTGCTTTGAGGGGAGCAGCCGGTTTACGGAAATAACAGATTTCAACAAATTGACCAAAAACAGAATTTGATTTGCTTGTGATCAGTCATGCTCAGTTTGCATATTTTCATCAACACGATAATGATCACTGAACTAACAGCCTCAATGATTTTATTCGGAAATATTTCCTATGAAAATTGTTACAAATATATTTCTTCACCTTCTCGGAACGTTTAAGGGGCCCTTATCAATTTAGGTGTTCATTGAATGAAAAGTGACTGCCATTTTATTTTTTATTTCTCCCAAATTTTTGAATATTGACAACTAAAATTTTCCTTTCAATATCCTCTCAAGAAATAGGTTGGGAGAACTAGTGAGATATCTGACTGTGCCGTTATTATAAATCCTTCAGTTCCCAAAGATTTCTGTAAGATAATTTCGTACAACCAATTCGTTTAGGTTACACAATCAATATCAATCAATAAAGTATACAGGTGAACTAGGACCACTTGCCAAAAATGAAATGGGGTACCAGTGTATTATGTGGAAACACTTTTGTGACATTTCGTGATGATATTTATTTATTTATTTGTTGGCCAACCTTCTTACTCTCCGCCTTAGGTACGTTCTTTCGATGTTCAATTTGTTTGGTGGTGTCACGGAAATAAAGTCTGAACGCGTTCTGCCGTCTTTACTTCATTACCATGCTTACTGAGACATTCTTTACGACGTATTTTCTTCAATTTACCCTTAAAATATATCAATAGCTACTGATTTCATGTAATTTATGATAAAAAAAACATTGTGTTCAGGTACACGAAAAGTTCAGTCGACAACAACATTATTTACTTCAACTTCAATGGTTGCGATGTGTTCTGTAAAAATCATTCATTTCGCAACTTTCTATTGGGAATCATGCTGAAACCTCGTAACAAATAACCAGCTTTATTTTTTAGTTTTGTTGGTAAAAAGAAATGGATGAACCCTGATTCTAGCTGAGAGAGACATTGTGTATGAACTTTCTGTGAATTTCTAAGATATAAGAATAGAATATTCTTGAAACAACTGTTAGGTGCTGAAAAATTCTGAAAATCTGTGAGATGAACCATATCAGATATTTTGGAAAGTTCTAAAAAAACAGAAAAAAAGTTCTTGAAAGCTTGGCAAGAAGTGACAGGAAATTTAACCAGAACAGAGGCTTCGGAAGCGTTAGAACGAACTGGAAAGACAAATCTACTAATGTTTTTGAGAGTCTTTTAACAGTAAAAAAGTTATGAAGTTCTAGAAATTTAGGCCCCGAGGAAGAAAACTGTGTGTTATGAACTTTCAGCAAATTTCAGGAAAATATGAAAAAATACTAGAATCTCTTTCAAAAAACTGTGAGTTGCTGAAAACCGTGGGATGAACAGACTTAGGAAGGTTCTAGAGTGTACTGAGTAGAGACAGAAGTGAACTTCTCGAAAATTTGCCTACAAGGAAGGGGTGGGAAGAGGTAGAACATTCTTTCAACTTCTAGAATATAAGTAAAAACTCTAAAATTACTACGAAGCTTCTGTTTGCTAATGTGGAATTCACGAGAAATGTTGAATGGACAGAAGAGAGGGCTCCGTAATGTTCTAGTACGTATTGAAAAGTCAATCAAGTGAAGGGAAAATAGAACAAAAAATATAGAATGTTCCCGTAGAAACTGTAATGTGCTGAAAATTCTACAGAACCGTGAAATGATTCGAAACAGATAGTTCAGAAGGTTCTGGAACGTACTATAAAGACCTTCTAGAAGTTCTAGAAAATTAGGTTTCAAGAAAGGAGTCGCGTCTGTGAATTTTTAGATTATGAAAGAAAATCCTGCAATTTTCTAGAAAAAATTGTGAAATTCTCCAGAAAAAAACTGGAATGTCAACATTATAAATTTCCACCAATTTTCCAATAGATTTGCGATTTGATTGTGTAAAAATTGATCAAAAATATATCGTTGCCCATGAAAATTACACTGAAGCAGTTTTTTCCGAATATTCCCATACCTGTTTGCTGGTTAAAATTACCATATTAGCTAAGATTTGACTATTCATCAGCCAATCTTCCCGATAATTATTTGCCTAATGAAAATGTTGATGAATCCGATATTTATAGCATTTGACAAGTATTTTGAAGATATTTTTGGTTGATTCTGTGACTGACAGATAAAATCAAACCTACATGTGAGAAACAATCAAGTAGTTTTCGTTTCTTCGCTGATAATGGACTCTTCTTCTTCATATGCTCGACAAGAATTAGGATAAGTAGCGTTAGTTCGTACATGTCCCGTATATCAGCAACTTATTGACTAGTTAATTTTTTATTTGTGAAACCATTTTGAATACAAAAAAGTTCGTAAGTTTTGCTTGAACATTCAAAAAAGAGTGGAACATATATATAGACTGTTGTTACGACGTCGCTGCAGATTTCTATTTCCAATGCCTTCTTTATCAATGTTCACGTTTTATTTGACGTTTTGAAACCATATTATATTTCAGTTTTATAAAGTGATACGTTTGCTGACAATAAATCACATAATTTGGCTACTCAGTATACGATTGGGATCGCACATTAAAAGGTAAAGCACTCGTCGTCACTACTTCCACCGAAGACTCCTGAGGGTTGCTCGTACCTGATTGACAAAATAAAGAAATAAAAAATAACAGAATGCACAAGTTAACACATTGAAAAAACTTTGGGGTTTAGACTTCGTTTGAAGAAGTATCTCACCCTGTATAGAAACAATATTGAAAATACCACACATCATTCAGTCACAGTTTATTTGGACGTGCTTTCGAAGAAAAACCGCTCGGGAGAATTTTTTAGAAAGAATTCGCAAAAATGACCTTTGGAATTTTATTTTCGTCTACGAACTTCGCCAACAATTCGCAGGCACGTGATCTTCAATTATTCACGTGAAATGCCATGAATTTTTTTCACCTGAGAACAAAACACACGCCAGACGCCACGATGCTACTGGTTGTTCGAATTGTCTTTAACACATGACAATAAGAATGGGTAACATTTATTTATATTTTTTTAACGAGCATTTGTAAGAGATGAGCTGAATAACGGCAAACACTTAAAATATACAGGGTGTTCCTAAATGCCATTTACATACGAAATCTTTGGCTTATTTTATTAGTAAAAATCAATATAAACCTAGGTCTGCGTCCGAACGCTTCAGCAGAGTGTTGAAATTTCAAGTGTTTTCTTCATACTCCCTGATGCCATTTTCGAAATATTCAGCTCAAATTTGGAATACGGGTTACGATGTTATATTCGTATTATTGGGTAAATGGTTGTGAGAATTCAGAGGAATATATGTTTCCTGTTCTTTGTATTCTCCCCAATATTATTGTGGTGTGTCGCTGGTGGATTATACAGTGACCGCCAAAAAGTATGTACCATATGGGAAAAAAGTTTAATATTAGAGTATTCAAAAAAAGATTCTTGGGAAAAGTTCGTGCATGTCCGATAACCTAAAAATCGATTTTGACACATGTCACGTGATCGCTGGTATGGCGGTAAATTGAAAAAAATTACTATGAATAGGCAAAAAGTTGAGTAAAATGGCAAGATATCGAAAAAAGTTATTCGAAAAAGTTGCTTAGAATTCAATTTTATACACATAAACGAAGTTTGACAAAATAATGTGAGAAAATTGTTTCTCCGGTTATAATCAATTTTTGATGATTATCGTACACGAACGTTTCACTTCGCACATAATCTTAAGAATAGTGCGACAAATTAAAGAGGCTAGAGTTTTCAACATTGCATGCGAAGTGAAACGCTCTGGCACGATTATCATCGAAACTTGATTATAATCTGGAAAACACCAATTTTGTCATTCTCATTGAAATACAAATGTTTCGTATTGTCAAGCTACTCATGAGATAATGATTTGATATTTTTATACAGCTAGGAAAATAAAAAAAATAGCCATTTTAAATTTTCTCTCATTATCTTTTCAAACTTCGTATGTGTATATTAAATTCAATTCTAAGCAAATTTTTAGAATAACTTTTTTGATATCTTGCCATTTTACCCCACTTTTTGCCTTTTCATATTAATTTTTTTCAATTTGCCGCCATACCAGCGATCACGTGACATGTGTCAAAATCGATTTTTAGGTTATCGGACATGCACAAACTTTTCCCAAGAATATTTTTCCCAATACTCTAATAATAAACTTTTCTCCCATATGGTACATATTTTTGACGGTCGGAATATTTTTTTAAAAAATAAAATCTCTTTTCCCCCTATAGTAAAATATCTAGTTTATTTGAGTCGAGTGACCTAGGGGTCCATGACTAAGGGTCACTCTGTCCTATCCACCCATTCTCATACACTCTATTTGAATACCCTTGTGACAAAAATATGCTTACAAGCATTGTGCATTTAATCCAATAATATTGGGTTTTGAGGTGAAAATCGATTCGGTACGCTAGAGTTGGAACCATGATAAACATGAAAAAAAAATTGTTTACCAAAATTCCAGGGGTGGAACATATTTTTTTTTTTCGTTTAAAAATAAATAAATAGATTTTTAGTGCAATCTTTGAAAGTATATGATTTAACGGAAAAAAAACAAGGTGAAAGACAATTCAATTCTACACAAAAATTATTCTTAGTAATTTCTTATGAAATACGCTCGTTTTCTCAAAAAACGTGATTGAACCGCCGCTGCTGAATGCTCTGGCAGAGCCGAATATTTGATTGGTCATAACTCTGCTAAAAGTGATCGGAGAGGGAAAAGAAAAAGTTCATATCGTGTACCTAAAATGTGTTTTGTTGCACTTCACGGAGATGTTTTTATCCGAAAATCATGAATAATTTAGTAAATATAGAATTATCATACTGAAGCAGCAACGCATATACCCTCTTTGGACTATATGCAACAACTTCAAAGTAGTGTGACAGGTTCTACTTATGAAAAAATTGGTGTTTGCAGTTTCATACTATAGTATCCAAATTTCCTCTCCGATGTGAGCGTAAGTACAATAGCAAACAGGTGAATTTTTCCGATAGCGAAAACACCGCTCCGAATAAACAGACATGCGACTAAATTTAGCCATTGGGATTTGAATGCACGTCTCTAATTTCTCCTGAAAACGTGCCGACACGATAATTGAATAAAAGCTTGTAAGAAAATATTTTTGTTACTGGAATGCGGAAAATTTACGGAACTTTTCATCGGCTAAGATGACTTCCCTGGCAAATATCATGACAAATATTGACTAACGATTGTGCAGCGTGTGAAAATAATAACAACAATAATAACTTATTTATAGTCTGAAAAATATCGGTGGTAGTCACAACAATACTTTTGAGTCATTATAATTCTCATCATCATAACGGGATTTATCACTGCTATAACCTATTTCTTATAGTTGGAATAGTTACTATCACAAATATAATATTGTCACAAGTAGATATTCGCTATGACTTCACTATTCGTTGATTTAATGATCTATGAGCGTTATCTTGACTATTCTAAAACGTTTTTGGCAATTTTGTGATGATTACTGTTCAGTATTGTCAAGTTAACTTCAAATTTTAGAGCTGGTTCTCTAGGCAGTCAATGAACTTGCCTACAAGAGGCACGTGACAGTCTCCTCAAATCCACTACGATTCACGATGCCGCCGGCCTAGTCAGATCCGCGCTATAGCCGCCATTGTCTCTATATTCACGTGATTTTCCGCTTTGCCATTCTAGAATTGGTAGATGTAATTGAAAATTAAAAAATATCCAAGGTTTTGTGACAATTATGTACATTGTGTGTGAATGTATGTAATGAGCGTAACAGGTGGCGCTATTATCTACTCGTAGCCTGAAATTATGGAATCGAAACAATGGAACATGGACAACTTGATCCTTATATTCGAAGGTAACAATATTTTTTGTTTCTTTTCCACTACTCAGAATTTCTGATGTGCCAGTTCAACTGATTTTATATTTCGAACAGTAGTATCGAATTTTCCAAAAAGTAGGTGAATTGTTTTATTAACGAGTCCTCAATTATCGAAAAAACGATCACAAAATGATCAGTACCTAGTCGTTCATAATCAGAGGGTGTTCTTTATACATAAACTACTTTTTTCGACAAATAAAACGAAATGGATATACATAAGTCAGCACAATCCAATTTTGTTGCAATAACATGAGAATATAATTGCCATTCACGAAATGGCAACTGGCAAAAATATACTTCATTTTATCTTTTCCATTGATAACCAATAGTAGTTTACCTAACAAGTGCGGAAAGTAATACTTTTCCGCACGCGATTGCAGATGGCCGAACAACGCGTTAGCAATCGCGTGCGGAAAAGACACTTTACGCTCGTGTTAGGTACACTATTTTTTCTACTAGCGGAAAAAATACTCAAAAGTTAACATAAAGAACATTTATTATTAAATATATATTAAACTATACAACTATACTTGGTAAGATTTCTATTTCAACCTTCTGCGACGCAAAAACTAAACAAATCTACTTTTCCGCACTAAAATGTTTTTTCGGCACTAAAAAGAGTGCGGAAAAAGCATACATTTTTTGTACCATACCAATTTTGTAGTATTAATTTAGATAATCAACTGAAATAGCCACTGTAGGTAGTCATTGGAACTAAAAGTAGGTAATTTTTCACGGAGAGCACCGTGAAAGATCTAATTCGTAGAACTGGGGACCTAGTTAAGTTTTTAAACAACTACAAGTTATATCGGACTGCCAACGGAAGCCTCATATTGGACATATCCAATTATAGTCCCCTACGACCGTGAAATGCTCAAATTATGTTTCGATTCAACGGTTGTAGGGGGCAGTAGTTTTCCATTGAACACTGCCAACGGATGTATCTGTTTTATAGGTTGGAGCACAGCCGATTTAATCTCCCGAGCCGTGGTGAGAAAATCGGCAACACCGCATGGAAAGCAATTTGACGTCCTACTCATTAATTCTTTAATGTGAATTTCTCGGCTTATTCGGAAAACTAGGAAAAAACATTATAGATTGAATTTTTAGAAAAAAGAACGACATTTATTGTGGTTATTTACATTACAAACTGGAATATCAATATATTCAATTTCTTAGATATGGGAAATCTGTCAAGTTTGGTTTTTCCATGCCCTAAAATTCACATTTCAGGAGATTTTTTCTGATAAGTGCAGAAACCACATAGATGATCTCTGATTTTTTTCAGATTTTTCATTTTAAATCTGACTGATGAAAATAATATGTTATTGGAAGGTACCTTATACAGAATGTACCAAACTCAGGTAGTTTAGCATATAGCATATAGCTAGCTAGCTAGCATATAGCTGAATATAACGCTAGAGTTCTGCTATTAGGATCCTTCATTATTATTCAGTTTGCTTTTTTATCTGTCTGCATATGATAATAAGACAATTTTAGGTACAGAGAACTTTTGTAGAAAGGTTCCTTGAAAGATTTGATGATTTTACTGGAACTCGTTAGGATTAGAAAGGATCTTCATAGCAGAGCTCTAACCTGAACAGCCATTTTGTTTCGGCCATTTTTGTCTGAAATTTCATTATCTTATAGAAAATTGAATGACGATTCAAATGCGGTATCATTTGACCCCCAATGCGATTTCGAAAAATATTTAAAAACGGCGGCCCGACGCCATATTAAAAATAGACCTTTCAGTACTGTCGAAAAGTAGTCTATAAACTATCATTCGACCAAAAGTTCAAAGAAATATTCCATTCCGTTCAAATGTTAACAGGGTTGGGGTTACTCAATAGGAGTTCTAATATCATGTATCGCCATTTTATTTTAATAATAATTATAATAATACTCCCTCATAAACACCCATAGAGTGTACCCAGAAGCATAGCCTGTGCGGGTAGAGGACGGCTATTATTATTATTTGCCGTGGCGCTCCGGGGCAACTTAATGATTTTTGGTGGCGTATTCACTTTTCAGCTACACTGATAAACAGGATGTCTTCAATCAAATATATATAAATATCCTCTTGAACAGAATAATCTTCTGAAAAGAATATTTATTTTTAATTGATGAATATACTCTTATTTCAAACTTATTGAACTGTTTGCTTCTTCACATAAATTATCTTGAAATTGATTTGTTTGCATTAATACATACCAACTCTTTACCCTAGAGAACTCCTACTTGTGAAAAATGCTCCTTTTGACTCAAGAACATGATTTCTTGGCGAAACCCCGCTACCGGAACGACGCGAACCCACGCGAAAGCGGGCACTGCGACTGCCGATTGGGACCTCTATCCTGTTTGCTTTTGCCCGCGTTTGGTTTGGGGGTTGTGTTTGAATCATAATTTAAGTTGTTAGTTTTGTATTTGACACAGTGGTTATGTGCAAATGTGCTGCTACAGAAGTGCAATATGGAGGTCCAATTATTTCTGCACGATTTGAATTTAGGTCATTTATGGACCAGTTGTGAAGGTAGGTTGAAGATATTTTTGTTTTCAACAGGTGTGTGATAATGGCGAATGACGCTGTCGTTTCTATATTCAATCGCATTTCTATGCGTCACCGAATAGGTACCTACGTTGCTTATATAATTTCTGAAATAAAAATATTACAAAACTATTCTCATATATAACCATTATACCTCAATGATTGTTCGCAGTTGTTCTCTGGTTGTTGAACTGTACCCATATGAACATGGCTTCCATGGCATATTTTTATAACCAAATGCACATTTGTATTGAGCCTTCAAATGCAGATAATCTTGAATAAAAAATGTATTGCATTATGAAGAAGAATATTGTTCGTTATTGAAGTTGAAATATTCTTGCCTCAACCAACTCACACCATCGAACAAAGAAAGAATTCACAGTAGTGTTCATTATCAAAGTTGAAATATTCTTGCACCAAAACTCTCATTATTCAGTGAAGAAACTGTTCATATGTCTCAAAACAGTTTTCTTTCAAATGGTCAAGAGAATTCTGTCAAAAAATCAAACTAATATTTGGTTGGACCTATTCAAGAATACAATCGACTTGAATCAATGCAATTATGCATTGATCCAAAATATCCTTTTTATCAGTGTACAGGAAAACCCGGAAAACCTACAGCACCCCCTCGGGTGGCCGGCGTGCACTCCAAGCTAGCACTAGACGAGATTGGCATCTAGACAACACACAATACACATGCTTTCAAGAAGGACTGTGGTCGTCTAACGATTACGATATTGAGTGCTTCAGAAAAAATCCCTCGTACATACATCGGGCTCGAACCGACTACCGCTTTACTGAAGTTTCGAACGGCCTGCGCCTTAGACCGCCAAGCTACCGGCCAGCATGATGAGAATTTTTGTTTGAAATTTTGCTGTCATATAGAGATTCAAAAGCCGTTTTGAATGAGGTATCACTCGACCCAACATGCCTTTAAAAAAAAATCATGACAAAAAGTAACTTAAGAACAATTCCAAAGAAAAATTTCAATCAGTTCAAAAGGTAACAGGTGGGGGTACTTTATGGACAGATAACCCATTGTTACTGTGATTCTTATACATTCAGAAATAATTATTGCAATACGAAATTCATTAGCTCCCGTACTATATTTTTGAAGGGGAACTGTTTGAAGGTAGGTTGCACTATATCGTTTACTTGAACTATATACCTATTGATTATCATCGTTAACCAGAAAACATGTAGTTTCATTCAAAATCAAATTCCGCCAGTCACAATCTCTCCAATCACTTTCTTCGTTGAACAATTGAGTTCCACTTTCATCGGTGGAATGAAAATAACTGTATGGTGTATTCTGGGAATGATAGCTGGTAGTTTGGTCGAAATTAATTCTATTAATAAAATGAATAACTTTTTCGGGAAGGTGAGCACCTTGACAGTATTTTTCTACAAAAATACACCATCGCTTCATTTACATTACTGATGAACAAATTCGCCCACTGGTACGTTCGGTTCGCCTTGACCGTGTTCTAATGATTTCATGTTGGTACTCTTGGCCAAAATGTTCTCGCAATAATGCGAAATTTCAGCACAAGTAATTGCTTATTTTAATTTCATTGTTGAACGATGACAGGCAAGGACAGGGTGGTGATGTAATTACTCATTCTCGTTTAAGGTTTATGTTCGAATGGTACTTAAATCAAAGATGTCAATGTTCATAAGTAAAAGTGGAATTATATTCAAATTTCAAATGAAATTTATTTCAAGATAATATATAATTTGTTGTATGATATAATTCAGTAATTTTTGAATGAATAATTTTCACCTAGGCATTGAAATGCCTGTATTGTGTTATATTACTCATTCAGACAACGGTTTTGTATGTATAATTTATGGAGATAACATTATGATACTACATTATAAGTTATATCTTATTACATATTATTAAGAAATATAAAACTCATGGAGGAAACAAAGAAACAAAAGGGGTAGGTATAAGTTATGTATATATGCTTGTATGGGAGAAGATACAGATGGTATAAGAGCTGTTATTCAATTTTTTTTCAGTATTGTTGCGTCTTCGGGTTCAAAAATAAGTGTACACTGGTATGAACTCGCCTTTATTATTCCAACTTCACTTGACAACACTGTGATACAAGTCACTGTCAAAATACTTGTATCCAAGGTAACTCAGAGTAACTTCCTAACTAACTTCCTTTATCTAACAAATGCATCGCTTTTATATACAAATATAGTTCTAGAAAACTTAAGAAATCAATAGAACACAAATAGAATGTTCGACGATTGATCCAGAACAAAAGTTAGTGCTTCTAGATTTTTCCATCTAATTCATCGAAGGATCTCGAACAATTCAAGAAGTCTTTAACAAATTTCAGGTCTGTAACACTGCCTCCTCCTTTAGGTTATTCCGTCCCGGATAACACCATCACCATTTTGGCTGTCCCTCTGGAACCAATTTGGGGGATCGTGGCCTCGGTATTCTGCTAACCTCTCGATGTGAACAACTTTGGGTTTACTCCTTGGGTTGAGCTGGATGCGGTATACCAAGTCGTTGATCTTCTTTATGATGACATAGGGTCCTGTCCAATTTCTCTGTAGCTTGGGGCATTTTCCTTTCTTTCTCTGAGGTTGGTATAGCCAAACGGCATCACCTGGCTCAAACATAGTCCCTGGACTCTTCCTGTCGAACCTCTTTTTCATTTTATCACTGGAGATTTGAAGACGACGTCTGCAGAATTCATGAACTTGGTCCAGTCTTTCTCGCAACTCTTGGACATATTCTGGTAGGACTTTGTCCTCTGTACTTCTAGGTGGCATTCCAAACAACAGATCGCATGGTAGTTTCATTTCTCGCCCAGTGATCAACATTGAAGGAGTATATCCGGTGGACTCATGCTGGGAACTTCGATAGGATAGGAGAAATAGTGGTACCAACTCATCCCAATCCTTTTGATTTTTGGAGATGAACATCGACAGGTACTGACTGATGGTTTTATTATGTCGTTCAACCATACCATCTGATTGTGGATGTAGGGCTGTGGTACGAGTCTTCTTCACACCTAGAATGTTCATCATTTCCTGCCATAATTCAGATTCGAAGTTTCGTCCTTGATCAGAATGTAATTCTAGTGGGACTCCATGTCTGGCTATTACATTTTCTATGAAGGCCTTTGCAACGGTCTTTGCCTCCTGGTTTGGAATGGGCACAACTTCAGGCCACTTGGAGAAATAGTCCATGGCTACCATCAAGTATTTATTTCCTTGCTCGGTAACAGGAAACGGCCCAAGAATGTCAACTGCTACTCTTTCGAATGGTTCACCAGAAAGATACTGAGCCATTTTCCCTCGACTTCTAGTTTTGGGTCCCTTCTTTGAAGAGCATAGGTCACATCTTCTGCACCATTCTTCTACATCACGACGACAATTCACCCAATAGAATCGTTCTCGAATTCTAGCAAGGGTCCTCTTGATTCCGATGTGTCCACCTGCACGACTACTATGAAGTTGCTCGAGCACATCTTTAGTAAGTGCTTTCGGCAGGACCAGTTGGTACACCACAGTTGCTCCATCTGGGCTCTTCCATTTGCGATGCAATAGGCCATCACGAAGACATAGGGAATCCCATTGAGCCCAGTATCCCTTGGCAACTGCACCAAACTTGGATACTTCCTGCCACTCAGGTCTAACTCCATTTTTTAGCCAGCTTAGAACTAACTTTAAATTGTTGTCTTTCTTCTGATTCTTCCTCATATCTTCTGTGATCCATAAATCAGATTCTTCAGACTCCACTCTTACGGTGGTAACTTGCAGAATTTCCTTGCAATGTTCATCATTGTAAAAATTGACTTCTTTGTTTTCGAGTTTCTGGCAATATCGGCATTGCTGTTCCAAGCATGGACGTCTGGATAATGTGTCTGCATTTCTGTGTTTCCTGCCACTGCGATGAATAACTTTGAAGTCGTATTGTTGGAGTCTCTCTAGCCATCTCGCAATCTGACCCTCAGGTTTCTTGAAGTTCATTATCCACTGCAAAGCGCTGTGGTCAGTTCTTACGAGAAAACGTCTGCCATAGAGGAAGGTATGGAAATGTTCAATGGCTTTGATTATCGATAGAAGCTCCTTTCTTGTAACGCAGTAATTCCTTTCAGCTTTGCCCAGAGTTTTACTAAAGTAGGCTATTACTTTCTCTTCGCCATCCTGTTCTTGGGATAAAACTGATCCAATGCCTTGCTGAGACGCATCACAGTCCAAAATGAAAGTGCCTTGTTCTCGTGGGTAAGCCAAAATAGGCGCAGTTGTCAATTTCTTCTTCAGTTCAGTGAACGACTGTTGGCAATCAGGGCTCCAATCAAACTGAACGTTGTTCTCAGTTAAGCGGTGGAGTGGCTTGGCAATTTTACCAAAGTCTTGAACAAACTTCCTGTAGTAGGTACATAGCCCCAGAAAACTTCTTACTTCATGTTTATCCCTAGGACGTGGCCAACTCCTAACAGCCTCGATTTTAGCAGGATCGGTCTTAATTCCTTCGGCCGAGATGACATGGCCTAAAAAATTAACTTCTTTTTGAAATAAATAACACTTCTTTGGGTTCAGTTGCAGGTTAGCATTTTCTAACCTCAAAAATACTTCTTCCAAATTATCCAGGTGTTCGTCAAACGTCCTTCCCATTACTATAACGTCATCCAAGTAGACTAGACAAATTTTCCATGTCAAACCTCTCAATACTAGTTCCATAAGTCTCTCAAAGGTGGCGGGAGCATTGCATAATCCGAACGGAAGAACTTTGAATTGGTACAGCCCTTGTCCGGTAGAGAACGCTGTTTTTCCTCTATCATCAGGATGAACTTCCACTTGCCAATACCCGCTTTTCAGGTCCAACGTTGAAAACCATTTGGAACCGGATAATGTGTTTAGTGTATCATCAATTCTTGGCAATGGGTAGCTATCCTTCATCGTTACGTCATTCAATCGACGATAGTCCACGCAGAATCGGGTTGATCCATCCTTTTTAGTTACCAATACTACCGGTGAGGACCATGGGCTTGTGGTTTCTTCAATTATGTCATCCTCCATCATGTTGTTTATCATGTCTGCTACCTCTCTCTGTTTGGCAAACGGTAATCTCCTCGGAGCCTGTCGGATTGGTCGGGTATCGCCGGTGTTGATGCGATGTTGAACTAGACTGGTACGTCCCGTCGAAGTCTCTGTCGAGAAAATATTACGATGGCTATCAAGAAACTCTTTGGCCTTCTGCTTTTCTTCCATAGTTAAATGTTCCGTGGATTCCATCATTTTGTCTATTGTTCTCTGATCGGTGTTAGTTGTATTTCTTCGCAGTACCTGAGTGTGGTTTTCACAATTGATAACTCGAGTGACAGGTTTGCAGAATCCCAATTGGTCGTTTTTCTTCAGTAGGACTTTATTTTCCGAAGTATTGGCAACCCTGACAGGAATTAGTTGTTCTGTGTTCACAAGACATCGGGCAATTAAAATTCCATCTTGGCGGTATTCATCATTTTCAATTATTCCAGTGCTCAAATCTCCAGGTTGTTTATCCATTCTGGCCATGATGATGGTTTCGGAGTTTTTCGGAATGTGGATGTCTTCGTCAACATAAATCTTGATTGGTTGGATTTTCTCATTGTATCTGCTCAGGAAGATTTCTTCATTGCCAATCCGCAAAATTTTCTGTCTGATGTTAAGGATGAAGTCGTTTTTCTCCATGATGTCCAGACCCAGAACACATTCATCCCTTATTTCCGCAACCAACATAGAATATTCCATGGTAATAGGTCCTATCTGGATGTGTACAAGTGTTTCCCCAATGACTGGTGCGGTTTGTCCCGTTGCCGTTTCCAAAACCATATTCCTTTTCATCGGCTTCACAGATTCTTGTATGAGGTCTGGGCGAACGACTGATCTCGAAGCTCCTGTATCAATGGTGAAGGTGCATTTCCGATCTTCTAAGTGGCCTTGTATTAGTAGGCTTTGGTCATTTTTCTTCAATGACGATATATGGATCTTGGGGCTTTGAACACTGAAAGTCGCCACGCGCCCCCTAGTGTCGACTAATTCTGGTTTTCCTGGTTGGGAGCAAGTCCTCTTTCAGACGTTTGAGGTCTCCTTTCTGGCGTAGTCGATCTCCTGAAGGCTCCTCTGGTATATCGCCCACGTTGCTCTGTTCCTGGGCTCGGAGATCTCGATCTCTCTTCGTTACTCGTTGATGACGACCTCTTTCTTTTTGGACTTCTGGATCTCGATATCTCCCAGCAACTCCTCTGTAGATGGCCGCTTTTCCCACAGTTATAGCAGCGCCTCTTCCTGTCTTCTGGCGAATGCACTTGGTTGCTTAATGCTGTTATGGAGTCCAATATTTTCTTCAATAGCGCCTCGCTTGTAGGATAATCCTCGTTGAATTTAACTTCACGTAACTTGGGCCTCGTATTTCTTGATGCGTTTTTCGCGGCCTCGAACTCCAAAGATGCTATTAGTGCTGCGCTTATGGTTTGAAGTCGTCCTAGTCGAAGGGCTTGCTGCATGTCAGTATCTCTCAAACCATCGATGAAAGTCTGCACCCCAATTTGTTCTATGAACTCCTTCGGTGCTTGTGGGTATGCCAAATTAATGAGTCGCTCTACGTCGGCTCCATACTCCTGTAGGGTTTCGTTGGATTTTTGGTATCGACTCTTTATTTGGCTCTGAAATACTTGTTTGAGATATTGCTGTCCATATCTGATTTCCAAAGCTTCAACGATTCTTGAATATTCCTTCTGATTACTCTCGGGGATGTTCTGAAGGATGTCCAATGCTTGTCCTCGTAGACACAGGACTAGAGAGGTGGCCATTTCCTCCTCGGACCAGCCGTTTGCGTTTGCTGCCGCTTCAAATTGACGTCTATACATGGGCCACGAGGATTGCCCATCGAATGTTGGAGGCTTCAAAATTTTCACTTGTGTAGGCCTTATCGGAGTTGTCAGTGAGGATGGCTTTTCGCTGGTGGGGGAGATTTCCTCAGAGGGTGCAGGCTTGTGTGGAAGGTGTAGCGTTTCCAACCTCTCCTTGATCCTATCCACTTCTTCGTTGAATTTCTTGTTCACCTCTCGTGCCACCCGTTCATCTATTTTGGACAGTTCATTTTCGACGTCTTGGACCCTTCTGTTGACTCCCTGGACTCCACCTCTGACTTCTTGAACTTCACCTTTAACCTCTTGAACTTCTCCTCTGACCTCTTGTACTACTTCGGTGATTTCATTCTGGAAGCACTTTTGACTGTGACTAATACGTTGCAGAATATCAACATGTTGTTGTTGTAACTGCTGGACTAACCGCGCCTCCTGTTCCTCTTGTTCTTGTTTTCGTTTGGCTTATTGTTCCTTTAAAAACTCAAGGATATCTGCTGATGTCGCCATCTCGTCGTAATTATTTGCTCGAGTATTCACCATCAAATACTGGAAAACTGCCTTACTTTTCTTTCTTCAGTAACACTTATTCCGCCGCTGTCACCAATTGTTGCGTCTTCGTGTTCAAAAATAAGTGTACACTGGTATGAACTCGCCTTTATTATTCCAACTTTACTTGACAACACTGTGATACAAGTCACTGTCAAAATACTTGTATCCAAGGTAACTCAGAGTAACTTCCTAACTAACTTCCTTTATCTAACAAATGCATCGCTTTTATATACAAATATAGTTCTAGAAAACTTAAGAAATCAATAGAACACAAATAGAATGTTCGACGATTGATCCAGAACAAAAGTTAGTGCTTCTAGATTTTTCCATCTAATTCATCGAAGGATCTCGAACAATTCAAGAAGTCTTTAACAAATTTCAGGTCTGTAACAGTATATTCACCTATGGCTTCAATCCATATGCACATTCGTGCGTGGGTTCAGTTCACTTAGTCCACTTTCACGCCAAAAATAATGATGATTATATTGCCAATAACAAAGAAATTAATGATCTTGATATGGTTGAACAGGTTGACAGACAAGCGACAAGACAACACACAAGACTTGAATACAATGGCGTTATAAGGTAGAAGGGCACGCTTTCAGAGTTCCAGTCGATTCTCGTATCGAAATGCTGATGCGATGACACATAACTTTGTGGAGGGGTTGGATATGTCGAATAATTTGCAACCGCCAAATCCTTTTAGTTAACAGTTAACATATTTACGTTTTCTGGAAATTATTATGTTGGTGAGTATAAAGTTTCCGTCGCTTACAGAGTCTTAGTTTTGTCCAAATGATGTCATATTTTTATCCCAAACTGACTCGAGTCTAACAAACATTTATTAATATTCAAAGAATTATTATCAAAAAATTAATTTTTTTAAAATTAGTAATAATGAAGTTTATTCAAAATTCTAAAAAATATGTATAACAATTTGTAAAAAAAGTGAATAAACGATTCAATTATACTCGCGAAGTTAAAAACTTGTTGCGAGAAAATAACACATAAGAATTATATATAATAATAATAATAATAATAATAATAATAATAATAATAATAATGTTTATTCACAATAAAAAGTTTCACAATAAAAAGTACAATAAAGAGTACAATATATACATCAATAATTTACATATTATATACATATGTTTGATAAATTTTCGAAATGGAATAAAATGATAATAAAGAATATGTTCTGCGAACTGTCTTTACAGAAATTGAAAATATTCTTAACTCAAGACCACTAACTCACATCTCTCTGGACTCCGACGACTCTGAACCACTGACTCCAAATCATTTTCTAATAGTACCTTCATACGCTGCAATGTCTTGTGTTGATCTTAAGAGAGAAAATTTAAATCTGCTATCGAAATGGAAAATAGCACAAAAATTAGCCGACATATTTTGGAAACGGTGGACACGTGAATATCTTCCTCACTTGGCGAAGAGAAGCAAATGGCATCAATAAACACCCACAATACGCCAGAATGATATAGTCATCATAGTCGATCCCAATGGTCCCCGAAACATTTAGCCTAAAGGACGAGTCATCAATTTGTATCCTGGCAAGGACAAAAGAATTAGAATAGTCGATGTTCAGCTAGCTAATGGAACTATTTTGAGAAGACCTGTCTCGCCACTTTGTATTCTGGATATACAGAGAAGAAACGAAGAATGAGTAATTGTCTTTTCTACAGCCCTAGAACAATTACTGGGAGGGAGAATGTTGCTGCCCGTATTATTTTTTTAATATTTTTTCCTTGACTGGTTCCTAAACTATTATAATTTATTTAAATTGATATTAGTTGCTTTGATTATTATTTTCGAATATATTCACCTGGACTAACATAATAGTTGAAACCGAGGGGGAAACCGCTAGGGAATTTTGGTGTACATGTCTTGGGTACTAATGGCATTACTCAGGTATTAGTCGGGAATTAGGGGCATTACTCGAGTATTAGTTGGGAATTAGTGGCATTACTTGAAAATTATTGGGCATTACAGGTATTACTGGTGTATAACTCGGGTATTAGAGGAATTACTTAGGAATTATTGGGTATTACTCGCAGCATTACATGGGTATTACAGGAATTACTATTCGGAAGCGAGAGAAACCGCACAATAATAATTGGTGAAGAGTAAAAAAAAGGTTATCAAACCATGGGAATTGGAATTGTCTGAAAAATTAGAGAGCAGTAGCGGAAAAATCCGAATTGTGCAATGAACAAAAACAAAAAGGTCATCCAACTTGTACTTGATGACAAACCTAACATTAAGACACGATATTATATTTTTATTACTTTTCTGACGGGTATTACTGGCATTAACAAAGGGTATTACTCAGGAACTGGGTTTTAATCGGGAATTACTTGGGTATTGGAGGCATTACTTACGATTTTTGTGAATTAGTGTTCACAATATTCTCAGCGGTTTTCCCCTCAGTTGAAACCAATTACAGTACCAGTAATTTTCAATTGTCTCGATAAATGGTCATTTTACCCTATATACCATCTATTCACCCCATTTAATTTCAAGTATGTGAACTGAAAAATATTATTGTTATGTTTACGTCATGCTTCGCAAATCTATGATTAGAGGAGGTTCGACGACTTAGGGCCGGTATTATAATACTATTTTGACAGAAAACTAGAAGTTAACTTGTGGAATGACGTCACATCTTGCAGTTAACTTCTTGTAACAAGTAAATTGTTACATCTCCTCTGAATCATTAAAAGTCTCACATCACAACAATTCTTTCTTAATTATCTACAAATATTTAAATAACTTACCTTTGAGACGCTAATAAATGCTTAATGCTCGCGAATAAATAACTATTTCAATATTCGCCAATAAACGACTATTGATCGCAGTTCTGTCTTCTGTCATCTGTCACAGAATTTCTTCGATTAAAATCGTGTAAATATATTGTCGACCGGAAACAATTTTTTATGTGCTGTAAATTAATAAAACTAGTGAGCACCTTGCTTCATATCCTTTTTTGGCTGGTGAACTTCAAGTGCTACAAATTAGAGGCGTAATTGTTGTGCCTGTGCACGAGAAGCCATCTTTATGATTTACTAATTTGAAGATTTTCACGATTTCCGATCCTTCATGGACTAATAAAGGTTAGTTTGAATAGTTATTCACATCTTTATATTATTTGCTGTGCATAGAATTCCTTCCAGGCACTAAACAAGGTTGGTTTTATATTTGATAATTTTTTTTATATTTGAGATAGCGTCCTACAACTTCCTGCATTTTCCTTTACTAAATCCCATAGCCTTCATGCGTATTGAATGCTATTTTATTTCATTGAAGGTTCATGCATATTAGTGATTATTTTCACATGTTTTCAGTTAATCCCAGAGCTTCTGTTTTTATTTTCAACAAATATATGTATTTAAATTCTAACTATGTTTCTTATATGCATATGTAATGATCAAAAGGTAGTATTGTCACTGATAATTGAACACAGAGCTCGAATCAAATGGAGGTGTGTAGAAGTGGTACATATTTTAAGGCCTATGAAAACTACAGGTCCCTTTTTATCCTGGAGTAAATTCCAGCAAAGCACCTGCGTAACACTGATGATTTAGGATAATTTTTTCACCACTGTCCCATGCAACACTGAGGATTCAGGATAGTGTTTCCTGAGCTGCAGTCCTTCACCTAATGACTCATCGATCAGGATAGTGTTTCCTGAGCTGCAGTCCCTCACCTAAGGATTCATCGATTGGAGCAACAGCCCTCTCCAAGCTAAGTACACATATTGTGTGCTCTCAGTGTTTCTGCCAAATAACTCTCTGTTTTTATACAAACTAAGTTCATATTTTCCTACACTTCCATAAATTATTCAACTGTTCCAACTGTTACAACTGCTCACTTTATTTGTGAAAATAAATGTTAACAACAAACAAAAGTACATCATGTACCAATAGCTCAATTAGTTAGTCCTACTATTTTTGTATTTTTTCTCTCCACACTTTCTTTTCTATATTACTAATTGTACCCAACTGAAGATGAACATATATATGTTCGAAACATGTCTTGTTTGAGATTGGATTTATATCCTTTGCTCTATTAAATTTTGTGGAGACGACTTTGTGTTCTTTTTCCAAAAAAAACTTGGTCTTCCACTTCGAGTATGGACTATTACCTTCTTATAAATGTTAACAATTTTATATAATAGGTTTTGCTTAATTCTCTCTAACTATTGATTCTTGGTGGTGGCGCCCTTTTATAAATAAACATTGTAAGGTCTCCATAACGGCAGTGCAATGTCCACCAGGAATGAATGGTATCCAGTCCAACCCACCTGAGAAGAGTCTCTGCTATAAGTCTTGTCGGTGTTGACCTACCTTAGGCAACACACTTTCTATTTGAGCAACTTATCGTTACATTCTAGATGAAGGAGTTAACTTTATCCGGTGCAATGGGTATCAGTTGAAGTTGACTTTGTAGAAAATGATGGTATTCGACAGTTTTTCTGTCAATAATTTAGCACATACTTGAGTTTATTGTTGTATTATTTTTCTGACTTTGTTATAAAACGATATCCACTTTATTTTTGAGGAACTTTCAACCGACGATGAAGATACTGGTTGAAGGCCCAGGGCGACCAAGAATGTTTAGATATGTTTAGACTTGTGGAATGAAATATAATTCAAAAACCGATTTCGATTATTCAGAGAATCTATGTACACATTGAAGCAAATTCAAAATAAAAATGGGACCTTAGTAAAACTGACTTTCTAAAGTAAAAGTTAACTTGACTGTTAAAATTAAAGTTAACTGTCAAACATTTTTATAATACCTGCCCTCAATAGTTAAAGCAAAGACCTTGACAGGGTCGAAATTATTCAACTCATTGAATATATTTTTTTTCTTTCGTGAGTTTCGCTCTTTTACAAATAATATAAAATTCTTACCTCATCGCCTCTAGGCGAATCAATCAAGGAACTGAAACTAGATCGAGATCCGTGCCTGCCCATGTTCGCCGGTTCGTCAGCGGATCCCGTCAGTTCCGCCCTGCTTCGGAAGGGACTCGATCCGCCAGCACCTCTGGTCAGCCTGTCGTTCTCCACGCATTGCGTCAAAGGAATTCCAAAGACAAGACCTACACCTGCACCGCTGCCATCTGAAATCGTGTTCAAATATAATCAAGTGTTGATGAATACAAGGCCTAGAAAGGCAACAAATTTTTATTTTTTTAAACGAGATTAAAGCCGGGAGGGGCCACCGACTTTTATTTTTTCAAATCCCGACTTTAATATCTGTCCCCTGACTTTAATCTCGGACTCCCGACTTTCAAGTCGAACCACCGACTTTACCCAAGTAGCACACCCATATTGGGACACAATTGATGACTCCCAACCATGCTTAGGCTTATTCCTAGATCAGGCTTATTCTTAGATCTGGCAAAAGCCTTTGATACCATAAATCATAGGCGCCTGCTAGAAAAATTAGAAAATATTGGTATAAGAGGAAATGTTTTGAAACTTTTTGAAAGCTATCTACTACATAGAAAGCAGCAATTTACAATAGGCGATGGAACAAGCTGTGAAAACATAGTTACCTGTGGCGTGCCACAAGGAACGGTGTTGGGGCATATTCTCTTTATAATATATTTAAACGACCTGCTAACGACAAATTCCAGCGGAACTATAATTTCATTCGCCGACGACACAGTCCTTGGAAACTTGGAATGAGGTAAGAGAAACTGCCACGAGTGACCTCAAAGCCATTTCGAATTGGTTTATCGAAAACAGCTTATCAATCAATCATTCCAAAACTAAAGTCATACCATTTACTTCTTACGAAAAACACTTGCCCGCATATGGAACTGTAGAAATAAATAACATACAAATTCCTCTCACAAATTCAGATAAATATCTAGGTATTGAAATTGACTCATTTTTGAAATGGGACATTCACGTCAAATCAGTTGTCAATAAACTCCGCAAACTCGTCTACAAGTTTAAACAATTGAGCTTTTTACACTTGAGACATCTCAAGATATTATACTATTCACTAGCTGAGTCCATTGTGCAATACGGTATGATAGGTTGGGGTGGAATTAGGAAAACTAAGCTAAAACCACTGGAAATCATATAAAAACGCTTACTCAGAATTATCTTCAAAACACCCGTACAATATACTTCTGACCTTTTGTATAGCGAAACACAAATTTTAGACTTGAGACAACTCTATTGCAAAACCATTCTACTATTCACATATAATAGACCTGTGACCACTGTAATTGAACATCGATACCAAACTAGGAGAAAAATAGCTGCTTGTGAAATATTACCACGGGCACATAAGTCGATTGGCCAAAGAAGCTTTGTCTATATTGCCCCAAGGCTGAGAAACTTACTACCTGTCTCATTAAAAACTATAAATTCAAAACATCTCTACAAAAAAAAAAAACGAAAGCTTGGATTTTGTCTATGAACAGACACGTGTTCCACACCCTAATTGATACCTGATATTTGTCTTTCTACATTTTTTTTATGTATAACGTCCTAAATATTTTTATTTTTTGCGTTCTTCCATTCTGTGCAAAATTTTTTCTAGTTTTGTGGACTAAATGGTTTTTTATTCTGTACTTCTAAAATACCATACCATGTATATTTTACCCTGTATATATATGGTATATTACCCGTAGTTCTACCCAGTATATTATGTTAATATAATGTTTTAATGGCTATAACATTATGCATCTGTCTTCCGGTATATGTATACTTAAGGAAATGTATGATTATAGTTTTCGCTATGCGAGAAACGTCTATGAGAATTTTAAGTAATGTATGTAGAGTAGGAAATAATTCCCTTAGTCAAGCTCCCTGAGAGCTTTTTTGGGATACCATCTCTAATTTGCCATAAATTTACCTTAAATTTCTTAATTATATTGAAATATATGAGTAACTGTATATGATATGGCAAATAAATTATTATTATTATTATTATTATTATTGGTACAATATTGTGAAAATATTGGCAAAATATTTAAATAATAATATTGGCGAGAAAAAAATGTGAACATTCGGCGATATTGGTCCAATATTTAAAAAATAATATTGGTCTAATATTCTCGAAGCAATATTGGCTTCAAAATGTTAGGCGATATTAGTACAATATCGCTGTAGCACACTTACATTGGAATAATATTGGTAAATATTGGCAAAATATTAAAACGTAATATTGGCGAGATAAAATTATAATTATTTCTGGAGATTGGCACAATATAACTTGGAAATTTTATACAAATGATATTAGTGAAATATTGAGGAAGCACTATTGGCCCCAAAGTATTTAGGAATATTGGTACAATATCATTTGTATATATTGGTAAAATATTCAAATGGAATATGTTGCCTTGGAAACATTGGTGAAATATTTCCAGAAAATGTCGAATAAAATAAAAATTCTACAATTTCGTTTCTACTTCAATTTACCACTGAGTAGATTGACTTGTAAACGCATTGTGAGAAGCCTTATTTAATATATGTTACTATGATTCAGCTGTTGTTCCATATGTGGGGACACCTAGCGGTTTCTTACCCAAGTTTAATCATGATTCGTTTCAATATTGTTTATTGAATATTTGGCCGATATTCAAATTCCAATCCTAGTGATAAATGTATTCTGTAATATTGTATCAATATTGTCTTTCAAATATTGGCGTAAGGTTTTCGTAACAATCTCAATCAATATAGGGTCAATATCATTTTTAGAATATGGATTAAATAATATTGCACCAATGTGCTATCAAACTTGGATATACAATATTGTTTAACCAAGTGCACATTTGTACTGAACCTTCAAATGCAGATAATCTTGAATACAAAATTTATTGCATTATGAAGAAGAATATTGTTCGTTATTGAAGTTGAAATATTCTTGACTCTGTCCTTGACTCTGTCCTCATTTGAAATTGATACGACGAACCGTTTTTGAGTTATCGACTTTTTTATCCCAAAAAAACGGCACAAATGTGCAGATGTATCTTTTTCCAATATTTACTTTTGTCAGTCACAAACTGCACGTTTTGTTAGCCGAAATCGATTTAAAAAATCCAAATCGTCCTAAAATGTTTACTTCTATATATTTTGAACCTTCTTACTATTACTTCCTGATCCTCTGATGAAGATTTAGAACTTGATAAAGTAAAAATATTCTTGATAAACAAGTCTACTTCAGATAACTTTCAACTCCAATGCAAAAATTTAATATGACAGGCAAATTATAGGTTAGGTTAACCTATAAATTCTCCTTTTCGCAGGTAAAGTGCCGTTATCCCGCCTTTGAGATAAAGGATGCTTAAAGTCACCTTTCGTTTCAAAATTGGTTCATGGAACGTACCTATTTTACAATTAAAGGTTACTTTTGCAAATAAAGAGGACTTTAATTTTGATTATGGAACTGGCCGTAAATGAATTGTACGATTTTCTATTCGATATATTTTCATCAATTTTTGGTGGTTTCCAATTCAGTGACAATTTTTTCTTATTTTCGAGATGCCACCGAATTCATTTCAAAATATTCGGATTTCTCTAATAGTCCATCTCAGTCAGGAGGAGGAGGAGGAATCTGCAATTTCTCCAAACTAAAACCAATATTTCATTGAGTGGTGCTGGCATGGGCGCCGTTAGTAAAAACTTCAGAGGGGGCGGTTACTAAAGCTCAGCTGTTATTTGAAACATTCGCAATTTACATTTATCACGTTTGGACTATAATGGCTAAAATCCAGGGGGGGGCAGTCGTCCCCTCTTTAGTAGCGGCGCCCATGGGTGCTGGTGCTTCTTATGACGCTCTTCAACCGCGTTTCGATTTTAAATTATGACACCGATTAGTATTTTCACGCAGGAGATATTTTTAGATGACATCTTTAAACGTATACGTTAGAAACGGAAGGTTGAAATCCGATGCATTAATCATATTCTGCAACTCTGTTAGTTTGTCACTATTACAAAATGATACTTGGCGTCAGAAAAAATAAACGATACAAAAAGATCTCAACTAAGGTTGACGTAATCGCAAGGCAGTAGTTGAAGAAACTTTTTCCAAAAACTCTCAGTGGGCTTGCAGAAAGCTGTTGGAAAAAGCGGGGTATCTCAGATATCTGAGAGCTCAGAGTTAACAAAAAAAAGTAATTTCCGTCAACCAGCTGTCGTCCGAAAGACAGCCCTCAAAAGTCGAAACTTGTGCGAGCCAAGGAAACGAGGTCTTAATTTTTAACGTGCGATGCCTAGCACTTTCTCGGGCCATCAGATAAGAATCTGTAGTCGCTAGGATTCGAACCTAGTCGACCAGCAGTCAATGGTTTAGAACACAACAGTCTCAACCACTGAGCTACTTGGCCCTTTCTTTTGAGGGATCGTTCAAATACGATAGTCGTTGCCGATCGATTGTTTTCTCTGCAATGAAGTACATTGCACAAGAATATGTTAATATAATTCAAAACCCGACGTGGTATTAGCCAGGAGAGTAGTTGTTCTCGAAGAGGTATTTGCCACAATGAACCTACGTTGTTGGTGTATATGGGAGTAAAAAGGCTATAACATCGGTCCGCAACGACTATTACTGTCATGTATCTGTGTGTATTTGTTTGAAAGAAACGCTGAAATGGACTTTATTTTGTGATGGGTCGTTTTTTATTTATTTATTTATTTATTTTTTTTTTTCGAGTATATATTTCATTCATAACAACTAATATTTCAAGTGATGATAAGAACGATTACATCTTCAACTTCTATAAATAGGACCTGTCACACTACTTTAAAATTGTTGCATATAGCCCAAAGAGGGGATGGGTTACTGCTTTAGTATAATAATTCCTTATCCACTAAATTATCCATGATTTTAGGATTATCCGCAAACATCTCCGTGAAGTGCGACAGAACACATTTCAGGTACTCAAATACTCGAATATTATATTTGCATCAGAAGGTAGGAATCTTCAGAAACAATATGAACTTTTCCTTTTCCTTCTCCGATCATTTTTAGCAGAGTTATGACTAATGAAATATTCGGCTCCGCCAGAATTTTCAGCGGCGTGTAAGGGTGAATTTGATGTCGGCGTTCAATCACGTTTTCTGAGAAAACGAGCGGATTTCATAAGAAATAACTAATAGTTAGAGGGCCCATCGGCAAATATTTTAGTGATAGATACCCTCTTCAAACTTTCTGTATGGCTTTATTGGACCTAGTCTGCCACCTTTTTTCTCTGGGACTGTTACTGTTTCGCGGCGTTTTTCAAAAAAAAAAAAAAAAATCGAAACACGTCGTTTTGACGACTACAAAAAATTTATAGATACTGTTTTATTCTCAAGTTGAATAGCTTAAACTCTTGAACTGAATCCCGACAATAAAATACTCTGACAATGAACATGGGTCATTGGGGGTGTCTGCCCCCTCGAACATGTCGGAAAAACGACCATAGGAAAATTTATTATTAACAAGCTGATTTTCTCAGGATCCATTCATTGCGAACTATAAAACCAACTTTTCGTATTTCGATTTCGATTTCACGACCACAAAAAATTTATAGATATACGTCAGACATGGCAATATTATATGTAGAAAGGCAGTACTTAAAATGTGGCACAAGTGTCTGACACATATACTGGGGCGTAACTAGAGTCTGACGAAAAAATACAATCTTTGAGTTATCACAGTAAAATACATGTTCTAGTTTGTATTGATTATTAATACGAAACTTCAGAGGACGTTTCAAGAAAAAAATTTCCTATGAACATATGCCCGGAGTTGCTTTGTTTCTGAGATACAAGGCGTTGAAGTTTACAAAAAAAAATTATTTATCAAAAAATTAATGATTGCTTTTCCGATTTTAATTTTTTTTTTCACAATCTTGGAAACTGGGGATAGACGAAGTCATGACCGTTTAGAAAATCAGAAATTTCACTACAGTACAAATCACTCCACAAACCTATTTATTTATTTCATATCGGCTACAAACCAATTCAAAAGTATTGCAAACTACGATTCCGCGCGCTGACGTCACCTGGACTGTCCTACATACATTTGAATAGGAGACGTTGACGTCAACCGTACTCGTCCAATGAAATACCGGTAATACGTCGCGCGAATTTAGCTAGTATTTGAATTCTCCTTCAATCAATTTTGTTTATTCTGGATCAAATACAATCCTATGTTTTAGATGTTGGATGAATTGAGTAAATTGATTATAGACGATTTAGCAATTATTTCTGATGCGAAGAAAAATATTTTTCAATGATTAGTGTGAGATAATTATGAAATTTTGAAGGTGTTTACTAACTACCATGGTTATAACAATGTAACCACGGTACGAAACTGCAGAAGGTGATTCGTTAGGTTGTTTTGAGAAAAAAAGTTCCTATGAACATTTTTTCGGAGTTGCTTCGTTTTTGAAAAACAGGTCGTTGGATTATTTTTGTAAAGAAAAGGGATTTATAAAATATCATGAATATCCTCGAACCGATTTGGTTGAGATCTGATACAGTTATTTGAACTAATGTGTAGGAAAACCCCACTATCATTGTCAGCTAGTCTCCAAAGCAGGTGTTCACCATATGCAGTAGAATGGCTTTCATTTCTTTTCCTCGAAAACCAAGCTGGATACGAAGAAAACACAGTTGACCAAAAAGATTTATTTTTAATGGCCTAATCTAAAAAAAATGAAACTCACAAAACAAAGTACTTTTTTTCACAATATTGTTGGCTGTTGTGCCCACTGAGACGCTACTGGCCCTAATAATTTCAATCTAGTTGGGGTTGAATAAGAACCTTATTAGTTCAAATAAATATACCAAATTTCATACAAATCGTTATGAAGATATTTATGACATTGTTCAAATACCATTTGAAGCAACTCCGGATATACAGAGTGAATTTTTTTCAAGGTCAAAAATCCAAAAAATATAATAGCGATTTTTTTAGATAGAATTTGGCGACGCCACTGGATTCACGACATTTTCAAGTGGTGTGTGTGAAAATTTCGTAGGAATGCGTCCATCAAAAGAAAGTTATATGGGTATAAAATTTAATTTCAGTACTTTTATCCAAATTCTGACAACACCACTGGATTCAAAATATTTCGAAATATATTTGGTCAGAATTTTATCGAAATCTGTTCATAAATAGAAAAATTAAAAAATAATAAAATAAAATTTTCCTAAAATTCCATTAATTTCAAATTTTATCATTTTATAATTTTTTGATTTATGTATAAATTTTGATGAAATTCCGACTTCTGAATCTGATAATAAGTAACAGTTTTAGAGAGGTGGTCGGCTTTCAAATGGGTCACTCTGCATATTCACAGGAACTTTTTTTCTTAAAACAACCAACAACTCGTCCTCTGCAGTTTCGTACCGCAGTTAGGAAACACATAAAAAAAATGGCGGAATTTTTTTTGGAAAAACGCCCCCGAAATAAAAGAACAAAAGAAGTCTCATAGGAAAACGTATCAGGCTAGGTCCAATGAAGCCATACAGAAAATTTGGAGAGAGTATCTATAAATTTTTTGCAGTCGTCAAAAAGACGTGTTTCGGAATTTTTTTTGGAAAAAAGCCCCCGAAACAAGAAAAGTCACAGAGGAAAACAGCGGCAGACTGAGTAGATCCAATGAAGCCATACAGAAAGTTTGAAGAGAGTATCTATCAGTAAACTTTTGCCGATGGGCACTCTAACTATAAGAATATTTTTTGTGGAGAATTGAATTGTTTTTCATCTTGTTGAGTTGTTTTTTCGATAAATCATATACTTTCCAAGATTACAGCATTTATTTTTAAACGTTTAAAAAATATGTTCCACCCCTGGAATTTTGGTAAACAATTTTTTTTCGTGTTTATCATGGTTCCAACTACTAGCATACCAAGTTTGGTGGTGCTACAATCGATCCTAGTCTCAAAACCCAATCGTACTGGATTAAGGAATTGACCTGAATTTTTGCATCTATTACCATAGAAATTATACTATATATACTTACTCAAGAATGCCAATCCCCTCTTCGTGGGACACTGAAAAGTGTTGTAAAATTCCAAATGTTTTCATCAATGCGCATGCCCATAACCAGTCCCCTAGCTCTGCAGCGTTGACAAATTTCAGAAAATTTTATCTTTGTAGTCGAGATTCTGTCGAAAATAATCTAATATTACCGTGAAGCCTACCCAAATTCCCGTTGAATTGTTGGGATCGTGCAACAGTGTTAACAGTTTTCAATTGCCGCAGAGGAAGGAAGGTAGTTTGCCAGAGCCGGTTTGGGTTAGTTTGGTGGTTTAGGCGATTTGTGTTCATTGTGAAATTAACCATTAACGTTATTGTGTTTATTTAGATGTGCTTTTCTTATTACTGTTGTTTACTTCAATTATTCATTGGTAGTGTGTATGTTATTGGTTTTCGGGTTTTTCTGTAGTGAAACTTTAATTTTGACAATGTTGACGTGCTTGGTTCTATGGTGTGGAAATCCTGGAATCCATTATTTTTAGTAAGTACCTACTTGAATATGAATTGAACATGGCAAATCTAATAAATAATATAAATAGAGCAGAAATAACTCCCGTCTTTGATAAAACTGAGAATATTAATCCTTTCTTTACGTTTGGCTTATATAAATCATTTTAAGCTTGACGAGAGCAAGCCATGACATTTGGATGAGACCATTTTGGGAAGAGTTCCTACCGTGGATGAGCATCTGACTGAAAAAAATGTCATTTGCAGCAAACCTTTTTCTTCAAACGATGTATATATGTAGAGTAGTCGAATGTTATTGAAACGAAATGCAGTTCCAAGTCTTTTTTTACGAAAAAATTATGAAGTTCCCACCCAAGAAAGGTAAGTATATATATAACAACTGTAGAAATTTTCAAATCTTTAAAATCTGTTCAATTCATTCATGATGTAAGTTTTATAAAGGATTGCATTTTTTAAGGAATTCTGATTGATATTATAAAACCAAATCTGAAATTATGCAAACCAATACTACTTAACAATTTTTTTTAAGAACTCTTCAAGAATTGCATGATCATACGATGCAAAATATAGATCCCCAACGTATTGAAATGAATGATAACTTGGAAGTACTTTTTGTTGAAAAAGAAAATGTTCCTGGTGTTAGTCTTCATATTTCTTGTACACCTACTATTGAAATAGCAATCAGGTAAGATAAGGCATAACCTGTGGGGGTAGAGAAAATAATGGATAATATTATTGTTTGCTGAACAAGTATGTTTTCATAATTATCCAAGTGGTCCCTGTTAAAAAATCATAAAATAGGTATATTTCAGAAACATCACCAATAGTTACCTACTCAAGATATATTTTTTCATTGTTATTTCATTCGATGAATTTTTGGGATATAATCAGTTTCACAACATAGGTATGCCCACCCAAACTTTTCGTGTCTCATATAGACTACCCGTATTATCAAATCGATTTTACTCAATATCATAAATCATTTAAAAATCTCACTGAAACCCACCCTGGTATGAATGAAACTAGTCCTGATCATGCGCACTAAATAATGCATCGAACTTTTTACAACACTTTCGTCCCATTGAATTGGCATTCTAGAGTAAGTATATATATTATAATTTCTATGTCTATTACCCAAACTACGTCAGTCGTATAATTGTTTTCTGTGACACCTGATGTTTGACCATCAAAATATGTTGAATAACATCATTCCGAAAATATTGAAGGTAATAATCGATGTTGACACTTGGAATTCGAATACGCAAAACACAAATACTTCGAAAATAGTTTAGCTTGCCATAAAACGAAAATGTTTCTTTAGTACAGTCGAAGTAAACGATATAGTGCAACCTACCTTCAAACAGTTCTCCTTTAAGAATATAGTACGGGAGCTAATGAATTTCGTAATTAAAAAATTATTTCTGAATATTATGTAAGAATCACAATAGCGATATGGTATGTGTATGTGAGAGCACTTTTCTCGCCTGAAAAGAAGTGTGAAGTGGGAAATTCATCCACATATGCGGGTCGAAAGGTAAGAATTAAAAGAAAATGGTCAGAATGAAAAACACTAAATATTTCATAAAGAATAATTCCCAAATACGAATTATAGCAACATCCTAAAAGGCATAAAATAACTTTAAATTCTTCTACTCACATACCTATTTACAGATTATTCGCTTTAAAAACACTTATATTCTAAACTAATATTCTTCGAACGGTTCTAATACTCCTTCTTCCATATTTTCTGCTTCACTATCACTGTCATCATTTAAGTCAATAATAAATTTATTTCCACCATTAATATGGAAGTGTCCAATCTTCATGTAGTCCTTTTCAACTTGAATTACTTTGTCAATCCTTTTTTGCCAGTCTTCTTTGGTTATATTAGTTACTTCTTCTTTAATGAGCTCAATTACCTTCTTATCGAATTTTGGAAAAGTATTTTTTCGCCTTATGCTTTGTTTCAATTTTCCCCAAATTAACTCTATGGGATTAAAAACACAAAAATAAGGAGGAAGTCTCAATATAGTATGTCCATGCTTTTCAGCAATACTCTCAAGGGCGTATACTTTATCAAATTTCTTTGTCTGTAAAACTTCAAGTAGTTGTTTTTTTGTATAACACCCTTCAAAATACAAATTGTTATCCATTAAAAAACTTTGTATTTCATCTTTCCTCGAGTTTTTATTCGGTACTTTGATGAGTTGTCGCGAATGATATGAAGCATTGTCAAGAACTATCACACTATTTGTATCCAAATTTGAGATCAATGTGTTTTCAAACCATTCCTCAAAAATATTAGCTTCCATGTTTTTATGATAGTCAACATTGCATTCCTCAAGTTTTTTTCCACATAATTTCAAAGCATTCGGAACCCATCCTTCACTTCCTCCGTAATGCACAATGATTAGTCGCGATCCTTTGTTTGCAGGCATTTTAGGCGTACACATTCTCGAACCATCAGTCCATCCTTTCTTAACTGTGTCGTGTGTGTCATACCAGGTTTCGTCCAAATAGACAATTTGCCTATGTTCTTGTCTATATTTAGTTATTTGTTCCAAGTAACTATTACGTAAATCCACTATTCTTCTGCTTTCCATAACTGCTTGACGTTTATTTATTGTTTTGAACTTAAATCCAATTTTCTTTATCCAATTCTGAAAAGTTTTGTCACAGCAGTTCACGTTATAGCCGGCAGTATTCAATTTATTTCTTATAAGTTCAATTGTAGGTATCTCATTGCTTTTGTAACTATCGTATATTGTTTTTTTCAATGCTTTTATCAGATGAACATCTAATGGTTTTGATAATCCTTTATCACATCGTTTCTTGCGTTCATAAGGTTTATTTTTGACTATTTTACGTATAGTTGAAAAAGGAATTTCAGTTAAATCAGATGTTGCTTGTAATACCTAATTTGTTTCCCTCGAAACCAAACTTATGGTGCAGATTCTTATATACATTGAAACATATTTCCTGTGTTTCAATATTCAAATGCATTCGAATCTTATTCACTGGTGGTATCTCTTTTTCGCATTGTTCATAATCGCTATCGGAATCACTGCACTGGAAAAAGTCAGCGTTATTATCACATTCGCTATTTTCAATCGTAGAACTTGTCCAAGGACGCCACATTTCAAACAGATAAAATACAAAAATTTTGAAGTAGGTAGGTAATTGTAATTATAACTAGGGACCTACAAAATAAAACAGCAACAGTCTCAAATTACAGCACTCAAATGTGATCAGTTCCTGAACTAAACATCGATGAGACGCAGCGATACCCTTCGGCTATTTATATTGGTCACCGTGAATATATAGTATTTCCAATATCAATTGCAAAAGACTGTTATATAAGGGGTAATAAATATTTAATATATATGCATAGCTAACGCACGGCACTCATGCCAAATTGAGAAACAAAACATATTTCACCTCCCTCGTACGCAGTCAAACGGAACCGACAAAAGAACCGCCAGAGGAACCTCAGTCCAAGTGTTGTTGAGAAAATTCCATTGCAGATTCAGTCTGGTTATCAGTGGGGTAGGTAGTGGAGTGTGTTGTGTGTTGAAATTAGAAATTGTATTATTCATAAATCCGAATATGGCGTTTTGGAGACCTTGGGCGAATGAAAATAATGAAGTTGCAGAGTGTAGCGAGATTAAAGACAGGTATGAATATAACAATAAAGATTTAGGTATACAAACACATCAAGTTATTTTGAATATGTTCGAATGTTTAAAAAAGGAAAATATTCAGCAATCTGATAATGCAATCGTAATAAGAATTGCTGAATTAACTAAAATAAATAAAATTTCCATTTATCGAGTAGTTAAGAAAGGGGTTGCTGAGGATCATTCTCTGAAGCGAAAAACATGTAAAGAAAAACTGAAATCAGTTGACACCGCTACTCAAGATTTTATACGCAGAACAATTTATAGTTTATATAAGGAGAACAGGGTTGCCACATTGCAAGTAATACAGGAAAAGCTAGTAGATGATCCAGAATACACTTATACCAGTTTAGAGACATTGCGTCAGGTTTTGTCGGCATGTGGTTTTAAACACAAAAAATTGAATAAACGGATGGCGATCACCGAATCATCAAGGATAGTTAAATGGCGACAAGATTATTTGCGTCAGATAAAAGACTACAGAAGTTCTAATAGACACATAATTTATCTTGATGAAACATGGTTTGACAGTCATGATGTAGTAAATTTTGGTTGGGTTGACAGTAGTAAAAATTGCTGTTTGAATGGGCCATGTTCTAGAGGGAAACGCATAATAATAGTCCACGCTGGAAGCCAAGACGGTTTCGTACCTAATGCTTTATTAATATCTGCAAAAAAAATGAAAAACTGTGCTGCCGATTATCATGAAGATATGACTGCAGAATTATTTGAAAAGTGGTTTAATGAACAGATTTTACCTAACATTCCACCACAGTCAGTAATCGTTATGGACAATGCATCCTATCACTCGCGGAAACTCCTTAAGATACCAAATAGTGGCAGTAACAAAGCTCAAATATTAGCATTTATGTCTGAAAAAAATATACCTTTTCCTGCAAGTGATCGTAAAAAAGGCCCAACAAACAAAGAATTGCTTACTGTTATAAAAGGGCTGAAGTTAGAGAAAATGTATTATATTGACAAGCTGTGCCAAGAACAGGGTCATACTCTTCTCAGACTTCCTCCTTACTATTGCATATTTAACCCTATAGAGTTAATATGGGCAAACGTAAAATCAGAATTACGAAAATGTAATCAGTCTGCAGAACTTAGTAAAGAGGTTGTAGAACTCGTTAAGAAAGTTCTATCCGCAGATCGCCAAGAGCTTTGGAAAAACTGTATTGAACATGTAATCAATGAAGAAAATGAGTATGTTTTATTACCACCTTTACAATCCATTATAATTCAACCAAATGATGACTCTAGTTCAGAAGATTCTGACTGCTATGATGATTTTTGAACTTTGGAATTGAAACGTTTTTTCTTTTTTGTTTTAGTGGCAAATAATTTATTTACCTTTAGGTTTCTGTTTTATTTGTAAATAATTTATTTTCCTTCATCGTTTTGTTTAATTTGCACAGAATTTATTTATAGTGTTTGCTTTGAAATTTCGTTTTCCAAGAAAAAAAAACGAATGGGATACAAAAAGGGCTCAGTTCACGTCTGGTATCCTGTTTAAACCAAACGCCCTCACAGAATAGGTACGTTTTACTGTACGTTTCATAATTTAATATTCAGTTGTAGCAAGTTAACGAGCTTAATAATGATTTTTTTCTAAGTTTCAATTAGGACTACAATTAAGTGTATCTGGCTAAACAACGGCGTATGCATAATGACGTCCAATTTATAATGAATGATTCGATTGCTTTTTATATAATATGATACATTTTGACACGTATTTTTTTAAATAATAAAGTCATAAAATGAGGTATCCCCGCCTATGGCAGGTCAAACAAATTTGCCGCTATGAGTTCCCAGCCAGTTTTTATGATTTGCAATTGATATTGGAAAGACTACACTTCAATATTAATTTTATGTCTCTTCAGCAAATCATAACACCCGGTTAGAACAAGCTATCCAAGACGAAACGCCAATTCGACAGTCCACGTTGACTAAGTGTCAGCCGCTTCATTTTTACGACCTGTTTTTTTTTCCTTTGATAGTGCCGCCAGCTTTAAGTGTGCACAATATCGTTTACTTCGACTATATTTAATGAATGTAAATAGTAGTTGAAAAGCGCCACTTTTATAAACGCGTTACTGCAGGCGCCAAAACTGCAATAAGCAATACAGCCTCGTGGTTTTGTTTTCGTTCAAATTTTAATTGAATCGCTGATCCCACGCTGATTTTCGATGCAGACGAGCCTAGCTAGCATTTTACGATTTTTGAAATGTTCGATAAGCGTATATGGACCCGTCCGCATATAATAGACCGGGACCGGGAGGCACTGTCACTTTGGAATACGTCATAGTATGCAGGCTGGATTTTTTATCGTTGGTAGATCATGTGATACTGATTACGAAATCAGTCTCATACCCTTGAGTTGCGGTGGGTTGCACAGTTACAGGGTGTTGTTTTGCAGCGAAAGCTGTACATTTAGAGTTGTCATCTGTTCTCACAAGTGAGGCGTTTTTAGCTGCCTTTCGACGTTTTATTGGACGAAGGGGGCGTTGTTCTCAATTTTTCAGTGACAAGGCGGCTCTAAAGAAATTAAAACCATACTCAAAAACCCAGTAGAAGCGGAAAATATACAGGGTTATTCACGTTATTCGACACGAAGCCTTATGGCCAAAGCATTCGATTTTTTGAAAGTTTTTTCTTTACGATGGATAGGGACCTATTGGCCCTACATTTTAAAAATATTTTCAGGGTGTGTCAAAAACACGAAACATATCAAAGTTGTTATTTTTTAAATGGAATACCCTGTATATTATTTCATTTTCGGATTTTACGATCAAAATAAAGGTAAGTTCCATCAAGGTTTAATTCACCTAAACCTTATGGTTTTTGAAATATCTCTTATTTTGTGAAAATGCAGCATCAGCTTCAATGCTTAAATTCTCAACCAGTGTTGTCTTGTTTTCAACCAAATTGATGCTAGAAGCTACTAACTGAATAACTTTCATAAAGCAGTTGTGAAATATTTACTAACTTATACAAGGTGTGTAAAAATTAAGGCAAAATAATCACAATTTTTGAACGGTAATAACTTGTTTAATTTAAATGGAACGCCTTGTATTTTATGTCGAAAGCAGATGTCAAATTTAATTGTCTATCAAATACTAGTATACATTCCTATAGCAAACTCATCACGTTTTCAAGTAAAACGCACATTTCCATTTTGCAAACTGATTTTGAGAAATTTATTATTCATCAAGTCGCCTATGGCGGTTTGACAAGTTGTATTATTATTTACTTATGGTCGTCAGTTATTTATAAGTGTTTAATTCCAAATCATCCTATTAGTAATAGCGGTAGTTTGTGATCTTGTTGTCATCATTTTGTTATAAAAAATACTAGTTTATCCAAAAGAAGAAAGAATCGACATGATTTTTATACTTGGAGAATGTCTTCAAAACTGTTTTCTGGCATCACGAATTTACGCTGAAAGATTTCCCAACAGAAATTATCCAAATAAAACAGCATTCGAAAGATTGTTGACACTATTTAAAAGAACTGGAAATGTTCAGTATGAAAAACCCATTAAAAAGAAACCTGTGACTGAAAACGAAGAAAATGAATTTGCGGTGATTGCCTCTGTAATTGAAAATCCCCATACAAGTCAAAACCTAATGGCGGAAAATATCGGCATTAGTCAAGCAAGCGTATCAAGAGTTCTGAAAAAATATAGTTACCATCCTTATAAAATCCAGCTTCACCAAGAGCTTTCCGAAAACGATTATAGGAAACGAGTTGAATTTTGTATGTGGGCATTAGATAAAGTTGCAGATGATGAAAACTTTTTCAGTTCTGTTCTATTCAGTGATGAGAGCACCTTTCATAACAATGGGACAGTTAATAGACATAACTTCCACTATTATGCTGATTCCAATCCACATCAATTTAGAATTAACCATAATCAACACAGATGGTCAGTGAATGTGTGGGGTGGAATAATGGGTCAATATTTAATTGGTCCTTATTTTTTCGAAGAAAATTTGAATGGAATGTTGTTTTTAGAATTTTTAACGAATCATTTTCCGGTCCTATTACAAGACATCCCCTTAGACTTAAGAAGAACGATGTGGCTTCAAATGGATGGAGCTCCCGCACATTTCCATCGTTAGGTTCGTGAATATTTAAATGTTCATTTCCGAAATCGATGGATTGGAAGGAAAGGATTCCAAAATTGGCCCCCAAGGTCACCCGACCTGACGTCACCTGATTTCTTCTTGTGGGGATACATTAAAGGAATCGTTTATAATACACCACCAACAACACCCGAAAATATGAAACAGCGTATCAGAGAAGCTTTTCTGAATGTAAGCCCTCATATGTTAGCAAATGTTGCTGAAGGTTTTAGAAAGAGGATACGTTTGTGTTTAGAGTCTGGTGGTCGCCATTTTGAACACTTGATATGAAATATTTCTTGTTTTAGATCCACCATTTTTTCTACATAATTTAAACTAATACATATTATTTAAAATATTGAAAAATAAATGTATTTGTTATTAAATCCCGGTGTTTATTTCAATCAATTCTGATTCGTCAGAACGACATAGGCTACTTGATGAATAATAAATTTCTCAAAATCAGTTTGCAAAATGAAAATGTGCGTTTTACTTGAAAACGTGAAGAGTTAGCTATAGGAATGTATACTGGTATTTGGTAGACAATTGAATTTGACATCTGCTCTTGACATAAAATACAGGGCTTTCCATTTAAATTAAACAAGTTATTACCGTTCAAAGATTGTGATTATTTTGCCTTAATTTTTACACACCTTGTATACGTTACTGAATATTTCACAACTGCTATATGAAAGTTATTCAGTTAGTAGCCTCTAACATTAATTTGGTTGAAAACAAGACAACACTGGTTGAGAATTTAAGCATTAAAGCTGATGCTGCATTTTCACAAAATAAGAGATATTTCAAAAACCATAAGGTTTAGGTGAATTAAACCTTAATGTAACTTACCTTTATTTTGATCGTAAAATCCGAAAATGAAATAATATACAGGGTATTCCATTTAAAAAATAACAACTTTGATACGTTTCGTGTTTTTGGCACACCCTGTATAACATGAAAATATTTTTAAAATGTAGGGCCAATAGGTCCCTATCCATTGTAAAGAAAAAACTTTCAAAAAATCAAATGCTTTAGCCATAAGGCTTCGTGTCGAATAACGTGAATAACCCTGTAGAATGGAAATTTCAAGTTCCAGTGGCATCCCATTTTTCAGGTTTAGCAGAAGCCGGTGAAAAATCTGTAAAACTCACCTATATCGCGTTATAGGAGACCAAATTTTAACTTTCGAGGAGCTTTATACAGTATTAGTACAAATCGAATCGCTTTTGAATTTGCGTCCTCTCTGTCCGCTTAGTAGTGACCCGGAATCATTGTCTACCCTTCCAGATCCCGATCTCAACCATTTAAAATTGAGCCATCTCGGACGGTGGCAACTTTTACAACAAGTACATCAAGATTTTTGGTCACGGTAGCATTCCGAATATTTGCATACCCTTCAGCAACGAGGAATGTGGTTGGAAACCACATCACCTCCGGCTGTTGGCCCTATGGTCCTAATTAAAAATGAACAATTATCTCCTATGAAATGGCCGGTGGGCCGAATTACTCAGTTATATCGTGGTGAGGATGGTATTTGCAGAGTAGCGTCAGTCCTCACAAAAAAATGGTACTCTCAGAAGGCCCTTGGTGAAGTTGAACTTTGCCAAACCCTAAATTTAATTGAAAATTATACAGTGCGGCTTTTTATAGTCCCCCCCCTGTTAACTTTCGAACGGTTTGCCGTAGAGAGATAAAAAAAAACTGTTTCGTGGGTTTCGCCGATACTACTTTTTGAAATATAACGCATTGTGATTGCTCGATAGATGGCGCGGGGGGGCAGAAAAACCTAACTTTTTTAAATGGCATGGGGGGTTGAGTGACACATCGTTGAAAAGAGAATTTGATTCTCTTTTCAACCATCTAATTTTTTTTAAATTTCGTTGACACGTTTTTTCACAATAAGCATTTGAAGTGTCAAGTGTAAGAGCGGATCTGAATTCGTTTCCTTACCTTACCTCAATAACTTTTGAAGGGTTTGATGTGAAATAATGGGACGGAAAATATTTTGGGTGGTATTAAAATAATAATATTTGAAGAAAAATACCTTAATTGTTCTAGTGATTCACAATTGCAATCAATACCACGAAATACGGTCAATAAAGACAATTCACAACATTAATAATTATTCATTTTGAATTCCTTTCAAAGCTTAATTAGGTATTAGGATATTGAAATTATACCCATTTCATTTATTTTTAATGACAAAAGTAATAACAGGTACTACGAAAGGACTATTTATTGGATTTGTTTAAATGACAATAATTAATTAGTTACCTATAAAAGGACAATGGATTGATGAATTATTGTATTCATATTCACTGAGGAGTTTTGTCTACTTATAATTATTATTTACTTTGAATATTTGATATCATCATGGTTCGTATACGTCCTTTCGAAGAAAAAATTGAAGCAATTTATAATTTTGGTGAGGCCCATCGGAACTACCACGAAGCGGAGAGAATTTTTAATGAAAAATTTCCTGAACATCCTATAGGTAACTCGGAAATATTTGAGGGAACTAGTTGAAAAATTCAACAGAACTGGCAGTGTTCGTAGGAAAGGTGGAGCTGGTCGAAAATCAATTCCGGAAGAGACAAAGGTTTCGATAATTGCCGAAATGGTGGTAAATCCGCAACAAAGTACCTCTTGTGTAGCAAGTACGATTGGGGTCTCAACAGCTACAGTAAAAAAATATTTGAAGAAACAGAAGTTCCATCCATACAAATTAGTAATGTTACACCAACACACAGAAGACGACCCAGACCGAAGAATGGAATTTTGTGAAATTATGGAGGAAAAGATAGCTAGGAACCCCAATTACATTAGGAATATTTGTTTTTCAGATGAAAGTACCTTTTATTTGAACGGAAATGTGAATACACAAAATGTGCGATACTGGAGTGATATAAATCCCCATATCTTTCAAGAAGGTCACACACAGTTCCCACAGAAAGTAAATGTGTGGGCTGCAATTCTGGGAGACCATATTGTAGGTCCCTTATTTCTGGAAGAAAACTTAAACGGTAATTTGTACCTGGATTTACTAAGAGATACGGTTGAACCACTCATACATGGAATATTAGAAGAAAATGAGAACGAATTTCAGGAACACATCACCTTCCAGCAAGATGGGGCCCCTCCTCACTTCCAACGTCAATTTCGAGAGTATTTGGATGTAACATACCCTATGAGATGGATTGGACGTCGTGGACCAATCGAATTGCCGGCACGATCACCAGACCTTACACCTTGTGACTTCTTTCTGTGGGGATACGTCAAATCCAAAGTGTATGAGCAACAATCCAACTCTTTGGAAGAACTTAAAGAACGAATTGTGCTGGTATAACTGCAGACATGTTGAATAATGTTCGGCAGGAATTCGTGAATTGTCAAGAAGTATTAGGTGGACATTTCGAACACCTGCTTCGTTAACTGACAACAATTTTGCTTCTAATTTTTTAAATACCACATGTCATAATAGTTTGTAGGGGGGGGGACTATAAAAAGCCGTAGTGTATATAATTTTGGTGGGCAGTATGTTCAGAATCTGCTTACCATTTTTAATAAATAAATACTGATACTTAATACAATACTAAAGAAAAGAAAACAACAAATAAAAAAGTGTAAATGGTAAGCAGAACAGGTGTTCAAATCAGTAAAACGCACCACAGGTTAAAGAACAGGTGTTGAATATGAAAAATTAAATCTATTTTTCAATCATAACTCGAAATAAACTGTAAAACTTTCAAAACTGTGGAAGTTATGAATAAAAAATATATTTAATTTTTCATATTCAACACCCTGTATCTGTGCAACCCACCGCTACTCAAGGGTCTAAAAATTGATTTCGTGATGAGTATGACATGATCTACCAACGATAAAAAATTCTGCGTGCTTACTATTACTTCTTTTTCATTTTTTTTGACCACCACTCCACCCACCGCGGTGGCGGGGTCTGTATCTTGGTTTAGTAATAATTGGTATGTGTACTATAATAAAAACTAAATTTCATCGTGCATACTATGAGGTATTCCAAAGTGACAGTATCTCTTGGACTATAAGCAAAACAGACCACGTTTCAGTCAGTTGAAGATATTCTACTAGCTCATTAGTTGTGATCGAACTCGGCTGCACTTTGCCGTCCAGTCTAAAACGTGGTGAAATTTGTCGCCCGGAAATTTATTCGAAAAAAATTACCTGTAGTGAACATGTGCTAGAATGGATTCCTGCGTAATAGTCTAGTCTTTTAGGTCAACATTTTTTCGCTTCTCCAAAAATTATGATTGAGGTGTCATTCGATTCGGTCTATGACCAATCAAATGTTCGGCTCCGCCAGAATTTTCAGCGGCGTGTAAGGGTGAATTTGATGTCGGCGTTCAATCACGTTTTCTGAGAAAACGATAGGATTTCATAAGAAATAGTAGATAGTTTTTGCAAAAATGCTAAGCCGCTCGTAAAATTGGCAATAGTTATAATCAATTAGGTGAAAAAAAGGGAGTTTGATTTTTTGTTAATATCTCAAAAGCTTTTCAAGATAATTCAAATTTGAAAGAAGATTCAAAGATAAGAGGAAATTTTCTAAAAAAAGTGTCCACTCTCGGAACTGTAAGACCAATATTTATAATTTTCCCAGAGGGTTGAAAATACGCTCGAAAACGGGTACTCTGGCTTGCGCAAGCCAAACCTCCTTCGGACCTTTAATGAATAAATATTATTTAAACTTATTAAATATGAAAATTCAAAATTCAAAAAATTCAGGCGCCTGAAGGATAGACGAATGAACAATAATCCGTGGTCAAAAAATTTTCATGGCGATTTTTCAATAAGTTATCCATTAATTAATTAAAAATTTTTTGTAGCACGAACATAAACTTTGCAAGTGCGATAATTATTGAACTATTAATCTGAGAATTTTTTCCTTTCGTGGAGTTATTTCTCAAAGGTCTCACAATAGATTCTCGTTGGAAAAATTAATGAATTCTTGATTTTCGTTTTGTTATTAACAATTGACTAAGGTGAAAAATTATAAAGCTTAATTAAACATTGAAAAAATATTTTTTCATAATATCATTATTGATCCCTTTTCTTATGATCAGAAGCTACTTAAAAACAATTTTTAATAATTTTTATCTCCTATGTTTGAAAAATGGTTATAAACAAATGCGTTGTTTATGAGATAATTTAAATTTTTTTCCGATAACATAATATTTGATGATAATTATGATTAAAAAAACACTTTCTCAAGAAAAATTGTATTGCTTAAAAACGCATTTGTTAAATAACAATTTTGTTTACCACTTATTATGAAAATTACTCATCATTATTTATCTTCATTTCATTTCATTTCATTTCACTTTATTCTCCACAAAGACAATTACAACTGTATAGGAGTCGTCATATAAGACCGTAACCTAAAACTTATCCTAATATCACAATGAAAACAAAATGAACAGGAAGTCAGAAAAACTCGTTCATTGAATAATGACTTTGAAGGACAAGAAAATCCTTCAAACTTTTTTTGAATTGTATGAGCGAAGTACAAGATTTCAAGTCGAGAGCTAGTTTATTGAACATGAGAATGCCAACGTTATTCGGGGACTTATACGAGATGGAAGATTTTGCTAGGGGAACATGAAAGTTATTTTTGATTCTTGTGTTCAAATCGTGAATTCCAGAGTTCCTCATGAAATAATCACGATTTATAAAAATATAAGTACATGTTTCAAATATGTATAGACCTGTTAGGGTTAGAATATCTAGGTCCTTGAAAATAGTGCGACAGCTGAAATTACTAGAAACATTAGCTATTGTTCTAATGAGTTTCTTTTGAGCCAAAAACACGATGACTGAGTTAGTGGACCAACCCCAGAAACTAATTCCATACCTCAATCGTGATTCAACTTGACCATAGTAAACTTTAACTTTGAGCATCTGTTTTGTGTTCAGAACTGTCCTCAGATTCTTCATCATAAAATTCAGTGAGTGGAGTTTTAACACTAAGGACTCACAATGTGTTTTCCAATTCAAACAGCTATCTATGTGAAGACCAAGAAATTTAATACAGGATGTATCAGTCAGCTGAGATACGTCTGTAGCAATTCGTAAATTATCACAGGTTTTTTGATTGGTTTTAAATCTCATATAATGTGTTTTGGTATCATTTAAGTGAATATGATTGCTGGAAAACCATGAGGATATGTCACCGAGAGCTCTATTAGCTTTGTTTTCAAGAGAGGTGTCTGATATATCAGAGATAATAACAGATGTGTCATCGGCACAAAAAGTGAAGTGAACATCATCGATGGACTCTTCTAAGTCATTAATGTAAATTAGAAATAATATTGGGCCCAGAATAGATCCTTGGGGTACCCCAACCGAAATATCGAGTAACAAAGAGTTGACATATTTCTGAATATTATTTTCATCTGTGTTCCTAATACACACATACTGTTTCCTATTATGAGGAAATGTTTCAATCCAACTGAGGGCCGCGTCAGCAATGCCGTATCTTTTAAATTTTTCAACCAAAAATTGATGATTTACACAATCAAAGGCCTTGCTTAAATCGCAGAATAATCCAACGGGGCACTCCCCTGTCTCAATAAAAGTGATAATTCTTTCATAGAAAGAGTGAATTGCTGTGGTAGTGCTTCTATTTTCACAAAATCCATGTTGACTATTTGAAATCAAATTATATCTATTCAAGTGAAGTTTGAGGCGCTCTAAATAGGCATACTCTAAAATTTTTGAAAATACAATTGGGACAGTAACGGGTCTATAATTATTTGTATCTGTGACGTCGCCTTTTTTATGGACGGGTATAACTTTTCCGAGTTTAAGGTTCGTGGGAAACACCCCATAGCAGAAAGAAATATTTATCAAAAAAGTTAAAGGTATGATAATGAAAGAAAGTACTTTTTTCACTAGGAAGTTGGGGATTTCATCAGCACCATTGGATGATTTATTTTTTAGTTTTCTATTGAGAAGTTCAAATAGTTCGGATTCAATGTAAGGATATAGAAGAAACTTTCCACATTTTGTACTAACCTTAATTTCCTCTTTATTTTCAGATTTTATTATTTTGTCCAATATGCGTAAGGGCGCCTGTTGAAACTGAGAATTGAATGTATTACCCACGATAAAGGGGTAATAATATCAGAAGAACTCTTTATAGAAATATTGCTGGGATAGGTATTTCGATTGGACAACTCTGAAACTACATTCCAGCAGGTCTTTGATACTGGAAAAAAATTCGATGATTATTTAAAGTTTCATTGTTCATTTAATAAACAATCTGTTATAAACAAATCAATTATCTCTTTGTATTTTTTTTTCTTTTTCTACAGCAAACCTCAAAAACAATGATTTTAACTTTGTTCCCATTAGATTGAATCACGTAAACCTGTCAAATTAGACACACCAACCCCATCATGGAATTTCACTCACAGTATACTGAAAATCCTCACAAAGTCCTCACAATGTATGGATAATATACGGAAGTGATAAAGTATAGAATTCATGGTATCCTCAAATCATTCTGTTTGCGGTAAAAACAGTGAAGAATATGACTTGACTTAAACTTATGCTGAAGCGAGTTTTCCAGAGCGGCATCAGATTTCTGATGTATCTCTCTGAGAAAAGACATAATGAGCTAATGCGACGTTGTACTAAATGCCTTGCAGTAAGCGATCCAGGTCATCGAAAGGTTACGTACGGGGTTCTGCGTGAAGCACCTGTTGATCAGCAGGTTCACCTTACAACCAACGACCACATTCTTTGACCCTCTTCGCTCATATATCCGTTCATACACCTGGTCAACTGCGAAAAGCATTTGCATTGACAAAACACTCGTAATATTTTATAATTCGCATTCAAGTATTTTGTCGGTTTGGTATTTTATGGATCTGCCAAATTTATGTTTTTGGAGAAGAACACGTGTCGCACATCGATTAACCAATTCTGAATGTGTCGTTTTCCATCTTGTCATGAGTTGAGAACTTTCTGCAGATGGTGACGTTTTTTTTTTTTTTTTTTAACAATTATTGATATTTTATTAGTATATTTACAACGTTGGAACCTGATAGGGAAGGAAAAAGAGGGGGAAGAAAGACAAACTTCTTCCGCTTGACAAAGAGATCGGCCCTTTTTTGAAGCGAGCTCTGAAATGGTTCACAGCGTTTAGGCTTTCCAAGCAAAAATTTAGTTTCTTTACTTACAACGAAGAGATGAAAGGTCGCATATTTTGATATAATTATTTTCATGTGATTCACTGATGTGATCGATTGATATTCGATTGGCATATTCTTTCAAATTTATGAAATTCGATTTTGCACATTTTTCCTAAACAAGATGTCCACCTTTTTCTTTGCGCGTCACTAATGGTTGTAGTGAATTTCTTGAATATTTAAAAATCCTAATTTATCAGAACAATCATCCAGTTATGGTAAAACTGATTTGTTTATAATCGATTGATGATCGAATCGAATCGATTCTTATATCAACGTCCTTAAGACACTGATTCGAAATCGTAGAAATGAAATGTCCACGGTGTGTCAGCAATTCTTTATGTCTTCATTCTGCAGCTTAACAACAAATTTTTACAATTTTATGGAATGTTTGAATAACAATTTGTGGTGATATTTCAGATAATTCTATCATTTGTGCGTATTAAAATACGAATGCGTAGAAGGGTCAATAACAAAATATTTATTGAAACATTTGGAATTGCCACTTTGAACAATTTTCCCTTTGAACTGACAATTGTCACTTTGAACTGGCAATTGTCACTTTGAATTGACAATTGCCACTTTAAACTGGCAATTGTTACTTCGAACTGACAATTGTCACTTTGAACTGACAATTGTCACTTCGAACTGACAATTGTCACTTTGAATTGACAATTGCCACTTTAAACTGGCAATTGTTACTTCGAACTGACAATTGTCACTTTGAACTGACAATTGTCACTTTGAACTGGCAATTGTCACTTCGAACTGGCAATTGGTAATTGCAAAAAAAACAATTTTCATGCATGCAATTGGCAATAAATATCTTTTTTGAGTAACAATTTACAGTTCAAAGTGAGAATTGCCAGTTCAAAGTGACAAGTGTCAGTTCGAAGTGACAATGCCAGTTCAAAGTGGCAATTGCCAGTTCAAAGTGACAATTGTCAGTTCGAAGTAGCAATTGCCAGTTCAAAGTGACAATTGCCATTTCAAAGTGGCAATTGCCAGTTCAAAGTGACAATTGCCATTTCAAAGTGGCAACTGCCAGTTCAAAGTGACAATTGCCAGTTCAAAGTGACAATTGTCAGTTCAAAAAGGCAATTGCCAGTTCGAGGTGGCAATTGCCAGTTCAAAGTGACAATTGTCAGTTCGAAGTAGCAATTGCCAGTTCGAAGTGGCAATTGCCAGTTCAAAGTGACAATTGCCAGTTCAAAGTGACAATTGCCATTTCAAAGTGGCAATTGCCAGTTCAAAGTGACAATTGCCATTTCAAAGTGGCAACTGCCAGTTCAAAGTGACAATTGCCAGTTCAAAGTGACAATTGTCAGTTCAAAAAGGCAATTGCCAGTTCGAGGTGGCAATTGCCAGTTCAAAGTGACAATTGTCAGTTCGAAGTAGCAATTGCCAGTTCGAAGTGGCAATTGCCAGTTCAAAGTGACAATTGCCAGTTCAAAGTGACAATTGCCATTTCAAAGTGGCAATTGCCAGTTCAAAGTGACAATTGCCATTTCAAAGTGGCAACTGCCAGTTCAAAGTGACAATTGCCAGTTCAAAGTGACAATTGTCAGTTCAAAAAGGCAATTGCCAGTTCGACGTGACAATTGCCAGTTCAAAGTGGCAATTGTCAGTTCAAAGTGACAATTGTCAGTTCAAAGTAGCAATTCCAAATGTTTCGAAAAATATTTTGTTGTTGGCCCTTCTACGCCTTCGTACATTTGTCAATTTGTGAAGAAAATCTCGAGTCTTAGGGCTCATATTGTAACGAGATACTGGTTTGTGCTTACTTTCCACTGCGTGACAGCAGCTTTCGAAGATCCTGAACCTCAGGAAAAGACTACCTAATACCCAGATTGGCTACAAACATCATCGAGTCAGTAGAGCAGCTCTCGAGACATCCTGTGAGGCGCCTACCCCAACATCAAAGTAGAGCTATCGAGTAGGTAAGTCTTTCCCAGACAACGCAAATGTTGATCATAAAATAATAAAAGTCAAAACAACCAGTGCATTGTATTCGAATTGACAAATCAATTTAGACTCTTGTGAATATAGTTGTAAGAAATGCGAATTAACAAATCAATGTAGACTCTTCTGAATATTGTGTTTTCTTTGACAAGTTCGTGTTTTTGGTATTTTCATAAAAAAGATCCTGGTGCCCATATATATTTTTCTTAGCATATTTTTTTTTATATAATTTCGATTTTTGTATATTTTTCAAAAGATCTAATAGCAGATAACGATACCCACGACCTCCTGCGACACTGCTACATAAAATGAGCACGTAACTGTTCCAAAATAGTCTTTGGGGAGTCACAAAGTCTTTTCAGTTTCATCAACTTTCGCAACTGATAATGAAAATATGAAATTTCGGTAAGACACCAAAGATCACACACAGCGTTTCTGTTCTGAATTTCTATTGTGACATAATCGTTATTCAAACCAAAATACCTGTAAGTAAACTTGAACCATTTCTCACAAAAAAACCACCTTGACCCAATTTTTTTAGTCCTTGGCTGATTCGACGAATCCTTTTAACGTATAAATTTGTGGAATATTTGGGAATGCCAACCTGGCCTAACACTTGTTGCAGGTTGGCTTAGGAAGGTGTCTATTTTCAGAGAATTATTCCCTCGATATTTCTGTTGTTCACTTCAGCATTCCGATGTCATGGCGCCAGTTTACCCACAGTTTTCAACGGCAAATTAATTTTGAACTTGCAAGAATAGCAGCCAGTTATGCCTTTCATAACATTTTGACGGTGTGAAAAATCAACTGAATGTTGTTTGGCAGTATGCTGCTAATTTAAAATTGGATAGGAAACTGGTTGCGGACTGAATTGTTGCCCATCGTTTTATGACGTATTTTTACGGATATTCGAAACGTGTATTGATGTTTTCACGAAAATGAGACTCATGCAATGTTCAGAAAATATCATGAGAACCATAAGAAAATCGGTAGGAACTGGGTGTTTTCACGAGCTATTACTTAGTTGCACCCGAGGGAAAAACCACTGGGGAATTTTAGTGTACATAATAATAATAATAATAAACGACTTTATTGCTTCCATATGGAAACAAAAAATAATACATATACTGTGAAATTGACACAAAGCAAAGGGCAAAGTTCAGTTTATACGATGATATTAAATTTGCTTATGAACTGTTCTTCCACATAACCTTTAATATATCGCTAGATATGTTGAACTTAACAAAATAAAAAAGAAAAGAAATGAATGAAAGTTGAACAATAAGAGCTAAATTTTCATCGTACGTATATCAGGATTGCGTTGAAAATAAATGTTTAATGTAGGCCTTCTTGAATCTTTGCAAACTGTAAGATTTGAACATGGTAGGGATCTGATTATAAATTGAACATATTTGATAAGTACAACTACGCCTGAAGATTTCTAGTCTGGAGATTGGCGGTGAAAGTGTTCCTTTATATCGGATATTTAGGTTATGTAAATCGGATCTATAAGTGATTTTTCTGTGCCAATATGAAGGTGTTTCATCTAGAATTATTTTTTGAAAAAGAACAACAGAAGTTCTATTGCTCATATTTAGCCAACAATTATCTTTCAATTTTTGTGAAATATTATCTCTTCTGCGGGTACCAACTATTATTCGTTAGCATGAATTTTGTACCTTTTGTATTATTCTTCTTTGATATTGGCTGGACAAGAATGGTACATCTGCATAATTAAATATCGACAGTAATAATAACGCACACAAATTTGATTTTACATGAATATAGGCAGACAATGGGTTGTATGCATAAAACTGAAGCAAATGCTTTTACTCGGATTTCTTGAAAAAGACCTATTCGTTTTGTTAAGTAATGAGAGAGACAAACCTGAAGTATAAGCATTTGCTACTGTTTATGAATACCACCCAATATCTATCGCTATAAATGGTTTTAAGAGTGAAGTATGCACGTTGAATAAGTTGATTTGCGTATTTTTCAAATTTTAAATTGGAATCCAATATTATACCTAAACTTTTAGCTTCACTTACGTTCTGAAGAAATTCATTTTTTCTTACAATACTTACACTGTCAGAAATCTCATCTCGTTTGTTTTTGTTGCCAAAAAGCATAACTTTAGATTTACTACAATTAATGCTCAGACACTGATCCTCTGCGGCTTCAATGAACCTGTTAAGCTCTTCATTTATATGGTTACATGACTCCACTACCGTACTGGGGTGAAAACTATAATAAATTTGAGTATCATCCGCATACAGGTGAACATTACAAATCTGAAGAGTTTTCACTAGACAGGAAGTATATTCAGCAAAAAACAATGGCCCCAAAATGGAACCCTGAGGAACTCCACACTTCAAATCCATATAATTGGACGATTGCCCATCCATCAACTAAAATGATTTGTTTACGACCTCGAAGGTAAGATGCCATGAGATTTCTAGCGTTATTCGAAAGTCCTATGTAATGTACAATTTCTAGCATTAGATTATGGTTGATGGTATCGAAAGCTCTGCTAAAATGTAGACCAAAACAGTACACTCGCCTTAGTCTGAAGCTCGAACAACATCATTAATGATATGGAGAAGTACAGTTGTAGAACTATAATTTTTTCGAAATACAGATTGCGTTATAGGTAATAATGAATATGTTGTTTTAATTGTACTTCTATAGCCCTTTCGAGTACCTTCGATAAAGTTGGCAGTACACTTATTTGGCGCAAATCTTTAAATTCAAGTGGATTTGACTTTTCCGGCAATATTTTTACAACGGCTTTTTTCCAAAGGACAGAAAAAATATTATGACTTAAACAAAAATTTATAATGTGTGTGATGTAAGGGATTATATGTGGACAGCATAATTTTAGTAGCCATAAATTTAATCCATCTTCACCGGCAACATTTGTGTTTATAGCATTTATTGTTTGATAAACAAATAAATCATGAAATTCGAAATCTGATTCCACTATTTTTCTGTGTTTGTATGACGGAAGTAATTCTTCATGTCTTGGGTATTAGTGGCATAGCTCGGGTATTAGTCGGGAATTAGGGGCATTACTCGGGTATTAGTTGGGAATTACCCAGATAGCACAGGACGTCTTCGGGACGTCCGGTTCATGTCCATTTTTTGTCCGAATGTCCCGAGCTATTGAAAGGACGTTTTCAGGACGTCCAGAAACGGACATCTTACGGACGTCCAAACATGTACGTCTCTGATACGTCCATTAGAGGTCTGACATTGTTTATTTTTTCAGAATAAGTCGGAAAATATTTGTATGTATATGAAGTATTTATTATATAAGATTGATGTTTACCGATATGTTTCAATGAACGAAATTCATAAAATAAAAAAATATTTGAACAAAGTGAATTTCGACTGTCCCGAGTCGCAACGAATGGATCCGACTCCAACATTCACGATTCAGCTTGTAGATAAGCAGCATAGATAGCATCTAGCTAATCTAGCGTTTCTATTGGTTTGCTTGTTGTGTTCTGCGTTCTGCACTTTTAATATTATTATATAGTTCTATAGGTACAATAATAATATTGTAGAAACTAAACAGTTAACAGTTGTGTTGTTTCAATAAAATCTAAAATCTCAAACATCCTGTCAAGAAAACAGACGCTGGCTTTGGATTTTTCGGTGCGTAAAGTTAAAAGTGCGAAAAAGTGTAAATGATGAATGTGTTTTTATTTGTAGATATCAGGCAGTCACGTTGTATTAATGGGTGAGTAGAGATTGAATTAGAAAATAGATAATCGGTATACCTACTTTACTAAGAACATGATGAAACATAACCTCCAAAAACACAATACAATTTACTAACTTTCCTGTTGTTTAAGGTGCTGCAGATAAAGCAGGATTGTCGCAGAATTATACTGCAACTGAAAAATCAGTTCAATTGTGGCTGAAGAGAGCAACTGATCGGATGAGTGCTGACCAGAACAAAAAAAAATTGAACTAATGAACCGCTTGAAGTGATATACCGAGAAACCGAGAAGTATACTTCTAATTTTTGTGACAATTTTATTTATTTTATGTATCATGAGTACTTTCTGTTCATAAACCTGTTATTCTTCAGATAATATAGAACAAAACCTGTAATTTTTCGGACTAATATAGAACGTTTTGATCGTGATTTTCATTTTATTTGTACTTACTGGCAATTTTCGAGATCTTTTATTGATCTATCAGTGATGTGTTTATCATTATCGGTGTCTGGTCACAAATTAACATTATTTATGATAGAATTGAAAATATTCATAAAAATATGTTTTTGAACCTACATACGTTAAAGGTCTTCAAATGGTCCTGATCAGACCCAAAATGGTCTTAAATCGGACGTCCTATGGACATCTGGTTTTGTAACATCGTATGTCCATAGGATGTCCATGGGACGTCCGCCGGACGAAAAATGGACGTCCCTAGTACATCTCTAATGTCCGAAACGAACGTCCTGAGGACGTCCATGAGACGTACTTCTGCTATCTGGGTAGTGGCATTACTCAGATATTAGTCAGGAATTAGGGGCATAATTCGGGTATCAGTTGGGAATTAGTAGCATTACTTAGGAATTATTGGGCATTACTCGAGCATTACATGGTTATTACAGGAATTATTTGGTAGTGAGAGAACAATTACCACACAATAATAATCGGTGGAGAGCAAAAAAAGGTCATCCGACTTGTACTCGGCAACAAACCTAACATTAAGACACGATTTTATATTTTTATTACTTTTGTCACGGGCATTACTGGCATTACTTAGGGGGTATTACTCGGGAATTACTGGGTATTACTCGGGAATTACTTGGGTATTAGAGGCATTACTAACAATTTTTGTACATTTGTGTACACAATATTCTCAGCGGTTTCCCCCTCGGTTTCACCTGTATTGGTGTCTCTGTCTGTTATCAAATATTTCAAGTGGAATTTTATCCACTTCCAGTCGTATACGATTCAGTTGAAATTTAGGTGTTCATAATTCCGATGACAATAAATTACGGAATTTTTGTTAGAAAAAAATGGCGGCTACAAGATGGCGGACGAGATTTGTGATTATGTCAAAATTGATTCAATATTGGTATTTGAAGGTTCTCGGTATCATAGATTATATATTTGTTGTCAAAATTTGTAAATCCAAAAAGGCGGCTCCAAGATGCATAATAGGTTTGTGGCATTTTCAAGCTGTGTGCGCGCTAAAATATAATTGAAGGCAGAAACTTTGTATTTCGTGCAAAAAAATGTAGTTTCAAAAGTCGCAGCAAAGCGCTTTAGAGGTTACTTACTCTTCAGGTGTACAAGAATCCATACAAAAATCTCGTGTCCATGTACCAAATTGAAATTTAATATTATACATAATAGAACATGTTTAAAATTGAACAATTTTCATCCTGTGTCGAAATTATTCAGCGCGGTACGCTGAATGCAATTTTGATTATGTGAGTAGGAAAAATAACTTAAGTTTTTACTTGACTCGATTGTTACTTGATGGAAATCCATGGTAGGTACTTCTCAGACTCCAACGTTAGTTACTGAATCTTGATTAGACACGGTAAGATTCCAACAAATTATATTACATCGCGACATGTTTCGCTTCACAGTAGCTTTTTCAAGCGGTAAATACAATAACCGCTTTGAAAAGCTATAGTGTAGCGAAACATGTCCCGATGTAATATTCTTTGTAGAAATCTTACTTGAAGGAAGAAACATTGTATTTCGTGCAAAATATTTTTATTTTAAAAATTGTAGAAAAGCGCTTTCGACTGTTAAGTCATCATCAGTGCGTACCTGCAAGTAAGTAATGATTGAAAATGAATTTGATAAAATTGAAAATTTTTGAAATTTGAAAGTTATGAAAAGTGAGGTTACTTACTCGTCAGGTGTACAAGAAGCCATATAAAAACATCATGTCCATGGACCAAATTAAAATGTTACAAGATATAAAACATATTTAAAATTGAATAATTTTCATCCTGTTTAAGGATTATTAAAGATAATAATAATAATAATAATAATATGTCTTTATTCACACTGTCATTTTTTTTTTAACACCAGGAAAATTTTACAGAATAGGCAATCGACAGCATGACAGGGCGGAATTCAGTCGCCTATGTCCGAAGACATTGGAAACTGCTCTTCCAAAAGATATCCTAAAGATATGGGATACTACTTCATATCTGACTGAATGTTGAAGCGGAAGTGGAAAAGAAATTTAAATTGACAATGTATGCCAATGACACTATTGACAAGTGGCAGTGACCATTGACATATGTGACATAGAGTCAAAGAACTCAAATAGAAATTGAACTAATCCAGACATGAGTTTAAAAAGGAAACGTAAATCTGAAAGTGATTAGTCTAATGGGAACGTTTCATTTTCCAAAAATACGCTACCAAAGAAAACTCTATCAAGATTACGAATAAATTATCAAATTTAGTAATGGGTGAAAAATAATGAGTAATAATCAGAAAGAAAATAGGAGAACTTATATATTGAGTGAAGTTCTCATTAGACTTCTTCTCGGTGTTTTAGCAATATTTGGTTGAGGATGGACAGATCGATAGAGAACCCACCTCCCTATTTTCTTTCTGATTATTACTCATTATTTTTCACCCATTACTAAATTTGATAATTTATTCGTAATCTTGATAGAGTTTTCTTTGGTAGCGTATTTTTGGAAAACGAAACGTTCCCATTAGACTAATCACTTTCAGATTTACGTTTCCTTTTTAAACTCATGTCTGGATTAGTTCAATTTCTATTTGAGTTCTTTGACTCTATGTCACATATGTCAATGGTCACTGTCACTTGCCAATAGTGTCATTGGCATACATTGTCAATTTAAATTTCTTTTCCACTTCCGCTTCAACATTCAATCAGATATGAAGTAGTATCCCATATCTTTATCTTTAATAATCCTTAAACAGGATGAAAATTATTCAATTTTAAATATGTTTTATATCTTGTAACATTTTAATTTGGTCCATGGACATGATGTTTTTATATGGCTTCTTGTACACCTGACGAGTAAGTAACCTCACTTTTCATAACTTTCAAATTTCAAAAATTTTCAATTTTATCAAATTCATTTTCAATCATTACTTACTTGCAGGTACGCACTGATGATGACTTAACAGTCGAAATCGCTTTGCTACAATTTTTAAAATAAAAATATTTTGCACGAAATACAAAGTTTCTTCCTTCAAGTATATTGAAGCGTGCACACAGCTTGACAATTTCACTTGAAATCTTACTTGTCTAATTAAGTTTCACTTACTCAAGTATCTAACAGTTTGAGAAATGCTTAGTAATCGCGAGAATTTTATAAATGAAAGAACTTAGTGCTCGAGATTTCGGAGCACTTTTCAATTATGCTTAGCTGCTCGAAGCATTATTTGTCAGTGCTTGGCACAGCTCTAGTTAGCAAGCACATTATTCTTGTATTTGGCATGACATCGAGAAGTGGTCTATTCAACCCCTCTCGTCAACGTGTATGATGATTTCACATTTGTCGGCATTTTCTTTCCTGTCTATTCAAGTCATGAGTCTCCGGGTAAATCAATATTATTCAAAATAATGCGGTTAAAAGAAACTTCAAAACATTAGCTTTTGTAGAAACATGACATTTATTGACAATTCAGAATTGAAATCAAAATCAAATGTGATCACTTGGGAAATCTGCACTAGTTGCAACTTTTGTCTCGGGCCAATGGAGATTTTTGATCAGAAGGTTATAAACTACAACATATCCAAATATCAGCCAATCTGACAGGGATCCATTTCCCATTTGATTTGGGCGGGGTCCCAGGTAGCAAGCGTACGTCATAATGACGTACTTAATTAGTGATTTCTTGCCGGTAGACGTCATCGACGCAAAAATGACGTCTGCCAGACGTCATTTAGTGGACGTTACTCTATCGTCCTTCACATGACGTCATTATGACGTAGTTCTATGATCACTAATGTAACACAAAAAATAGAAGAACTTTTTGAATAAAAAATCTAACTAATTATGTATGTCCCATAAAATGCTTTATAGCATATATTTCTGAAAATTATTTTATTGAAGTGGCTAGTGATGATATATTTAAATTACCTGTACCTATGTCCATTCACTTTCAAAATTGCGTAAAATAACCATTGCCTTCATCCCGTGGAATAATAGGTACAAGTACAATTTTATAATTTGCATATACAATCAATAGAGTACACACTAAATCATTATTTACTTAAAAACGTATATCTCAAAAGTGAATCAAATAAAGATACCAACATATGTAAAGAAATCAAATTGCTTATTATTTCCGTCATTTTGTATTTCCCGCGAAAGTCACCAGTTGTCCGACACCGACACGATCGTATCGGATTGGTTCGGATTAAGCAACATGGCCGTCGTCGATGCTTCCTTCTATGAACCTGTGCAGTGGAATGTCGATGGTATTCGTACTTTATGTCTATGTGTTTTGGTGTCATCATCATTCTATGGTTGTCTGAAGGAATTTCATTATACATGAATATAGAAGTGACAGTATTGCAGAGTTTGGTAATAGTTGTTGTGTGTTACAGTGGTTACAGTGTTCAGAATGTGTTCAGCTGTAGAGTTCAAATAAACAATATGAAGGTGCCCTTATAGTCGTAAACTCTGAGTGGTTTACTTCACTGAAAAGCTAAATATTTTGGCCGCCCTACAAAAAAAGACTATGAAGCTTATATTAAAAAGCGGTAAAGAAGGATATATTTCCGATAAATAGACATTATATTCCATAAAAAAAATGTTTTTATACTAGAGGTATGTATTGTGTATTTTGATTTAATTAATTTTTGAATATTGTATTAGATGATTAGTAATAATTGAATAAAAACTATAGTCATATTAATTGCTATATAAACAGCATAATCCAGTGTGAAAAATTCAATGATATTTTTACTGACTTTTAGCAAGAAAAACTTATGGTAACTCTTCCGAATTAAGTACATATTTCAGAATGATCTGCAAAATCAAGTTTTATAATAGTTTTTTACTGTATTACTTACTGAAACGAAATTGTTTTATGTTGTTATAAATAAAAATTCTTTCCATGATCACGAGTTTCTTAATCCTTTGTATCAAAAAATTTAACCACGACATTGAGTTTTCCTAATCTACCTAGTTTGTACCAGTCAATGATCATCCAGTACACTGCCTTCTAATTTTTTTGTGTGATTGTGATTCTCTTCAAGAATATCCCAACAGTTGCTACAAGTATTATGAAAAAACATTGCATTTTTTGCTGCATATCCCCAAATTAACTAAAAAAGTACGTCTCAATGACGATGTTTATTACGTTTGAGTGACGTCATATATACGTCTTATTTATGACCTAACAGGTAATATACAAGCTATATGTAACGTCAAAATGACGCCATATACTGACGTCATAATGACGCTGACATTTGACCGTCAATATGACGTCTACCATGACCTATAAGGTACGTCATTATGACGTACGCTTGCTGCCTGGGGTCATTTCTGCTATAATGATGAAGAGAGTTCTGAATGTCGGAGATCAATGATTATCAAATGTCTGTGAATGTCTGGAAATGCAAACGTGTTTACCTTTATCTTTATCAGCCTCTTTTTTGCTTGTGTCAAAAATTCCCGTTGTCAAGGCCTTCCTCTTGAGCAGATAAGGCCTCCTTTTCGGTTTGACGACTCCACACGTTGCATTTTCTGAAAACGAATACTTTACTGAAATTGGTTCGTGTATTTTAGCAGATTATTGTAGCGAAGAAATGAGCAGTTAACGATGTAGGAAAATAAACAAGCCGGTTCTCAAAATAGCGCTTAGAATAAAAATAGGACATGAAATAAACACTGTTATATTTAATTAGTTACAAATTAAATGTATAGAATAAAATGAGTTTCTTCTTGGGACTAGATGCAAAAATTTATTCTGGAATTTGCTGCTGATTGCCAATCGAGTTTCCGTGAAACCTTTTATACGATACTGTGAGAAAGTTGAATGTTACCGGCTTTACGGAGAGAAGAAAGTTGCCGTTTTTCATCTACTGATATGCTCTTTGTGACGTACTCTCCCGAGCCCAATCAGCCAAAGGGCGTATTCTATGATTGTGACATGAAACCGAAACGGCAATGCTATTGGTTGCTCGGAATTCTCGGGATAGTACGTCACAAAAATGTGCTATGGCACGAGAATGAAGCCATTTGAAGTTTTTCGACTTTTATTATTTTTTTAACATTCAAAAAATTAACAAAAAAAATCAAAATTGCCAGCAGAGTTTTCACAAGCTGCAGAATACATTATAAATATTTTTTTTACTAGCGTGCGGAAAAGTCCACTTTTTCGCACTCATTTTAGTTTTGAAAGAGTCACTTTTCCGCACTAGTGCGCAAAAGTTCTTTCCGCACTCTTCTTAGTGCGGAAAAAACATTTTAGTGCGGAAAAGTAGATTTGTTTAGTTTTTGCGGATTATACTATTATATTGCGTCGCAGAAGGTTAAAATAGAAAGCTTACCAAGTATGTATAGTTTAATATATATTTAATAATAAATGTTCTTTATGTTAACTTTTGGGTGTTTTTCCGCTAGTAGAAAAAATAGTGTACCTAACACGAGAGTAAAGTGTATTTTCCGCACGCGATTTCTGGCGGAACGACGCGTTAGCAATCGCGTGCGGAAAATTATCACTTTCCGCACTTGTTAAATAAACTACTGTTACCTACGGCCACTGCAGAAAATAGGCAAAAACACACGACTCACAGCCTCAGTAAATAGCTCCTTACGCACGGTAAACAAATCGCACAGTTTTCGTAAACAAAATGATATATGTCGGAAACAGCTCACTCAATTTGGGAGAAATTTTGTATGTAGATAGGGATTTGCTTATTGAGTTTATCTATATACGCGTCTTTCTTGTAAAAATACGATTTTACTGATAACAATAATAATAATGATAATTTTTGGAACTCGAAAACGGCTTCAACGATTTGGATAAAATTTTATATCTAGGTATTGCTACTCAAGTTCATCTACATCAACGCTTTTCATGAAAAAATGTGATTTTACTCATAATATTAATAATAATAATATGAATTTTTGGATCTCTGAAAAGGCTCTAATGATTTAGATCAAATTTTATATTTAGATAAAGTTTTTCGTTTCAAGTTCATCTATATAGGCGTCTGTTTCAGAAAAAGGCGATTTCACAAATAATAATAATAATAATGTGAATTTTTGGACCTCGAAAACGGCTTCAAATTTTTGTATCAAATTTATTATTCAGATGAGGTATTGCTACTTAAGTTTATCTATGTAGGTTTCTGAAAAAAGGTCATTCAATTAATAATAATAATAATAATATGAATTTTTGGATCTCCAGAAACAGCACACTTATATGGCCGTAGGTAAAGTATAGTACATAATGCGTGTTGTGAAGCAACTACGCACTCATGGCTTCATGCGTAATTTTTCCATTCGTGCCTAATATGCCTTTTACAACACTTGTTACGTAATATACTATCAAAATTTCGTGCTCTCGCCTATTATCAGCATGAACTCATACACATATGATCATTGGAACTGTGAGGAAAAACGAAGTTTCTGCAACTAAAATGTTTGCCGTTCCAACATCAATATAGGTAGTGGTAAAATAGACTCATAATATTATAGGAAAGCGAATGAGCTCCTGCCCCACTACGGGGTTTGGTCTTCTGCGCCACTTGAACTGATATCATCACAAGAAAGTGTATAAAAAGTTGTGAAAAACTATTTTTATTTAGTTCCAAGATAACACCAAAAATATTTGTGAAATAATAACAATAATAATAATAACCTCATATCATAAACACTCGTAGAGTGTACCCAAAGGCATAGCCTGAGCGGGTAGAGGACGGCTATTATTATTATTTGCTGTGGCGCTCCGGGCGTCTTACTGATTTTTGGTGGCGTATTCACTTTTCAGCTGCAGGAAAACCCGGAAAACCTACAGCACCACCTCGGGTGGCCGGCGTGCACTCCAAGCTAGCATTAGACGAGATTGGCATCTAGACAACACACAATACACTTGCTTTTCAACAAGGACTGTGGTCGTCTATCGATTCCGATATTGTGTACTTAGACCGCCAGACCACCGACCATACATGATCTTATGTATGTGGCACTTCCGTTGCGCAGCTTTTTTCGCATTGGCCTAAAACTGTATGTATTGTCGTTTCAGATATCCCCACCAAAGAGTACCCCAGCTAACACAAAATATAGATAAAATAGATTTTCAATCGAACAAAGTTAGTAATGATTATATCATTCTTGACTTTGTACTTATTATAAAAAATATCTAATAACGAAACAATAACTCGACACTAACTAATTTCTCTAAAAATCAAAATAACTGACAGTTTCCACTGTTCCCAGCTTCCACGTTAAACGTCACCGAATTCTCAAACTGTAACAAGCCTATATAAAAATGGCGAATTAGAACATAGCGAGTTCATTAATACCCCGAGTTAGGTTCTAACACAGCCTACTCAATCTCCCGAGCCGTGGTGAAAAAATCGGCAACACCGCATGGAAGGCAATGGCCCCCACAAGGGTGGGACAGGGTGGACCCCTGGGTCCAGGGTCCATGCCTAGGAAGGGGCCCGAGACAGCCTACTAATTATTTTTTCAATATCATGATTCACCATAGTTTAAATAAATATATTTGTTGCGGCCATCTTTATATATAAAAATCTTCTGTGCATCCATACGTCCCTGAACTGTACGCCACCCCTACTACCTCGTCCGACGAATTAACAGCTACGTCGATATCCCTTCCTCGAGCGAGTCGGGGAGAAATTGTAATGCTCTCTCAACATAATAGCAAGCTATTCTTTGCGCTCGTAAGAAACCAGCATACCCCGATGAAAACTTTCCGATACTGTATACCCCCGATGACAACTTTCCGGTACTGTATATCAAACATGAATAAAATGTCTCAAATAAAAGAAATGAGTACTGACTCATTTCAACATTAGAACATGAAACATGAAATATTAAACCGGAAACATGAAACGGGAAATATGAAAAGGGAAACGGGAAACGTGAAAAAGGATTTTTTTCCTGTGCATCCATGCACATCGATATACAGGACAACGTCTGTCGGGACCGGTAGTTTTTGAGTAAAAATAATTTTATAAAGTTTTGTTGTATTTTCAGGTTGAATTGCAGTCTAAAAAGAGTATGGGTAAGAAATAACCATGCAATTATATTATATGACGCGACTGTAAAATAGACAGGAGTTTTACCTTTCTTCTCATACCAAATTCATTTCGATCGGATAAAGATTGCTTCAAATTTTAATGAAAGAAAAATACCACTGCAGCTACTTCAACTATCCATGAAAATAATCTTGAGGTGCTGCCGCAGAAATAGTTACATAGAATCAAACGTCCTCTAGAAGCCTATCCTTGTTTGAAATTGATACGACGAACCGTTTTTGAGTTATCGACTCTTTTTCCATAAAAAACGGCCTTAATGTGATCGCGCTCATGGCCTCTTAAGGGACTTGAATCTTCTGTATATGAGAATCACGATTTTTTATCGAAGTTACATTTTTTGTTAAAATATTAGTGAATATGGATAACAAGCATGAACAAAATTAGGTAAAAAAAGTTTGTCAGCAATTCAGTCTGTCAAATATATAAAATATTTCGTCATGACGAGGATGTTCATCAACAGTGTTATTTTTCGTAGTGTAGTTCGGTTTTGTTAGAATTTGAATCACTACGTGTGCAACTTTTCTCAATGTATTAAGTAGTTTATGTTTCAATGTTGTGACGTATTTCTTCTCGATATCATCAAAGGTTCCGAGAAAAGGAGAAAACGAGAAAACTTTCGTACTTTCGTCTCTTGTTAGCTGATCTTTCACCTATTGCGAAGGGTGCGACATCTATAATTATTTGGTTGAACTGATAAAATGTTGCCATTTCTTGCCATAAGGGGTAATGTATCTATTTCAACTGTTTTCTCGTTATTAATCGATTTTTCGACAATACATTGAGTTTAGTGATATTCTTCAGTGTTCATAGTTTTAGAATAAATCAACTTGAAATGACGGCAGAAGTTAAAAGTTTCATTACTAAATTGTATTGCTAAATGCACTATCAATAGTACCAAAGACAAAGTTTCTCTACATTATTTTCTATTAAAAAACAAAGACTTATGTAAGACATGGCAAAGTCGTCGTGAATAAAAATGTCTGATCATTTCAACTTTCGACATCTCCAGTATTTGATTCAAATTTGAATGAGACTGAAATTGAACACTGTGGTCCCTTATGGAATTTAGCAGCTTATCACCATCATATTGTTTGGCGCCTAAATTTTTAGCGCCACCTAGCGGGAACGCATTTCACGAGTAGGTAAGGTAAAAGCACCAGTAGTTGACACATTAAGGGAAAAAAATTACATTTAATTTTTTACGAGGTCATTTTTTTTGCCTGTCATTATAAAAACGTTTCCACGGTGATCTCTGTATTTTTCTAATCTAGAGAACATCTCTCAAACATTATTTGAATAGTTTTAATGGATTACTAATTGAATTAAGAAAAAAAACAAAATAGTGCTAGTAGTTGACAGTGGACATTTTGAAATTTCCAGTAGTTGACATACCTAAAGTCCAGTTGTTGACATGTATTTGACACAGAATAAAACACCAATTGAGTATTATTGAGAGGTTTAATGGTTTAGATAAAAATACAGTGAAAAATGTTTAACCATCTACAGCTATAGAGGAATTAAATTCATACCGAACTCGGTCTCCTGAGGAAATCATGTTTGGTGATTCTAGTTTTTCAATGATTTGTGACGTATTTATAACACTAACATATTTTTCATTGATCCCGAATACAGTTTTTGACTCATTGGTGTAATTCAGGGCAATCACTTCGTTTTCGAATTGATTAAGATTTTTTTCAAAAAACTGCTATACCAACTTTTGCCTGGACGATTATTCTTAAAGGGAGTTCTTCGTTTCAACTGCTCAACTAAATTCTTTACACTATTCAGGAGCTGTTCCTTCGTTACAGGAAATCCAGCTCGTCCTATGGATATAATCCAATTAACTAGCATAGACTCTTCATCTTTAGTTAAATACGATTCCGGTCCCATTTTTCGATAAGTTGGTGCCTTTACTTTTGTACAGTAAAGTAATCCTAGGTACATTGTGGTGTTTTGCTTCTGTTGCCACAGGAACACCCCGTACAACTTCTGCTAGGGCATCTTGCATTTGTTGTTCAGTATATTTCAGCATCTGTCCTTTAACAGGAGGCATGACTAAAGTTGATTATTTCACTTAATCCTGTAAATAAAACAAAGAATAGGTTGATCTAGTAGTTGACACGGGTGTCATCTATTGGGCAGAACAGTTGAGAATCTCCAAGAAAAATAGTGTATTGATAATTTTACAATCTGAATACCTCAATACTCTCAAATAAATTCAGTTGCTCCAGTGTCAACTACTAATTTCCGTACACAATTTCGTACCAATACTTGGCAGCCCTATTTCTAAAGACAAATGGAACCTTCAATTGAAAACACAGTCATCTTTCAACGATATGATTACTTTAGTTTGGCACTGAATAAATCTCTCTACGAAAATTTCAATATAAGACAAAATAAAAAAAAACTCACCTGTTCTTATCGATTTCGGTTAGAAAAATGGAAGGAGCATCAAACGCCAACATTGTCATTTCAATACGTCGACATATTGGCCCTTGTAATATTTTTGCCACGGAACTCACTATAGTAGGCGCGGGAAATTCGAATATGTCTATCACATTAATCAAACTATATTCAGAGGACGTTTAGAGCTTAATAATTGGGAATTATGCCGTAGATGTCAACTACTAATACCATGTCAACTACTGGTGACTTTACCTTACTCATTTGGGAGGCGCTGATCTGATAAACCAAAAAGAGTAGGTGATAATATACTGATGCAGGTGCAATGTTCCATTTTTATGAAAAAGCGCTTTATGCATATTTATTGAAGGAAATCTGTAAATGTACGTGAAACTATCCTTACCACTTGGCGGTTTAACAGTCACTCCCAGATTCAAGGCCTGTAACTTCGCAATGGCAACTTTCTGCAAAACTTTTCTTTCTATTTCAGTCAAATTTAGTAAAGAAGTATCACTTAGTATCACTTGTCTTCCCGTGACGTTGTTCCATACACAGCTGCCCTGAAAAACGAATCCATGAAAATATTGAAAATTGTGCTGAATTTTGAGTTATTACTCAAAATTAGTTTCAATGTCGTATGAAAATTAGGTTAATTTTCAAGTTTCAACATGATTTTATCGCTTATTCTGAGTTACAACACGACATTGTGAAAAAAAAATTGTATGTCCGCTCTACGCCTTCGTAATATTTATCAAATGGGTTTTTTCTGAGGTAGCCCAATACTTCGTATTTTATTCCTGACACTCAAATACAGGAGAATGTTTCATTACTCTGGTATCAGAAGAAATATAATAAAACTGATAACTTCTGTAAGAACCAAAGTCTGTTTATATCCCGGAAGGTACTGTCACTTTGGAATACGTCATAGTATGCACGCTGAATTTTTTATCGTTGGTGGATCATCGGATACTCATCACGAAATCAATTGTCGGACCGTTGAGTAGCGGTGGGTTGCACAGATACCGGGTGTTAAATATGAAAAATTAAATGTATTTTTTATTCATAACTTCCACAATTTTGGAAATTTCACAGTTCAATTCGGAGAAATGTTTTTGTTCAATAAGAGCTTTATTTCAAGAGAAAATAATTATTTCAAGTTGCCACCAGTGGCGTACAAAAAGAGTATATTGGCCCCTTTCATCCCCTATTTGTTACGCCACTTGTAAAATCGGGTATATTATTATTTTATGATTTCTTCATTCAATTTTAAGTAAAAAATGTGAATTTGTTTCAACCCGAAAAATCAATCGTTTTCAAGATAATTGCACTTTTATGAATACATACTTATAGTGAAAAAATTGTTTTGCTGAAGTGAATTGTACAATCCAAATCACTGCTTCAAATTTGTACTGGTTATTCTACCAAAAATATCAATGCTACGTTCACATGCGTTTTTTCACAAAGCTGTTTTCTTGCAGAAATACAGGGTGTTGAAACTGAAAAATTATAAAGAATTTTTCTCCTTTCAACTAGTATCTCACTTCTCTTGGAAACACCCCCGTATCTTCCGTAATTATTCGAGAAGAACTGTGTAAATTTCAGGATGAGTCTAAATCTTGCCTGTGGTTGATCTGAGTGAAATACAGTGCTCGCCAGGAGCGATGAACTTATCCAGTTTTGCGAAAAATTACATTGGGGGACAAATATACTTAGGCTCAAAATTTCAACGGGTTCGGAATCAGGACAACAATACCAGTACAGATTTTCGATGGAAAATTTTCAATTCTGAAAAACCCAGTTTGTCTCACTTTTCATGGAAACACCCCCGTATCTTCTGTAACTATTGGAGTGAAACTCTGTAAGTTTCCGGATCGGTTGATGTACAAGCGATGAGTCTGAATTTTGCCTGAAGTTGATCTTAGTGAAATACACTGCTCGCCAGGAGCGATGGACTTACCGAAAAACCATATTAGGAGACATTACAAACCCAAAACTCTAATGGATTCGGAATAAGGACACCAATTTTACTGGTCGTACAGATATTTGCTGAATAATTTTCAGTTTTGAAAAACCAAATTTGTCTTAATTTTCATGGAAACGTCCCCTGGCGAGTAGTGTAAGTCAGTTAGATCAACTTCAGGCAAAATTCAGACTCTTTGCCTGTATATCTACCGATCCCAAAATTTACAGAGTTCCACTCCAATTACAGAAGATACGGGGGTGTTTCCATAAAAAGTGAGACAAACTGGATATTTAGAACTGAACATTTCCAGCAAAAATCTGTTTTGGTAGTGAAATTGGTGTCCTGATTGCGAATCCGATGGAATTTTGAGCCTATGTTGTCCCCTTATATGATTTTTCGCAAAATTGCCCAAGTCTATCGCTTCTGGTTTTGGAAAGGTTCCGATTCTATTACGGACAAATCACTTAAATCAGACATAAACAATTATTCTCTAGCCGCCACTATTTATTATCCTTGATCAACCCTGCTCTATCATTTAACAGCACGTCGTCATCGAGCAATCGGGTGCCTGCTTGCTGTAACCTCAGTGAATCCCCTATTTTAACGCTTCGGTGTGCATTTCACGGATCACTATCAAGTAATATCAAGTAGTTTGATATTACTTGATATTGTAACGTTTTCTCCCCCTATCGGAATGAATCGTTACAAACCCGTTAGCTATAGTAGCCGGTGAGTCATGTGGTCGGGGTCAAGTCCTGTCAGTCAAGTATTTTCTTTGATTTGGTGTTGAGTTGAGGGCGCCACTCGGGTCTAAAGAAATAATATTGAAGAGTCTAAAGTCCTGTCTGACTCGAGAAAACTAGGATAAAAAGAAATGGATGGAAGTAGTATAAAATTTCTACAAATTTATGCATCAAATTCCAAGATTTTATCTGTACAAGTTTGTAATAACTTAGTCACACTTCTATAAGTACTGAGACACACCTGGAATAAAACATCACCTTAATTGAACCCCATATATTTATTTATAATAAGAACACCCTGTAATTATAATTTATAATACCATCACCCTGTAACTATTTATAATACCATCACCCTGTAATTATTTATATATAGAAATTATGTACATCGAAATGACTTCATGTGGGACTTATTGTTTTGGACATTATTTGGGAATAAAAAATATAATACTAGGCACAACAACCTTTTAAAGAACCCTGTCGTTTCAGAGTACGTTGAAAATTTAAGAAATGATGTAGTGGGCTCTTTCAAATTAGATGAAACATTTTGCAGTTGAACTGAGCCTGTATACGTTGAAATTTTAAGAAATGAAGTAGTAGGCTCTTTCAAATTAGAGTAAATAATTTTAAAATCCACTTAGTCTAGTACAAAATGAAATTAAGGTTCATATTATTCATGTAGATACCAAGGAAATTTGACCAAGCTGCCTAGCGTAAAGGTATCTAACGTTCAGTACTGTACGTGGGCTTTACATAAGATTATTCAAATTATAAAGCATTACCTAGCAAATTTACCAAAGTGCACTCATGAGAAATATTAAATAAATTAACAAGCCTGTTAGTCTATGGTGCTAGACTAAGCGGAGTCCATGGGTCCCACGATGGAAGTTCATTTTCAGAATGATGACTGTAACGTCCTCCTACCCCTGTGGTGAAATCAACATCCAGACAGGCGAAGGTGAGGGGGATACTGCTGTCCTCCAGTTGTTCGGGTGCAGAACTGTGTCATGGTCCTTTGCCCGAAAGGCGTCCGGGTCCCTGCCAGGAGACACCAAAAAGAAATTATGGAGTAACAGGAGGGTTTTTTCCAACCTCCAAGAGAATCCCCCTTCCAAAGATATGGATATGGTACTTCCTCAAAATGAGTGCCTTCTTCCGAAAAGGACATCAAATGGGTGTTCCTTCCCACGAAACATGGGCACCTAATCAAAGGGTGCAAATCCTCCCAAAAGGGCTTTAAGGACGAGCTCCTCCCAGCAACCCTTAATGTTAAAAAGAACAATTTAGACCCTTTCAGATTGTTTTAGGTAAAACACTTACCCCGCACGGAGGGTTACAAATGGCTTCCCCGGCAACCAGTCTTGAGGCAGCAGCAGGAATAAGCCATTAACATGGGTTAAAAATGCAACGAGCAGAATCATTAACGTGCTCGACATTCGCACTATGAAGATTTTTCAGAGTCGGCACCTTTCAGCTTCCCAAAAGAAAACTCAAGAAAACTTGGATGCTCACCGCTCGGCTTTCATTCGGAAAAGACCTTAAACATGGCGTTATCCCGGTTATCTGGCCAAAGCCACGCTTGTCGTTTTTTTTTCTTCTCAAAATCTGTTCTCTTGTTGAACCCGCGACAGGTGACAAGTAGGTCAGATCTCAGATCACCTAATCTGTCATTTTCCTCGACACTGAATCTATGAGGTCTTGGCCCTCTCATGGTTATGGCCAGTAGCAGGTTTAAAAAAAGGAGACATCTATGAACATGCACCCCGCATTAGCTCAATGGTGAAAGATCATTGAGAGTAAATCATTATCCTTTTCGGTGGTTGGCACCATTTGAATGAGAAAGATTACTATGTACATGGTCAGCTAACAAACACTGGCTTGCAAATGCTTTACGGTTCGTGCACAAATGTACAATTGAAAAATTGCATTGGAATAACCTTGTCCGTATACTTGGCAAATTAACAAAAAGATTTCTTCCGAAATCCACTCTAGATTTGTGATTGGACTGAAAGTATTTGGAAGGTACTTATTTATGATTTATTCAAAATTCTATAGGAACATTTAAATACTTCAAAGTTATTATTTGGTGGCGCCACCTCCTTTATATGGGTCCAAAAGTTATAAAGTTACTGGATAGCCTTAAAAAGAAAGAAGAAGAAGAACGTGCAGAGAAGTCAAAGAATTCTCTTGTTCCAAAAACTTGATAAACTCTTAAGCTAAATTCAACTCACCTTATCAGAAAGACGGAGAATGTGTTGAAGACTATATCAGTGATATGATAAGTTTAGCAAAAGCGTGTGATTACAAAACATCAGAAGATGAACTAATAAGAAATCGTTTAGTCGTAGGAATTCGAAATGAAATCACGCGAAAAACTTCAAATGGATAATAGTCTCACTCTTCAGAAAGCTATCGAACGAATCACCCAATCAGAGAGAGTTAAACAAGAAAATGTAGAAATGAGACATAAAACCGAAAAAATAGAAAAAATTGACAAGATTCATCGGAGAAAGGCGAGAAATGACAAAAAGATGAACACCAAAATGTCTGGATGTATAAGATGTGGTAACAAACAAGGACATCCAAAATTTGAATGCCGAGCCAATCGAACTAAATGCCATCGATGACACTTATTAGGACATTTTGCTTCCTTCACTCACCACCACCATTACTATCAGGGAGAAATATGTTTTTTTTTTCAGAACCAAAAAGCTTTACGGTATACCAAAACAGAGACTTGCGTGTATGTGAGAGTTAGGGAATAAACAATCATTTTTTCAGCCCTTTCCAATCTTGAAGACACCATAGATTAAATATCAGAATTTACCAAACATGAATATTCAGAAAAATCATGTGAATAAATCATAAATAATAATATGAACTAAAATATGATGATTTCCAAACAACCGTTAATTGGAAACCAATATTCAATACTAAATTATTGGTGGTTTCTTGGTTTGTTGGCCTTGGTCTAGATATAATTTTACCGGACCTTTCGTCATAACTGTGGCATATATTAAAGACAATTCCAATTTCCACGGTTTGTTTTGAAGACCTTTTTTTTTGGCCACCATTATTATTGTTCTCTCACTTCTGAATCATTCTTCTAATATCCATGTAATGCTCGAGTAATACCCAATAATTCCTAACTAAATCCCCTAATGCCCGAGTAATACACCAGTAATACCTGTAATCCCCAATAATTTCCAAGTAATACCCCTAATTCCCAACCAATACCCGAGTAATGCAACTAATTCCCAACTAATACCCGAGTAATGCCACTAATTCCCGACTAATGCCACTAATTCCCGACTAATGCCCAGTAATGCCACTAATACCCAAGACATGTACTCCAAAATACCCCAGCGGCCCCCCCTCGGAAAATAAATACACCATGAAATTGGGTTCACTATAGTTCAAACAAGTAGAAATTACTTACATCATCATGTACGAGAACATGCCTTCTTCCAATATTACCGCGTTTAATACGAGTTTAGACAATCGGAAGTATATTTATGTTGATATCAAAATGAATCTGAAAGTATAAGCAAACAATTTCATTCTAGGTGTTTCTTCAAAAAAACTATTGTTTCAGAAGTTCATTTAAAATATATAGGGTTGATATAAAAATATTTCTTGTTTCAAAATATCCTGACAAATTAAAAAAAAAAACGATGAATATAGTTATATTAACTTTCATATAGCGTGATCCACTTATGACCGGAACAGCCTTATACAATCTACATTTTCCAACCGATTGGAATTTTTTTTTGTCATTAGGTAGACTTTCAAGAAGTCTACTAAAACTCCATTTCCAGGGTCATTAATCTGATTTTTCGAAGTCAAAAATCTAAAAAAATTACAAGCGATATTTTTTGAAAAATTCTAACGATTCGAGATATTTTGAAATGGTTCATATGTTTTTAACGTTGAAATGAGTCAATCAATAAAAAAGTTATTTATAAGGGAGTGAAATTTAAAAAATATGCCGCTTAATCAACTTACCAATTCAATTTCAGAACTTTTATCAAAATTCGGTATACTCCACTGTGTCTAGAAAGTCTCGATATATCACTGGCCAAAATTTCACCGAAATCTGTTCATGAATAAATAAATCATAAGATAATAAAATTTGAAAAACATGTTATTGGAATTTCAGGAAAATTTTTTATTTTTTCTCATAATTTTTTATTTTCTTTATTTATTACAGTCAGTGATATTTCGAGACTCCCAGAATCCAGTGGTGTAGTTAAAGTTCTGATAAAAGTTTTGAAATTGAATTGGTGGGTTGATTGAAGAGCATATTTTTCAACTTTTATTCCCTCATAACTTTTTTTATTGATTGACGCACATCAACGTATTTCACATAATCTGAACCATTTGGAAATGTCGCGAATCCAGTGGTGCAGTCGGATTTAAAAAAAAATATCGTTAATAGTTTTTTTTTTATTTTTGAACTTGAAAAATCAGATTACATGGCCCTGGAAATAGAGATTAATTCATGAAAAATGAATTGGTGTCCTAGTAGACTTTTTAGTTGTCTGCCTAATAAAGAAAAAATCATTCCAATCGGTTGAAAAATGTAGATTTTATAAGGGTGGTCCGGTATTAAGTGGGCCACACTGTATTCATATATTCATATATTCAAATATTCAAATGAAAGTAATTGTCATCAAAAGTCAATTTCAATAATGAAAATCTTCTTATTACTTCTGCCATACAATCTGATTTTATATTGAAAAAAATCTGGCAAAGTACTCTTTTTTTATTAGAAAATCATTCAAACCCTGAGTCACGTATTTTATATCAATTCATGTTTTTCGAAATGTAATCAAAAGCTTTATTTTGTCCATCATATTGAGTTAAGTTGAAAATTAACTTTTCTGTCAGATCTCTACAAATTTATATCTCGAAATATTACACTTTCCCACACACTCTGATGAAAAACGTGACACATCAAACAGCAAATCTGGAAACATCGAAAAACACCTCCTCTTCTCTAGTTATATTTCATCGCGCTAAAAGCATTTCCTGAATCGAAATATCCAGATGAAAGATGAGCCGTTGACGGACAGCTTCAAAAATCTAGATGGATGGGATGAGTGTGATATATAAATATCATAAATAAATATTTGATTCCATTCAGACACCTGCTTTTTCCAATCAAATATTGCCGTATGATGGGATTTCACAGATGATAATTTATTTGGAGGAGGTATTTATGGGGTACAGCTTTTAAACAGTTTTTTGAACTTTTCAATGAAGTATCTAACGCATACGAACGTATCCTGCCCAAATAATAGTAATTTTCCTAACAAGTGCGGAAAGACACTTTCCGCATGAGTTAGGAACAATACTTTTTCTACAAGCGTAGGAAACAAATTCATTTTTTGAATTATTTATTCATGCAAATGAAAACAACTAACAAGAGTAACATTTTCTATCCACTAATTATTCGTAATATTTATTGTAAATGTACAATTTGATGCATTATGTAAATTTATAGCGGAAGCCAGCATATTTTTTGAAGATGGCTGATTTCCTGAAGAAGAAGGTAACTCGGGCAATACATTATCGAAAGAAATCGAATGTGCAGGCACAGGCATCAAATCGTCGTCGATCGATATAGACGTGGATGGTTCTAAAATGCACCCGGAGGACGATGTAGTGTTCAAATGGAGAATTTTGTTGGACATTTCTTTTTTTCGATTGGTGGAGTCTTCTAAATACCCCTCTGCAACTGAAGTCGATTTCCATCCTCCTAGGCGTTTGATATTAGTTATACCCACACCACAGTCAGCAAGTAAAGTGGCTGAGGAACGCCTGAAGCTATGACCAGTGTAAAGCTCTGGATTTTGAAGGCGCAGATATACTGCTATTTCGGAGGGTATCTTTCCTACGGTATTGATTCCTACACATTGCACAGTACATTTTCCACTTTTGTAATACAAGAATAAACGACGGTGAGGAGTCTCTTTTGGACGTAAATGTACATAATTTCTGTATACGTTCAAAAAATAACCATCATTTGATTCTTCAGATATCACGAAGGATCTAGAGGAATGATTTTTGGAATCATTGAAATTAACAATTATCAGGTTTTCTTTGTCGTCTATGTCGTCAATGGTGAGTTTTCTCAGCTCTTCTCGTCTGCAAGCACCAGCTAATCCAAAAATTGCTACTAACTTAATCATTAGGTATATGTCATCGGGTGCTTCAGTCATAAATTTTGAAACGTCTTCTTGAGTGAAGATTTTGGTCTTTTTCGGTCGAAAACCGACATTCTGTCTTTTAATGAATGCAACTATTTTGTAAAATTTGCTAATATCCAAATTTTGCTTTACTTTGAATACACTCTTCAACATTGAATATCTTGCCCATAAAGTGTTCGGCTTCCATGTTTTAGACATTTCTAGAAAATAAGCCAAGAATACTTCTTCTTTATTTGGTGTTTTCACTTTTTTATTGTTGCACCATTCAATAAAACTCGTGTATTGCTTCTCATACCTTTGTTTAGATTTCGTTGGCAATAACTCTAAGTTCGCATCTGTAGCTGCTTGCACGATTTCTTGTGGAAGTTCTTCATCATATGAATAATCCATTGTGGCAATTTCACTGAATCGAAAATTTTATATAAGTAACGCTTTGTCTGTCACTCTGACAATTACAAACAAATTTGTGTATTGATCAGCATGACAACATCAATTGTTATCTACTCATTATCAGATTAATCAAAGCCTATATATAGGGTGATTTTCATAACAATACATTTTTATTTATCAATATTTGTTCATTTTTATAATAAATAGTGTAAAATGATGGATGATTTTGAACAAACTCACTTAGTATTGCAACAAAAAAGCTTGAACTTTCATATTTTGTCACCCACCACTTATATTTTACGAGGATATCATATAAATGTTTTCCCGCACTAGTGTGGGAAAAAATTTCCCGCACTAGTGTGGGAAAACTTTTCCCGCACAACTGTGGGAAAATGACACTTTCCAAACTGAATTGCGTGCGGGTAGAGGGTGAATCACGCACGCTTGTAGGAAAAAACTTTTTCAATCGAAATCGATGTGACATGAATACTAAGATGGCACTGCAGCTAGTAGTATTAGTACGCCTCACAATAATAGCCAAGGAAGTGAAATTAATTTTTTCGTTTTCTTCTTACGGCAAGTGGAGGTGTCTTTCATACCCATTAGTGACAGGTGTCCTGTGAGTATTCCTAAAAGGAGACGTAGTGTTTGGCGATCTCCACCTAAAGACCACGCCGTCCTTGACTTGTTAGAGCTGGCACGAGGGCAATGCTTCTTGCAAAGACTAGAACTCTGGCTCCGGTCCATAGATCGGAACCGGTTCTGGCGCTTTCGTCTGCCACATCGTGTACAGGCAGACCAAGAACTCATACCAACTCGACTTCCTTCATTTCGGCTTATTGCTCCTGAGCATCTTCGCTCTCCTCTACCAGGATTTAACTTGGTTTGGGATGACAGATGACTCTGAGCGATGCCTGTGCACATGTATTCTCTGCTCGGGCCTTTTTCACCTCTATTGTCTCATAGCTACGGTTAGAATAGCAAACACTTGGAAAACTCTTGTATATCTTCCGAAAGCGTAGTTTTCTCGTAGGAAGATGCCTGAGTCCAAAGCCTGTATCAGTCGGGAAAGAGAGGTATTACTCCATTATTACATGGGTATTACTAAAATAATCGTTGAAAGGCACAAAAAAAGTCTTCAAAACATGAGTTTTCTCATACTAAATAAAACTTCGTTTCGCGAAAGGCAAGCTTCCAAATTCCTTCATGAGCCATTGGGTTAGTTGGTAGGTAGGAGCCTTTTTTATACCTCTCTAGTCTCATAGCTATAGTTAAAATAACGAACACTTCAGTATCCTGCCCAAATGAAAACGAGGGTAATATCATCACTTACGCAGATGATACTGCTATCCTCTATTCAGCAGGTGACTGGCTCACCTTAAAAACACTAATTAAGAGAGATATGAAGAGTATTCAGCAATGGTTCAAAAGCAGACTCCTAACAATCAATGCTGATAAAACGTTATTCTTGTCCATTTGTTCCACTAAAAATACTTTACCTACCTATACCTCCCTCTGCATTACGCAGGATTTCTCAATAAAGTGTACGAACCATTTCAAATATCTGGGAGTAGTGCTAGATAGCCACCTTAGATGGGACAAGCACATTCACTTTGTTGTTAAAAAACTTCAATTTCTTACATATACATTTTACAACCTGAAGAATATACTAGACATCAAGCAAATTAAAACTATATCAGTCCCATATATCGTACGGCATTGTCGCCTGGGGAGGTGTAGGGAAAACCCTCTTACTTAATCTCATCCTTATACAGAAGAAACTGCTGAAAATTATTTTCGATAAAGACAGAACATACTCAACAGATGCCTTATACACTGAGACAGGAATATTTGATCCTAGGCAATTGTACTTTCTCCACTGTGGTACATATTAACACAAAATGAAATGTAGCCTGGAAACAATACTCACTGCTATAACACTCGCAAAAAAAAGTGCATACTTACCACCCCCTACTACCAAAACAACGGTCCAAAAGTCCATCAACTATTTAGGACCGCCGAAATTATACTCCCTAATTCCAACTGAAATACAAAATCTACCAAACCCACTTAACTTAAAAAAAAAACTCAGAAAACACATACAATCGCTCTCGCGAGATGACATACATAATTTTATCGATCACCCGTACATGAGCTAATATCGTTGTGCTGAAAAAATCTAGATAACCAACGAATTCTAATTTCCTTCAGAAGTGGAATTTCTCTGTTTCTCATACGGATCCAGTACTATTTATTTCTATTTGAACAATAACAGAATAAATCTCCGCTATTCTAGTACTCATTTAATGCTAACTAAAATTTATGTCTTATGTCCTCCTACACAAGAGTTGGCAATTTCGTTGTATTATTCAACTTATTTTAGCATATTCTGTAATTTTTATGTATTTGGCTGTAACGTCATTTATTATTATATACCTGTACCTACTAGGCAATTCACTTATAATAATTATCATTAACATTTTAATGTATGAGTGTATGTATATATTTGTTTTTCAATAGATTAATCGTGTCTAATGCTAGCATATAATTAATTGGATTAATATTGTCATTTGATTATAATAATAATAATAATAAATCTTGAAACTATAGTAAATTGTATTATATTTTATGGAGCTTCCCTGGTTTATTGTTGATGCACTTTCTTATATTTTTTATGTATTTCCCAATCTAAATCTCAATAAACTATATTATTATTATTTAATAACCGGTTCTTTTGGTACATAACCGTGGAAACAATAAAATCTGGAAGAGTGATGGGATTTTTCTTAATTTTTAAATGAATTCATTATGCCAACTGTGCATGAAAACGATATGCAAAAACGTTTCCTGTGCAGCTGATTTTCTACATGATTCACCGGTACCTTGGATTATTATCCGCAAAATACAAGTAGCAGTATATGTATCAAGAGGCTGAAAATGATCAAGTATGTTCTATGAAAGGCATTGCAATTGTTTATTGTGATGAAAGTAGAGCACCTTGAAAGTAAAGAGGAAAATATTGATCAAAAAAGATTGGTTTTGTTTTTGAAGATAACGATCGATACTGTATATTAGTGAACTATCATAGAATCGACAAATTTTGTTTGTGTGTTTGTAAAGCACGTTTTGATTCAATTGAAAATTCTCACAAAACAAGAAAAAAAACTTGATTGGCATTAACGATCCTTATCACGATGTTCATCAAAGTAATGATATTATGGAAAATTTATATTAAAACAGGCATTTTTGTTGTTACAGCTGTTTATCTGAAGTGCTGTTGGAAATAAAAGTCCTTCATTCACCACCTAGAAAACGTCGTACTAGAGGTGGTTATAAAGATGATAACGATATCGATTATTTTGACAACTATAACCAAAAAATGTATTCTCTCTCTATCCCTCGGAATTATATTATTATATATATTTTGTTCCGTCAATGTCTAATTTGGTTTTAATGATATGTGATAAAATTTTGTATAACTCAGAATGGCATCAATGTCTTTTCGAGAAAATCCAGGTCAGTATCTTCTTTGGTGATGGTGATCTGCTTCACATTGCTCTCGATGAATTGTGTTACTTCAATATAGTCTCCGCAGGTCGTTGTGATGGGATCATATTCATCGAAATATTCAATTTCTACTTTGAAAAAATTCGTTTTTGAAGTTTGTAGAATTTTGATGATGTTACTACATTCGATGATACCGAATGGTATGCGCCAATAAGAATATATTTGTTTCAAAGTGATGCATGGACTGAAGCATCTAGCTGGACTTGGCCCACAACGAGTTCTGTAAGTATCATTATTTCGGCTATCGAACGTGAGCGAATTACCTATCAAATTGGTTTTTTGTTTTATATGAGTTGGGAGACGCTTACATAACAACAAATGTTATTGAGGAGTGAGGAAATGTTAAAAGGTCCACCCCAGCGTGGTAGGTGCATGTGTTCGTTCTCATAAGATTCTATGAAAAATCAGTGTTTTCTATCCAACTGTTGTACTTGCTGTTCAGTACAAGCCGTTTGACGTACATTTTCTGTCCTTCTCTTCTCAATACTTCTTTCACGAGATAAATGTCAGGGTTTACAATTTTCAATTTCTCTGCGTAGAAAGCTAATTTGAGTGGTGAATTATGCATATCTTCTAACACTGACTTCAAACTTTGCAAATCCTGCTATTTTTAAGTGGTTGTATGTTGATTGAAGAATATATATTTCGTTATTTCTGTTTATTTCAGATGGTAATATGCCTGTCATAGTGTGTCGCGTAACATTGTAGACTTTTATGATTTCAGGTAATACAGGGTGTATCTTAAATTATGTCATCAATTTAAGAAGGTGATTGCTTGTCATATTTTAAGAAAAAAACTTTATATTAACGCGTGTCCTAACTTGCTTCTTTTCCATGTAACGGGGTATCAACTGCGTCGCCACTCACACTAAGATTCAAAAATATAATTTCATGAAAGGAAACCGCTAGTTATTATTTTTATTATCATCCCAAAGCGTAGTTTTCTCGTTCACACACCTCTTCCTCCTAGGAAGATGCCTGAGCCCAAAGCCTGTACCAGTCGGGAAAGAGAGGTATTACTCCAGTATTCCATGGGTATTACTGAAATAATCGTTGAAAGGCACAAGAAAAGTTTTCAAAACATGAGTTTTCTCATACTAAATGAAAATTCGTTTCGCAAAAGGCAAGCTTACAAATTCCTTCATGAGCCATTGGGTTAGTTGGTAGGTAGGGGCTTTTTTTATACCTCTCTAGTCTCATAGCTATGGTGGAAATAACGAACACTTCAGCTTGGAAAACTGTTGTGTATCTAGAAGATAGTAGAACTAGACTTTATTACAATAAAAAATTGGCATGATCATAAATTACGCACTGTTAATTTGGAAAAAACACAGTATCTTCCATTTAGTTGTAATAAATCAAACAAACCTCCATTTTCACAACAAGTCGTGGGTAATCAGCAAGTAATTCTTCCTGATACAAAAGTGAAATACCTGGGTGTTATTATAGATTCACATCTAAAATGGGATGCACATATAAACTCTATGTGCAATAAGCTACGGTACATCATCTACAAATTCAAATTCTTGAAGAAATTATTGAGCCCTTATCATTTAAAAATTTTGTACAACGCACTTGTAGAAAGTCACTTACGCTATGGAATAGCTTGCTGGGGAGGAGCCTTCAGAACACACCTTCATCCTCTTGAGATGTTACAAAATAGATTTCTGAAATTAATTTTTTCGAAACCCAAACGGTACTCAACAGAAAAACTGTTTTCTGAAGCTACTGTCTTTGACATTCGTCAACTCTTTGATTATAACACCATCATAACCTATTATAAAAGAGTTATATCTTGCCATCTCACAGTTATAATACACGGAAAAAAGATCACCACGTCATCCCACTAGCACAAAAATCTCTCATCCAACATTCTTATACGTACTTAGCCCCTAAATTATTCAACACTATTCCTCATACAATTAGAAGTATTAATAATTTTCATATTTTCAAAAAATCACTGAAAAAATTTACATCCAGTCAATCCAGACAAACAATTGCTGATTTCGTTGACAAGAAGTGATTTAGAACCACTCCAGCAGTGGAAGAAGTACATGTGTGTATTTCTATCTATTTATTTATTTCTTTTATTTATTCTATTACATGTTTCACTTTTTATAAATTATAATATACATTTAATTATATCATATAAACAATTTTATTGTATCTTATCGAATTTGATGTAATTTTTTTAGATTTTTTACCTTGAAAAATAAGGTTAGTTGGCCCTGGAAATGGAGATTTATGCATGAAATTTGGTGTCCTAGTAGACTTTTTGAATGTCTACCTGACGAAAACAAAATCATTTTAATCGGTTGAAAAATGTAAGTTTTATATGGGTGCTTCCATCTTAAATGGGTCACACTGTATTTAAACATTTTTACATTTACAAATTTACAAGTTTATACAATTTTACGTTTTGATTTCCGAAATTTTTAAATTTTTAAATTTTTAAATTTTTAAATTTTTAAATTTTTAAATTTTTAAATTTTTAAATTTTTAAATTTTTAAATTTTTAAATTTTTAAATTTTTAAATTTTTAAATTTTTAAATTTTTAAATTTTTAAATTTTTAAATTTTTAAATTTTTAATTTTTAATTTTTAATTTTTAAATTTTTATTTTGTCGTTTTTACTTTCATGTTTACATATTTTAAATTTAACCTTGACACTTTCATAAGTATTTTACATTTTCATTAAGTCCTGTACAAATCATTCATATAATTCATTCACACATATCAATCTTATCTATGTTTTGGGAAACAAGTGCTTTGCACTTATCCCTGAATTACTTTATTCACTCTAGCATGTAGCAATTTGAATTGTATTATTTATTCTGAATCCTGAATAAAGTTATATTATTATTATTATTATCTTCCCAAAGCATATGCAAGATGCCTGAGCCCAAAGCATGGTTGTCGGTCAGACACGCACCGTCTGTATAATATAATAGGTTTTCGTGTCGAAACTCCATTGTAATTCGTTTCCATTTTTCTCTGCTCGGAGTAATAGGAACAAACTTCCTGTTCCATCGCAGTCTATCTTGTGCGCTTTTCACTTTGATAGCGGATATAGGAATATCCTGTTACGCCAACTTTTCGATCTCCACATGTTCTATCATCTCTTTTCGTTCACCTCCGAGACCTCCGAGTCTAGCATCCTCAAATGGCTTGATATTCATATCATGTGTTTTTAACTCTAAACAGGGGCGTACGGCAAGTTGGTACCCCTAATCGCCCCGCCCCAAATTTCACGCACACTGGATTAATATCGATTTCGTCTTCTTTTTCTCAATCGCCAATATTTCCTATACAAAAAAGGAATACGTTTCGTTTCACAAATATCAATGGTTTTCGAGATATTTGAAGTTGAATAAGTGGGTGCGTATGTGATACGGATACTCATTAGCGATTATTTTGTTAGTGGCTATGTAAGTTTTCAATATCGGGAAATTTTTGTGAACGAAATTCCTCGTAAATGCCAACAATCTTCGAAATATTTGAATTTATACTCATTACAAGGTATGAAATATGTTAGTTATAATGTTATAAATAGTTACCGTCACATTCCTTTCAAAAATAGTAAAGATTTTGATACGCACGCACTTATTCAACTTCACATATTTCGAAAACCGTTGATATTTGTGAAACGAAATGTATTCCTTTTGTGTATAGGAAATATTGGGGATTAAGAAAAATAAGACAAAATCGATATTAATCCAGTGGCGTGAAAGTTGGGGAGAGGCGAATAGGGGTACTCACCTGCCGTACGCCCCTGTTTAGAGTTACAAACACATGATTTGTAAAGTGACATACCAAATTTTATTAAGAAAAGTTAAGCCGTTATGGAGTTATTCTGGAAAATATTTTTTTTTTGTGTCACTTTCAACACCCTGTAACTCGGTTGATACTCATTTTAGGGTATATGTTTATTGGAACTTTCAGCCTTAAAATGAAGTGAGGATTCTACCCTCGGAGTTTGTCCCCTTTATTCTGGGACACCCTGTATACGCAGGATATGAATAAGCCATCATTTTCAACATTCACTGAATAGAATGCCGATTTTATAGGTAAGTTGAAAATGAGGCAGGAGTAAAACAAAGTCATACTACTCCAAAATTGATGCATATAGTCCAAAGACGGTATATGGGTTGCTGCTTTAGTATAATAATTCCATATTTACTGAATTATTCATGATTTTCGGATCATCCGCAAACATCTGCGTGAAGTGCTACAAAACACATTTTAAGTACTCAAATACTCGCATATTATATTTGCATGAGAAGGTAGGAGTCTTCAGAAACGATATAAACTTTTTTTTTCTTTCTCCGATCATTTTTAGCAGAGTTATGATCAATCAAATATTTGGCTCAGCGACGGGTAAGCGTGAACCTGGCTTTCAACCAGGTTTTCTTAGAAAACTAGCGCATTTCATAAAAAATTACCAGGTATCATTTTTGTGTAGAATTGAATTGTATTTCACCTTGTTGATTTGTTTTTCCGATAAATCATATACTTTCCAAGATTACAGGAAAGATCTCTTTATTTATTTCAAACATTTTTTTTTCATGTTTATCATGGTTCCAACAAATAGCGTACCGAGTTTGGTGGTGCTCCAATCAATCTTCCTCTCAAAACCCGATCGTACTGGATTACTATAAGTATCCCGAACGTAAAGAACTACCGATCTCAGACAATAATTTATTGGAGTCGTCGCTACACTCCTTAAAACAATTGTCATCGATCGGTAAAATGGGCTTACCATTCTTGATATACGAAGTTCGTTGAAGTTCATGTAGAATTGATATTCTCGTGAAATCTGTTTAAACCATCACTAGTATTCTCCTATGAGCATATTGGTCTTGGTTAGCGCCTTTCTTCGAAAGATATACTGACAAAATGTTTTTTTCTAACCTTAAGAATGAGTAATCTGAAACAACAAGAAAACAGGTACCTACTTTTTCAGCTTCCAGATATTTGTCAAAATGATCCTGTTCAATTAAAAGTTCTTGACGTGATCAATCAAATCCCTAACTTCTTTGAAGTAGTCTTTTCGTGAAATAAGTTAAATTTTGTTTTCTATTTTTAATTTTGAGATTCCTTTGTAACTCGATCCACGCCGATGGTAAACAACGTTTTCGATTTTTCATCTATATTTATTCTACGAGTTTTTTTTACTGAACAGGTATTTCTGTTGTTTGAGGTTATCAACTGATTGGCGAAATTTTTCAAATACGAACACGTCATGTGGTCGCATGTTGGCGTTAGAATTTATGTGACTCGGGAAAGAGAAATTTAGGTTATGATATTTTTGAAAACATAATTCCACTGTGAATCGCAACTGCGATAATTTGAAAATGGATCGATATGAAAATTAATTGATAAGTATCTACTTATAGAAAAAAAATGTTGCATCTATAAATCATCAATCGTTGAGAATATGAAAAAACCATTTAACCCAAAAAAAAATCTTGATAAATACCTACTGACAGAAAGTTTCCCACTAATTTTCCTGTATGGATTTGCGAGCGAATTAGTTCACTTAAATTTCCTCGCACGCGGCATATCGAACTGACTGATCAAGAACTACGCAAGGTGGAATGAAAAATTGAATTCAAAGACCTCATGGAAAGAACGTACTAAGTCACATGGAAAATGATTTTCAGCACTCTGAAATCTGGTGAAATAACTCAAATTTGAAAAAGCAGTTCATGAAAAAAAGGTTCAGAGTTCCAGAGATGGCCATTGTTGCATGTTGCAGATATTAGTTATGGTCCGCAGAGACCTACCCTATACTGATGAGGGCAAGAACCCAAAAATCGATCTATAGGTGGTCCAAATGTTTCAATGAACATTTCCATGCAACTAGCAATTGCGGAGACATCCTTGTAGGAACCCCGCACGGAAATTCATTAGATGTATTTAAACGTTTGGCGTGGTAGTAGCCAGGAAAGTAGTTGTTTTCTGATGGATTTTCCACCCAATTACTCCTATTGTATAGGACTATGGCAATAAGCGTCGTCCTGGTAGGGCAGGATATCTTGTTTCTCTCTTGACAAGCTTATTTCTTTATTTGTATTGGTGGTTGAATTATTCATGCAAGTTTTGGGTATTGCTTTGGTTGAGTGGCTGGAGTTCAGATGGCGCCCGTGGTTTAGTGAACGCTAGGCTGCGGGCGGTGTCTCAGCTTCTGCCTTTACATGGAGATTTTGTTGAACCATTTGTTGCAGCCATTAGTTGTTGTCTGCAGAGACCTACCCTATATTGATGAGGGCAAGAACCCATTAATCGATCTAAAGGTGGTACAAATGTTTCAATAAACAACTAGCAATTGCGGAGTCATCCTTGTAGGAACCCCGCACGGAAATTCATTAGATGTATTTAAACGTTTGGCGTGGTAGTAGCCAGGAAAGTAGTTGTTTTCTGATGGATTTTCCACCCAATTACTCCTATTGTATAGAACTATGGCAATAAGCGTCGTCCTGGTAGGGCAGGATATCTTGTTTCTTTCTTGACAAGCTTATTGTGAACAATGCAAATTTCTTTATTTGTTTTGGTGATTAAATTATTCACGCAAGTTTTGGGTTTTGCTTTGGTTGAGTGGCTGGAGTTCAGATGGCGCCCGTGGTTTAGTGAACGCTAGGCTGCGGGCGGTGTCTCAGCTTCTGCTTTCACATGGAGATTTTGTTAAACCATTTGTTGCAGCCATTAGTTGTTGTCCGCAGAGACCTACCCTATATTGATGAGGGCAAGAACCCATAAATCGATCTAAAGGTGGTACAAATGTTTCAATAAACATTTCCATGCAACTAGCAATTGCGGAGACATCCTTGTAGGAACCCCGCATGGAAATTCATTAGATGTATTTAAACGTTTGGCGTGGTAGTAGGCAGGAAAGTAGTTGTTTTCTGATGGATTTTCCACCCAATTACTCCTATTGTATAGGACTATGGCAATAAGCGTCGTCCTGGTAGGGCAGGATATCTTGTTTCTCTCTTGACAAGCTTATTGTGAACAATGCAGATTTCTTTATTTGTATTGGTGGTTGAATTATTCACGCAAGTTTTGGGTTTTGCTTCGGTTGAGTGGCTGGAGTTCAGATGGCGCCCGTGGTTTAGTGAACGCTAGGCTGCGGGCGGTGTCTCAGCTTCTGCTTTTACATGGAGATTTTGTTAAACCATTTGTTGCAGCCATTAGTTGTTGTCTGCAGAGACCTACCCTATATTGATGAGGGCAAGAACCCATAAATCGATCTAAAGGTGGTACAAATGTTTCAATAAACAACTAGCAATTGCGGAGACATCCTTGTAGAAACCCCGCATGGAAATTCATTAGATGTATTTAAACGTTTGGCGTGGTAGTAGCCAGGAAAGTAGTTGTTTTCTGATGGATTTTCCACCCAATTACTCCTATTGTATAGGACTATGGCAATAAGCGTCGTCCTGGTAGGGCAGGATATCTTGTTTCTTTCTTGACAAGCTTATTGTGAACAATGCAAATTTCTTTATTTGTTTTGGTGATTAAATTATTCACGCAAGTTTTGGGTTTTGCTTTGGTTGAGTGGCTGGAGTTCAGATGGCGCCCGTGGTTTAGTGAACGCTAGACTGCGGGCGGTGTCTCAGCTTCTGCTTTTACATGGAGATTTTGTTAAACCATTTGTTGCAGCCATTAGTTGTTGTCCGCAGAGACCTACCCTATATTGATGAGGGCAAGAACCCATAAATCGATCTAAAGGTGGTACAAATGTTTCAATAAACATTTCCATGCAACTAGCAATTGCAAGACATCCTTGTAGAAACTCTGCACGGAAATTCATTAGATGTAATTCAACGTTCGTCGGGGTATTAGCCAGGAAATTAGTTGTTTTCTGATAGATTTTCCACCCAATTACTCCTATTGTATAGGATTATAGCAATAAGCGTCGTCCTCGTAGGGCAGGATATCTTGTTTCTCTCTGGACAAGCTTATTGTGAACAATGCAGATTTCTTTATTTGTATTGGTAGTTGAATTATTCACGCAAGTTTTGGGTATTGCTTTGGTTGAGTGGCTGGAGTTCAGATGGCGCCCGTGGTTTAGTGAACGCTAGGCTGCGGGCGGTGTCTCAGCTTCTACCTTTACATGGAGATTTTGTTGAACCATTTGTTGCAGCCATTAGTTATTGTCTGCAGAGACCTACCCTATATTGATGAGGGCAAGAACCCAGGAATCCATCTGAAGGTGTTACAAATATTTCAATAAACATTTCCATATAACTAGCAATTGCGAGACATCCTTGTAGGAACTCTGCACAGAAATTTATTAGATGTAATTTAACGTTTGTCGTGGTATTAGCCAGGAAAGTAGTTGTTTCCGATGGATTTTCGATCTAATTATTCCTATTGTATAGTATTATGGCAATCAGCGTCGTTCTGGTAGGGCAGAACATCTTGTTTCCCTCTTGAAAAGCTTATTGTGAACAATACAAATTTCCTCATTTGTTATTGGTTAGATTTTTCAGCGGAAATCTGTAATTTATTTGGTCCTGTTCTACCAGTTCAATGCAACTTTGCTTGTCTACGTTATGAAAGACATATGTCGTCAGCGCCATCTTGAACAACGTCAAAAGTATTGGTTTAATGATAATGACTGACATACACCATAACCGAAAGTTTTTCATCACTTATAATTGCACAAGTGGTTCGTATTTTATCGGGTAAATTTGGGTAGTTTAATGAGAAACTGCTTCCTAGCAGTTCGTCGAGAATAACTGTCAACTATTAAAAACACGACACCGAAGGGGTTTTTAGGTTGACAGTTATTCGAATCAAATTGCTAAAGGAAAACACAAATTTACCCGATATCAATACAAACCTCGAGTGTAATTCAGCAGGACAATTTAATGAATAAGAAATTCAGAAACATATAAAAGTCAAACTATTCATTTTGACCAACACCGCGATAATTGATAAGCAAATGAATAAGTGAAAAAACCACTAGTGTATTTATCGAGGGTAATACCACAAGAGGTATTTATTTCATCGGATAAACTTTCATTTTGCACGAAAACTTGGTTGCTTTGGTAATTGACAAGAGCAAATAACATGATAAAATCACGACACCGAAGGTGAAGTGATTTCATCTAATTTTATTTGGTCGAGTCATATTACAAGCTACCAAGTTTGAGTGGAACAAAATTAAAGTTTATACGATGCATACAAAACCTTGAGTGGTATTTAGTGAGATAATTTAACGAATCAAATAAATGAATTATTAAACAAAAGTGAATAGAACATAATTTATTAAATTAAATCAATAATTCATTGAACAAAAAGTACATTTAACAGGAAACATTATTTAAATGTACCATAAGTGAAAGTACAGTTTTGGTATACAATCCTACCCGAAGAAGACTGCTGAATTTGATTATTTTCCTCTCTCAGATTTGTCACTAAAGTGGAATTATGCTGTGAGTCCAACAGAGAATTGGCGTTCGAATGTCCGGTCAGCTTGATAATTTGTTGTTCTGAGACTCCTGCTTTGGCAAGAGTAGAAATAGTGCTAGCCCTATGGGAGTGATTAGTAATTTTATTTTTCAGATCTAGACCAATTTTTTCTGCAGAAATTCTGGTCCACTTTGAAATTTCGTTTACACCAATTGGCACATTTTTGTACCATCCCTTGGCATTTTCATTTTTCCAAAACGGATTTGGTGTTAGAAATAATCTATCTGAAGAAATATTTTTGTTTCGTTTTTCTAGAAGCATTTTTAACAATCTTACAGGACACACATTCGGATTTTCTTTATTTGTAGTCAACCACTTACTTTCACTGCACCTTTTATCTCCACCTTGAGCTGTTGTAGAAAAGACCGTGTTGTACTCCACTCTGCCTGTCAATGTTCCATCATTGTATTTTTCGGCTTTGAAATAATAAATTTTACACTGCGCACTTTCACCACCTCTCCAGGCTAATTTAAAAGCGGCGATATGAAAAAGTTTTTTTTGAAATCCCATTGGAGTATTTTCATCCCACTGCTCTGCCATTTTTATAACTTTTTCTTTACTTAATGCTATAGAACCTTGTCTTCTTTTATCTAAATTGCTCTGCAGTTGCTTGCGTTTAGCATTTTTAGCGTTTCTAGCTTCTTGAAATGTCACATTTTTGAATGGGTCAAACACAATCTTATGACCCATATAATATTTTTCTTGCACAATTTTTTAACTACGTACTCCTTGTAGTCATTTTCGTCTGATTTCTTCATACATTGTACGCCCAATCTGCCAATATGCTTGAGATTTCCGGCTGCGACGTTGAAGGTAATAGTTCATACCCCTTTTCTCGACAAAATAATTCAAACTGCCTCCAAATTGATGATTTGGTTTTTTTGGTGTTTTTTGGAGTGGCGTTGTCTATTGCAGAATTTATTATTTGAGTAGTTGCAATACCAAATCTAACGTTAACGCTCATTTGAAATTAAAAGCAACACTTTGTAACAAAAAGTGTGAAAATTTGTTGTCATTTGGCTTTGTTGATAGCAACGCGTACTTGGGAACAGCGTCGGATTCAATAAAGTCATACGACAATTATTAGTTGTTGCCGTGTTGAAGGTAAATAACAGTTTATCCACTTGCAAACTGACGTTTCTTATGGACGATTTTGAATTGTATTTCAGAGCTGGTATCGAAGTATACACTTTCTGAAACTCTTTCGACCTAACAGCAAAAGAATTCCGGCCACTTATTTTCAATGGATAGTGAATCCCCAGAAATCACGTCGATCAATAGCTTCTATTCGTACATTATCAGTCATGTATGCATTCCATTCCAATAGAAATAAATTTGTGGTCAGCAAAAAATACTTTCGCTAGACTGGGAAATGGCATGATTCACAGAGAGTGGCAGTGTTATTATACTTGACCTTACGTCTGTCAGTACTCAAAGTAAAAATAATCCCAGTTTCTATTTCAAGAGCTATAAGTGAAACACTTGTTTTAAATTTGTTTCTCCAACAAATAATCAGAATTTGAAATATAATTCCAAACGAAAAATAGGCCATCATTAAGCAATATTCAGGTACCTACCTAATATCAGCGAAAGCGTCAGATGCACTCTTTTAGTAATGATAATACTCATAATAATAGCTTTTATAAACAGATTAAGAAATAAAAAATTAGGTAAATTAATATTAAGAGCCAAAGTTGGCTCAGGTTCAGACTCCATCAAGAGTTGAACGATTGTTTTCTTCCACTCAACGTGTGGAACCTAAAACTAAATCTGAAGATAACAATTTGACAGAGTATTAATTTTTGTAGTTGACCGAAAATTTGGATTTTGAGCAGGTACCTACACGAATATCATGAAAGGAAACGTACAGAAAGGACACTTAATGTCAATGAGATAATATTCCAGACATGCATAAGATAATTCCTAAGCTCACTTTTTCAACATACTCTGGTTAATATTATTAATCCTGCCGGAATCCTGTTAGACCAGGATCCCACGTCTATTTTCAAAAATGATTAATAACAAACTGAATCTTTCTGAGTAGCTACATTTTGGTGAGACGCCCAACTTTTTCCTTTAATAAATTTCTCGATAGTGGTTGCTAATAAACTGCGCAGGCGTAAGTCATGACCATTTGGTGAGTGCAAAATAGTTATTTGTATACTAAGGCCGTAAAATGCTTTTTCGCGTTCCGAGAGAGAGATTATCGCCGAGGCCGCTCCGGCCTAGGCAAGATAATCTCGAGGTCGCGAAAACATTTCGCGGCCATAGTATACACAATATTTTTCGTGCAACCGTGAAAATTACATAATTTCAATAAACATTGTGTCTCTTTAGAAAAGACAGCGTTTCAACGCGAATAGAGAAAATTACACCTCAATATCACAATGTTTCTATGGAGATGAAATATTTAGCAATACAAATCAATTTGACATTTCTCGTGAAGTCGTGAAGATGTCCGATAGCGATAGTGATATTTCAGTTACTTGCACTCCTCCTGAGCTGAGAGATCTCATAGACTCAGCACTTTCTGATTTGATACCCGAAAAATCTAAACGGAAATATGAAAAATGTTACAGCAACTTCAAAGATTGGTGTGTCAACCAAAATGTCAAGACGGTGTCAGAAAACATATTATTAGGATATTTGATGCAGCGATCAAAAGTTGTGAAGAGTTCAACTTTATGGAGCATTTATTCTATGTTAAAGACTATGCTTAACGTACGAGATGGAATTGACGTAAAGAAGTTTTTAAAATTGGTACCATTCCTCAAGAAAAAGTCAGTTGGTTATTGAGCAAAGAAATCAAAAGTTTTTACGCACGAGCAAATTGATTCATTCCTCAAACAAGCTAGTGATGCAAATCATCTACTGTGGAAGGTATATAAATATGGAAAAAAAGTGAAGTATGATGTTTTATTCATAATAATTATTATTATAGGTAGTTTTGATAATGGGAATATCAGGAGCATTGCGACGAGATGAATTAGTGAGAATGACCCTGGAAGATATTCAGGAAGACAAAACTGTATTGATAGTAACTGTTCCTGATACTAAACCTGATCAAAAGCGTGTTTTTACCATTACTAATCAAGATTATATAAGAATTTACTATAAATATGTAACTCTTCGACCAAAACATACTGCTATTCGTCGTCTATTTGTGAGATATGAAAATGGAAAGTGCTCGGCACAGGTTGTTGGAGTGCATACGATTGGAAAAATACCTAGTATGATTGCAAAATATCTCGGCTTACCAAATAGTGAGGCATACACAGGCCACAGTTTTAGAAGAAGTTCCGCCACGCTGCTTGCCAATACAGGTGCTGATATATCAGTTCTTAAACGCCACGGTGGATGGAAGTCCACTACTGTAGCGGAAGGATATGTCGAGGATTCCATCCATAACAAGAACAAAATTTCCGATGCAATTTCTGGCACTGTAGCATCTAGTTCAAATGTAGTCAATCGCAAAATGTTAATGTCCAAAGAAAATAATACGTTTTTGTCTAATGTAAATAATGATTGTTCAGAAACAATAGATTTAGTTGCTTCATCTTCAGGGATGAATATCAGTAATAATATAAATAGTACAATCAATGTTAATATATATCAAAAATAAAGTATGTTTCTGTTGTGAATTTGGAAATAGTTTTTGGTTCGAAATACATTGTTATTGTCATATTTCAGAAATGTCAAATGCTGTAGTGGCGTTCAGTTTGCCGGCAGTCACTATGGGAACGGCCGTAAAAATTTTTGTCGGCCGTCACTTTGGGTAACGGCCGCAAAATATCATTTTGCGGCCTCTGTTGCGGCTGCAAAATGCTTGTTTTGCGTCCGGTTGCACGAAAAAGTCATTACCTAATAATAGTTAGTTTCTTAGTTGAACCTCGACATAATTCGCCAAAGTACTCAAAAAAACATTTGTCCTACAAAATGCATGGTGGGACTGAAGAGTTTTCCACCCCCAACAAGTACCAATGACGTGGTCATAAGAAATCATTAGTAACCAGAGGATTTTTCTACCGTTGCTTGCTTTATATTTATATAAGTTAAAGGTCACATTGTCCTAGGTAGGTTTTCCCAGTTCTACGTGCAAAAGCCGTAGTAAAAGTCCTTGTACAAACTTGGTAAAGAACCACCTTTTTTTTTTAATTGGCAAATTTTGGCAGTTTGTTTTCTAGTTATAACGGATTGAGTGAAAATCGAAATTGATATTGCAGTATTCATCTATTTCTGCAAACAGTTTTTTGCCATGATTGAATACAACACCTTTTGTGAGATATTATTTTCATTCAAATGAGGGGACTCACGATTTAAAAATAAGATGCGAAAAGGTTATTTCAAAAAAGCCAAAAAGAATTAGCGCGCGCAGTTACCAACCCACCACATGTAAAATGATAAAAATATCCAAATTTGTTGGTTATGTGTTGTCCTAAGGAAGTGTGGATTTTTTGTGAAAATAAAATGTTTTTAGTGCTTGCAATTGTGAAATGTGGGTTGATTAGTGTGTAAAGAAATGGCCTATCAAAAGAAGGAAAAACTTTGAGTGATTTTGACTGAAAAATTCGTGTTTGAAAACGGTCAATTTTCAATGTTTGGCGAGTCATAACTCGGAAAGTAGTAGAGAGCACCGCAAAATATTTTCAGATTCGTGTTCAGGAGACAAAATACGTAAGCAACAATTTTTTGATTTGGGGCAGCAGCAAAATTTGCTGCTACCCCAAAAAATTGTCAAGATTTGTTTCTAACTAGTCAGCAATAGACTACCTCTCTTCTCTCTCTATATATATATACAGTTCGGCTTTTGATAATTCCCCCCCGCGCCTGTTAACTCCTCAAAATTTTCAAATGACATGTAGGGTCAAATAGTTTGGAGTTTTGTTCATAATTTTTTTCTGTCGAGTAATCGCAATGTTTTTCTCTCAAAAATAGCAATTGTATTTGATATTTCCATTTTGAATTGCAAAAAATAGTTATTTATGCAACTAGTGCAAAAAGTGAGTGTTGTCCAACTCGGCCTAACGGCCTCGTCGAACAATTTCACGTCGAGTGCATTAAACAATTTTTGCACGAGTTGCATACAACATTTTTTTAACGTTCATGTAAAAAGTAAAACGTTATTTATTAACGTGCGGCACTAGGTATAGGGAAATGAAAAGATGAAAAGAGTAACTCAAATAATTAATTATTATTATCGATATGTTATGTTATCGTATGTTATCAAGAGGCCTGGTCATAGTACAGACAGTTTGCTTTATGCAAGTATACGGTTTAGAACAAAGCGTTTCAGTTTTGATTATGGAGTTATTCTCGGGAAGACATTAGTTGTTTAACTCTGGCTGATAACATTATAACAAAATGCTATAAAATATGTAACTGTTTAAAACGTATTGCCAATCTTACAGAATATCTACTAAATATGTAGTGGGTTTGAAAGTTTATGTTTGTCATGATGACAGCACGTTGAAGTAGAATGACAGATGAGTGCAATAAAAATTTGATTGCACTAGTGCAATAAAGAACTTCTTTTTCCACTAAATATAGTTCAATAAAGTTTTGCTTTTTGCATGAATGTAGAAAAAAATGTCAGTCTATTTAATGGAAAAAGATAACACGAACAAATTTATCATAAATTTGAGTATCTATCCTGGGATTTATCAGGTAATATGGTTTGAATTTTTTAATTTGTAGCAGATTCAATATCTGAATCTATTTTCTGATGGTCTGAACTAATGTCGGTGAAATTTTAGGTGTGAATTGGAATGAACGTGTCAAAGTTGACAGTTTGCAAAATAAATCAACAATGGGCGAAACGCTTGCTCGTTGTATGGTTCTAATATCATTAATTTAAGGAATATTGACTAATTTTGAGTAAATGATTAACATTATTGATAGTAGGTGAAATATGGTAAAATATTTGTGTCGTAAATTTATATTACGATAATCGATGGGTTATAGTATAGGCCTCGTTTGACAAATGTTCCATCTCATATCGTAATATGAATCTTTACTACACTTATATCGTAAATATCTATTACAAAATTCAAAAAAAATTAGATGGTTGTAAAGAGAATGGAATATCTTTTTCAACAATGTGACACTCGACCCCCCATGCCGTTTAAAAATTTTAAGGTGATGTATCTCCCGCCCCACCCCCCTGTTAGGCAATCGCCATTTTTCTACGTCGAACCGTTCAAAAGTTATTTACAGGGGACTATTAAAAGCCGCACTGTATATATATTCATCAAGGGAAGTTAGTAAATATGTTTAAATATGTGTATGATTATTGCTAATGGAAAGTCATTGTCAATCGATAGATCAATAAAGCATCTCAAACCCTGTACTCCATGAATCAACATAATTCCCCAACTCCCCAAAAATTTTTTATCATATTTCCACATTGTAAGCATAGCCATTCCATATGATGTACCTTCTTTACGGCGTTTTGATTTGCAAGGATTTGTAACTATTTCAATCGAATGTTTATTTTTTGTGCAATTTTCTCGTACTTTAGATCCGCTCTAAGAGCTATCGTCTGATTTAGAGTCCAATAAATTTTAATAATCGGTAAATACTCTTATGAGAAATAGACGGGAAAATTATTCAAAATCGGCTATATTTATCTTCTGACTGTTATTTAAGGAAAACAATATTTCATTGCCAGGAACTTGAAACAATGTTAATATCTGTAACACTTATGATACGTGTTGTTCACTTACAATCTGATCGCAATTTGTTTTGAGTCGGGAGTTGATCAGAAAATTTGTAATTCATTATTCATAGGTGTTTTGCGATAAAGTGGCCTGAAAATAATATGTTGGCATTCATTACCGATTTCTTCAACAACTGATTGGAAAACATTTCTCCGAAGGCCTGTTGACTGATAACAAGAACTTGTAATTACTCATAAATTACGTATTATGAATATACACACAACTTTATCCGATACAAGCAAGCCTGGACATTTTGAGTGGTAAGACCAAAATGTAATCATCATTTTTTAACTCATCGAGTCGAGTTTGAATTTGATAAAACTGTATCGGTAGTTGAAAAGGGGAACATTCTCCATGAAAATTGAAAAATGAAAAATGTGATTCATTTGTAATATCTAACAGAAAACAACTACTTCCCCGGCACAAGCCACGCTGGACATTGAACTACATCTGATAGATATTGTGAAAAGACTCTAACTGAAAAGGAAAGAAAAAATCTGAAAGTGAAAATTTGCATTTTCATTCAGATAGCTGACTTTTTAAATTCTTTCTAGTTTTCCTTGAAAAAATCATTAAATAAATTAGATAGGAGAATGTTATTAAAAAATATCACTCACAGAAATCGTTCATTTCATTGAAGCAAGGTCCGCTTCTCTCGCATTTAATCCCCAATACATTTTGGTCGACAAAAATCTATTTCGCTTTGCCAAAATGTATCGGTAGGTTCTACATGTGAACAATGCAAATGAAAAATTAATGAAAAAACTGACAAATCACAGTCTCCTTATAACTGAACTGAAAAAAAAAATTGGAGCTCCGTATACGATAGCTCTGATGTGGCATCTGCCACTGATGCATTTTATGAGTGTTTAAATAAATGTATCAAAGTCTCCACAACAACATCAACACATAAAAATAGGCATAAAAAAATCCTGGATAACTATAGGTCTGATGAATTCTATAAAGAAAGGAGACAAACTCAAACAGAAATGTTTAAAAAATCCAAATAATGAAAATATAAAAAACGAATACCTCCACTATAGGAATAAATTGAATTCACTTATTGAAAAAACTAAATTGGAATATTTTAAGCGAAAGATTGAAGGTTCAAATTCAAATTGTAAAGCCTTATGGAACGTAGTCAATGAATTTTCAGGTGTCAATACTAAGAAAGATAATCGGGTCAATTCTGTTTCTCAGTAGCAAGATTGTTATTATAGCAAGACAACTTTTACAGCAAAATATATCTCAATTTAATAGAAGGCTTGAAAAATTTCGGCAGGAGATGTTGATGCCACATTATCTCCTGCCAATAAAGCAATGTAGATATCAACCCTTCTACAACGTTGAGATATATTTTGCTGTGAAAATTGTCTTGCTATGATAACAATCTTGCTAATGAGAAACAGAATTGACCCGAATATAAAAAACCTTGTTCTCGAAAATAGAGAAATGGTGAGTAACCCAAAAGAAATCGCGGAAACCTTTAACAAATATTTTGCGGTGAAAAATTAGCGGCTCGGTTTAAGAATGATATCAAAGCAACTAATCAAAAAACAAGTAGAAGTCAATCAATGTTCTTAAGACCAACGAACATACAAGAAATTGAAAATTACATTTCGGAATTGAAAGATAAGAAAGCTTGTGGACCAGATCAAATCACGAATGAAACCCTAAAATCAATTTCCAAATATATTTCGAGGACGTTATGTTTCTTAATTAATATGGCTATGAAGAATGGTGAAATTCCATCCCAGTTCAAAATAGCCATTGTAAAACCTTTGTTCAAAGGAGGAAAAAGAGACTGTACTGATAACTATCGACCAATATCCTTAACATCAGGGTTATCGAAGCTTTTCGCAAAAGTCATTAAAAAAAGGTTAATTGAGTACTTGGAAAAAATAAAATTCATTTCACCGAATCAGTTCGGATTTCATCCAACCTATCAGCACAACATGCAATAGGAACGCTATCATCTAAAATTTACGACGCCCTAGATAATTCCAAACCATGTATCGGCATTTTCCTTGACTTAGCGAAAGCCTTTGATACCATCAACCATGAATTTCTAATGAAAAAAACTAGAAAATATAGGTATCAGGGGTAATGTTTTGAGACTTTTTGAAAACTACCTCACAAATCGTAAGCAGCATGTCAAGATAGAGGATAGTCTGAGCACCGCCAGAACTGTCACTTGTGGTCACCTCAAGGTACGGTATTGGGACCCATACTTTTTATAATTTATTTGAATGACCTGCTTGTATTAAACTGCCATAGTACCATATACATATTCAAACAGTTGTTAATAAAATCCGCCGACTTACTTTCAAATTCAAGCAATTGAACAAATGTTTACAGCTGAAGCAGTTGAAAACTTTATATCACTCCTTTTTTTTTCTCCCCTGGGATGCTGGTCCTTTCGCCAGCTGCACCTCAGCCTCTTGGGCTTTTTGTGCTTTCCGGGTTAGTTTTACCCACTCCGTAACTCTAGTCCCCTGTACCAGTCTGTACAGGTTCTTCACCGGTTGGGTGTTCATATATATCACTCCTTAGCAGAATCTATAATACAATATGGTATGATAGGCTGGGGAGGCATTCGTAAAACGAAATTGAAACCCTTAGAAACCATACAAAAACGCCTACTGAGAATTATATGTAATAAACCTCCACGATACCACTCTGAACCTTTGTTCAACCAACTTGGATTCATGGACTTGCGACAACTTTATTGTCAAATTGTATTAACCCACACTTATGATAAACCAGTAACTTCCGTGATAGAACATAATTACGATACAAGAAGTAGAACAGTATCGAACGAATTATTACCAGGAGCGCAAAAATCAGTGGGTCAGAGATCTTTCATCCATACTGCTCCACGATTGAGAAATAAAATGCCTATACAACAATTAAATATATTAACTCAAAAAGTATGATCAAAAAGAAAGTGAAAACTTGGATTTTGTCTACAAGTCTCACCATATTCCATAACATTGTTGAATCAAAATAATAATAGCCAACCTCTCATTTATATGTAGTTATATTTTTACCCTGATGTTTTTGATGTTTTTATATTTGTACATTATTATTGGTACTAGTTTTTCTCTTTTTTTTTTTATATTTACTATGAAACCCCATACCCACTCTGATACCATAGGTGTGGAAAATTAGGTACTATTATGTCTATATATGTAATAATGAAAGACGTAAACAAGGATTAGCAGTAAGCCATGATGTTTAGTAAAAATGTTGAAACCACCCATAGACAAGCCTCGCGAGGGCTTTTTTGGGTGTCACTTCTTTTATTTGCCTACTTACCAAAATGAAAACTGTAAAACTGTAATGTATCCACTGTACCTTTTTTGGTGAATAAATATTATTATTATTATTATTATTATTATAGTTTTTATCGAAATAAACTGTTAAAAAAAAACAATTCCACTTTTTCGACTACTTTAACATATGTATGAATTATAATATTTTGCTGTTAGTTTCTTGCACGAACAAAGCGTATTTGACACTACAGCATCTCGTCAGTTATAATAATAATAATAATAATAATAAATACGTTTATTATACACCCACATATCAATACAACGAGAGAGAGCGAGAGAAAGAGAGAGAGAAAGAGAGAGAGAGAGAAAGAGAAGAGAAGGGGGAGAATTTTTACACACGTGACCTATCTAATTACTCTGCATGACAAATAGATACTGCTTAAATTTGTATTTGAAAGCATTTGGAGTCAAATTGAAACTGAAAAAGTTAAGTTTAGTTAGAGCTCATTTACGATTTTAGCGCTTTTGTAGGAAAAAGAACTCTTAAATACTTCTTTATGGTGAGAGGGTATGGTGAGAATCTTTTGGCGTCTAATATTCAAATTATGAACATCGGTACGATAGCTTAATTTTTCGTGTAGGTAAGGGGGGCACTTGAACTTTAGTAATTTGAAGCAAAGGCACGCAAAATGTAATTTACGGCGGTTAAACATATCAAGCCAATGACATTCAGTTAATTTGTGAGAAATCCTGTGACTGTGCTTTATGCCATATATGTATAAGTCGGAGACACGAGTTTTGTAATTTTTGTATACGTTTTATATCCACACTATCAAGACAGGAACCATAGTCAACGTCACAATGATCCAAATGAGATAATACCAGAGATTCACACAGCATTTTTTTTTAACCTCGATCCAGTGATAACCTGTGACTATAAATTATTTTCAGTTGAATACAGCTTTTCAATATAGCTTTTCAATATCAGTCCAACGGTATCCTCAAACTCAGGATTCATCGAGTATTATATTAATCCAGTAACGACGGACAAACTCGAGCAAAAAGTCAGGGGTGGAACCTAAAACTGTTTTCATTTAAATAAAATATATTTTTTTTTGTTGTTATTTCAGAAAATATAAGATATATCAAAAAACGTTTTGGATAGGCGTAGAGACGATTCAATTCTCCACAAGAATGATTTTCAGTAATACCTCATGAAATACGCTCGTTTTCTCAGAAAACGTGCATGGTATAACGCCGACGTCACATTTCATGCTCGCGCTAACCCGCCACTGACAGTTCAGGCAGGGCCGAAAATTAGATTTGTCATAACTTTGCTAAAAATTGTATTAGAAGGAGAGGAAAAAGTGCATATCGTTCCTGAAGACTTCCACTTCCTCGTGCAAATATAACATGTGAGTATCTGAGTACCTAAAATGTGTTTTGTCCCACTTCACATAACCCTTCTACGATATTTACGGATGATCCGAAAGTCATGGATATTTTATATGATATGAAATAGTTATACTGGGCCATTTGGACCATATACAACGATTTAAGGCTACTGGGACAAGTCTCACTTATACATGCCAAAGAAAAAACTGGGATTGACTCCTGCCTCAGTTTTATACTCACTCATAATTCTGACAATTTCTGGAAAATAATCGCTCATACATATTCTACATAAAAAATAAAGTAGGTGATTTCAAGCTTGAGGTTTGCATTTCACAAAAGTGTTATTAAATATATACAGGGTGACCCAGGGTTAAACCACCAAACGTTCAGTATCGGTTTTTTAGGTGAAAATAAGAGTTTTCCTTTATATAAGCAGTTTTCAAGAGACAGAGTGTCAAAATTTTTCAAAATTATATTTTTGTTTATTCTAAGTTCATTCAAATGAACCTCTTATTACCAACTTTTATCAAAATCAGCCATGAAGTTTTCGAGTAACGAATCAAAAACTGATTTTTTCTTAAAACTTTGACACCCTGTATCTCGAAAACGAAGCAAGTTGGGATACATGCTCATATGAAGAAAATGTCTTATTTTTACCTAAAAAATAGTGATCTTTTGGCGGGTTAACCATGGGTCACCCTGTATATGCAGGGTAACATTTAGTGAAGAGAATGCCGATTTCATGGGTAAGTTAAGAATGAGGCAGGAGTAAATCAAAGTTTTTCTTTTGGCATGTACAAGTGAATAAATGGGACCTGTCACACTACTCTAAAATTGTTCCATATAGTCCAATGAGGGTATGGACTGCTGCTTTAGTATAAAAATTCCATATTTACTAAATTATTCATGATTTTCGGATCATCCGCAAACATCTTCGTGAAGTGCGATAAAACACATTTTGGGTACTCAAATACTCGCATATTATATTTACATGAGAAGGTAGGAGTCTTCAGAAACGATATGAACTTTTCCTTTTCTGATCATTCTTAGCTGAGTTATGACCAATCAAATATTCGGCGCCGCCAAAACTTTCAGAGGCGGCTAAAGGTGAACCTCAAATTTGATGTCGGCGTTCAATATCGTTTTCTGAGAAAACGAACGCATTTCAGAAGAAATTACTAAGAATGATTTATGTGGAAAATTGAATAATTGTTTTTCACCCTGTTGAGTTGTTTTTTCGATAAATCAAACACTTTCCAAGATTATAGCACAAATCTATTTACATATTTTTAAACGAAAAAAAAATATATGTTCCGCCCCTGGAATTTTGGTAACCAATTTTTTTTTCTCGTTTATCATGGTTCCAACTACTAGCATATCAAGTTTGGTGGTGCAACAATCGGTTCTTGTCTCAAAACCCAATCGTACTGGATTATATCACATTGGATGATTTTTACTACAGAACCAGTGGTCCCGGAAGAAGTTGTCCTGCCACATCGTCGTATATGTACAGGGTGTAATCTAACTTGTGCACTCCCATGAAGGACGGGTGTATAATGCCATTTTATAACAAATGGCAGGTGTGAAAAACTCGAAAAAAAATATTGTGGAAAGTTTAGATGGTGTTGGAAAATTCGTCGAAATTTTGGGAACCGCTGTCCATCGAACGTCAGCTGACCGGAGCAGAGCTGCAATAATAATGGAACTGCCGGATGGAAGAGAAACTGTACGAAAAAAAAAAATTTGTGTAGTTTTTTTTAAAATTGTTTGAGATTTTGTCTGGAATGGTTACAGAAACAGTTTTGTGTAGAAATTCCGAACACAATTCTGTTGAGTATATAATTGAAAAATGCACAATATTGTGGTATTATTACAGTTCTGAGGACAAGGCTCAAAATAGCTGTTAGGGCATATAAATTTACAATACTCCCTATGGTGTGAGACATTTACAGAATGATTTTTTTAAATATCTCTATATTTAGCTATCCCTTCCTTCTTTACCGGTCGGAGGCTGAATCGAACTGATATTGAAGGTTGCTTCGGTCTTGCTCGTAAGCCTCGACCTTAGAAAATTCTAGTATAGCGCGGGTTGTGCCCTCTATCGGTGGGTAGTTTTGTTTGTGATTCATTACGTATTTCGTGTTGTACCTTATAAATAAAAATTAGTAGAATTTATCCACAATAAGGTATTACACATATTGTGTATAAAAGTCACAAAGCTGGGGAAAATTTCACCACAAACCGAAATAAACAATCATTGATAAAAATATATAACAACGAGGTGTACTTATTTTCGACAATTGTATACATTATTTACACATTTTTTACACTGTTGTGTAATTTCGATCTGCGGTTTCCAAGATTTTCCGAATTTTCCAACAAAATTTAAAATTTCCACAATGTTTTATTTAGAATTTTCCACACCTGCCATTCGTTATAAAATGGCATTATATACTCGTCCTTCACGGGAGTGCAAGAGGTTAGATTACACCTTGTATAATGATGTGTATATTTTTGATTTACCATCTAACCCTTAACAATATATTTTTGGCAATGTTATAGTCGTACTGATTTTAAAGCGAAGTAGCGGGCAGAAGCTAGTTGTGATATGATATAAAAAGTTCAACAAAAATTATTAATGAGAATTCCCAGATGGTATGGTTTCGGCAACAATATTATTGAAATCCAATTGCATACGTTTAATGATGGAAGTGAAAAAGGATATGCATCTGTATCATATTTTCGACTCAAGGATACCAATTCCCAAATTTCGACTGTATTAGTGATGGCTAAGTCAAGAGTTATACCATTAAAACCTATGACTGTACCGAAGATTGAACTCCAGGCAGCCTTGCTTGGATCTCGCCTAGCAAAAACAATAGAAGATGGTCATAATTTCGCTATCAATAAAAAATATTTCTGGATCGACTCGAAAATTGTTTTGAGTTGGATCAAATCTCGTCCAAAAAATTACAAAACATTTGTTGCCAACAAAATGGGAGAAATTTTGGAATTGTCAAACCCAGATGAATGGCACTGGATTCCAACAAATTTAAATGTGGCCGACAATGCTACTCGAGGACTTTGGAATATTGACAACTTCGGAAATTGGTTTAATGGTCCCCAATTCTTAACTTTGGAAGGAAAATTCTGGCCTCAGGAGAAAGTCAAAATAGAAGAGAATACCGAAGTAGAGAAAAAAACGAGCATTTTACTGGTAATAAAGGACAACACAGATGGCACACTTTTTGATTTTACAAGATTTTCGAATTATATACGTCTTATCAGAACAGTTGCATGGATACTTCGATTTGTTTCTATTTTGAAGAAGAAAATTGGCCTATCAAAATCTCATATAACTTCTGAAGAAATCACAGCAGAAGAAATTATTAATGCTGAATTTATACTCATTGAACAAGCACAAAAAGAATGTTTTCCCGAAGAAGTGAGCATTCTAAAGGATCAAAAACAACTCAAGAAATCAAGCCGTCTTTACAAATTAACCCCTTTTTTTGACAACAAGATGAATATTCTCAAACTGAGCGGACGATTATATGGAGCACAACATTTGGATATCTGTATGCGACAGCCGATAATTCTTGATTCAAAACATGAGTTTACTCGCCTTCTCATACGCCATTATCATAGAGTCAATCATCATTTGGGTAGAGAACAGGTAATGAACCATTTGAGAGAGAAATTCTGGATCATAAACGCAAGATTAGCTGTGAAAAAATGTGTAACATCATGTGTAACGTGCCGTAGAAAAAATGGTGGAGTTGCCAGATTGCCGTATAACACCACAAGTAAGAGCCTTCGTGATCACAGGTATGGACTATTTTGGTCCAATAACAGTAACCATCGGTAAAGAAAAAGAGATGCGAACAGCACTGCAAGAAATTGATTCTAACCAAATTCAGCAATTCTGTTCCATAAGATATATACAATGGTTCAGAAACCCACCTGCAGCCAGTCACATGGGAGGAGTGTGGGAACGTATGATACGATCAGTTAAGGATGCTTTGAGAACAGTATTAACTCAGCAGAGCCCCAAAGAAGAAGTACTCCAAACCCTATTAGTTGAAGTAGAGTATACAGTGAACAGCCACCCACTCACGTATGTCTCTTCAGATCCTAAAGACGAAGGAGCTCTGACTCCCAATAATTTTCTGATAGGAAAATTAAATGAAGTTACTTCACCTGGTAATTTTTCTGATTCTGATCTCCATTTGAGGAAACAATGGCGAATCGCTCAAAGGTTCGCCGATCAATTCTGGAAACGATGGCTGAAAGATTTTGTTCCAACCCTAGTAACAAGGAGCAAGTGGCAGTATAATAAGAACAACATTTCCGAAGGTGATCTAGTAATTCTAGCTGATGACAGTAATTCAAGGAATGCCTGGCCAAAAGGGAGAATCATTGAAACCTTTCCTGGTCGAGACAACAGAGTGAGAGTCGCCGATGTAAAAACTGCAACTGGAGTTTATCGACGACCTATAACAAAAATGATATTGCTAAAACCGTTTTAGTGTTATTGACTTATATTTACACTTAGTCTAGTTGAAAGAGTTTTAGAAAAGTTAACCAGAGATGGTCATGTATTGTCATATTGACGACTAATAAAAAAGTACAGAGTCAAATAGCGAATATAATTTTTGCCTAAAATTAGCGTTTTGTCCAAACAATATCATTTACAAAAAAATCGAGTAACTTGATATATGATTATGCAATCGACAGCAATATAATCAACCGCTCACAAGAGATGAAAGACCTTGGTATCACATATGATAGTAAACTAACATTCAACACACATATCAAAAATACGATTGCAGACGCAAATAGGATGCTTAGTTTCATTTACAAAAACAGTAAAAACCTCAAAAACATTGAAATTGCTGTATTTTGCTTATGCCAGATGCAAGTTAGGATATGGCTCTTATATTATATGGAACCCAATCTACGATTACCAAAAAATTACACTAAGGTAAAAGATGATTAAAATTTCCACAAAATTTATTGTCTTTGCGTCATGTACATGTACTACATTCGCTTGAAAAAGATACTGTGTATCGAAACATGTCACAAAGACAATAAATTTTGTGGAAATTTTAATCGGTTTTACCTTAGTGTCATAACTATGGATTTCCATCACATAACGGCCACGTCAATACAAAAAAAAAAAATTACCAAAAAAAGTCAATTGAAAGTGTACAGAGAAATATTCATGCCTTAAATTCCACGGGCAATATCCTGTAAGAGGTATTGATCACAACATTTTTTTGTCTCGATTTGAAATGATATCTTTGAAAAAAGAAGAATTATACTTGTTGCAAAATTCTTGCATGAATTAATTAACAACAATATCGATAGTAGTGTTCTTCAAAACGATGTAAATTTTTAAGTACCTAGAATCAGAGATCGACATGGTTTAAAGTTTTATTAAGAAGCATCACGAACAAGTGTTATGATACGATCACCTGTGATTGTCATGTGTTGTAGCTTTAAAAAAAATTGTAAAAATTATATCATGTATCGTTAATCACTTAAAATAATCGTGTAATGTTACGTTATGAATATGTTATTTAGGAAATTCCATTATTCTATTTGAATATATTTTTTTCATTTTACGAGTATTAATTTTACTATAATATACTCTTTTAACTTCGCATTTAATTTTGTATTTGCATTTCCATGTTGAAAATAAATTCCTTTTTGTTACTAACCTATCCTCCTCAATCAAGCAAAAATTCAAGAAATCATTCATTTCTAACTTTATGGTCCTCAATCAAGCAAAAATCCAAAAAATCATTTATTTCTAAATGTGGAACAATAATTAAATAAGGCTTTTAACACTTTTCAAATTATGACAATTTTTTTTACTCACTACCTATTTTTTTACATTTGTAGAAAATATTTTGTTTGCATCTCGTGCGCGAAATGCTACTTTGGTGATCGAGAACTGATATTTTTTTAACGAGACGCAGTCGAGCTAAAAAAAATAGTCGAGATCACCAAAATAACTATTTTATGATATATATGGTATTTTTTTTTAACAGGCTGTAGATCGCTTTAACTCATGAAGATTAACCCTGCATATCCGTCAAATTTCATTTCATTTCAATTCAAGTAATTTAAAGCATAAAATTAACCACAAGCTTACCTGAGGAGTCCAACTACAAGGCGCTGGCCTCGTCTGGCTCTTTGACCTCGACCTGAAGATCTTCTTCGCCATCAGCCGACTCCCGTGGTGCATCACGCTGGAGGAAGACTTGCTCTTCTGCATCGCAGCGCTGGTTGCTACCGCTGGGGAAAATTTACCGTTTTTATCTTGCTTGTCATGTTTACTAGGAAGAAAATGGCTCAAGAAGGATTGACTGGTTTTGGGCGATAGTGGTGACGAAGGATTCGACTTCGGTCCTTCGTCCCCAACACCTATATCCATGCTACTCCGTGAGCTGGAGAAGCGGCTCTCTATGTCCGAAACGTCATACACATCCGCGAATTTTAAATCGCGATATATCAAAATCCAATCATCGTTGGTTTGGCAACCCTTATTCAGGCCATCGTCATCGCCCGGCTTGGTGATCTCTCCCTTAGCTTTTATGTTACGCAAATTCCTGTCGTAGTTTACACGTTTAAACCTATCCATTTTGTCCACGTCCACACTCTTTTTACGCGCCATCCTCAGGTATCGTTTTATGGTATCACTAACTGACTGAGACACATCGTCGTTGTCTACGCTGCTCCTTCGACGTGATGGCTTCGTTTCTTGCACCGGGGTCTCATCTACCATCTTCTCATCCTGAGCTTTTTTGTACTCCTCTTCGAGCTTCTGCAGTACTGCTTCGGGAATTGGCATGGTTTGCGAAGCACAAGTGTTGTGAGTAATTTCAATTGTTTCAGCCTGAACCTCGATTAAGGGAGGGGGATGATTCGTCATAGGAAAACCTTTGCGTGTTCTGTTCTGATGGCAGTAATTGTAGCTACTCCTAGGCATACCATAGGATGCAGTGTAACCAGTACCACCCCTACTCCCTCTGAATCCTTTTGCTTTACGTAATTCGAAGTAGAGTTTTTCTAGAGCCTTGCGATTCGTTAACAAGTCAGATATGGTTCGGTCTCTGTGAGGCGATTGACCATAGTACCTGCTCAAGGTTTCCATCAGGGATTTCTGGACGTGGTCCCCTTCGAAATGCACTTGTTGGTTGGGTAAGTAACCGGTGTAGTCACCGCCATGATAGTCCCTGCCGCACAAATTCAAATGCCTTTGTAGCTTGTCCACAAGATCCTGGTAACTGAAATCAGCGTGCGATTTGTTAACTTTCGGGTCCTCTTTGGCTAACGTCAGGTATTTTTCCAACATGCTCACCAGCTGTTTCTCCTCTGTGTCATCGTCTGGTTGGTCGTTTGTGTCCTTTTTCAGGTCATAACTAGAGAATCCAGTTGGAGTGCCGTCCTTGCTGAGGAATTCCTCTTTCATGCGTTTAACGTCAAACTTGCCTGCCCCAATTTGTTCTATCGCCAAATGCGTAGGTCTCTGTGGTTTCTCGGGGATTCCCAAACTAGCCTCGTCTGCAGAACTTGCTTTCCTGCAACTGCCCCCTATTCGAGGTTTTTTTTTCTTTCTGAAACCTATAGCCCCTGGGTAGGAATTTTTCCTCCACAGCAAGAATCGTGGTTCCTTTTTGCACACCTCCTGAAAGTATGCTTCTATTTTCGGAATGTCTTCCGGGCGATTTTGGGCGCCGTCTGGTATCAATTTTTTTCCAGCATCGGCCATGTATCGCCACGTTTTTCGAGTGAGTAGCCATCGCTCTTTCGGCTTTGCTCTTTTACTTTTTCTTCGCACCGACTTTCCCATGGTTATCGAGTAGTCTGTGGATTCTGTACTAGCACTTCTACCGATTGATTTCAGCTTAGCATTTTTTTCAGCCATGTTTCACTCGTAGTTGTAGCTTTGTATTCTGAGATCATTTGAAAGGATATTTCATGATTTAGATAGTCTTGGCAATTCTTCAAATTCTCGTTGAAGGGTTTCAGATTTTCTTGTTCGATTATTCTCTATCAGACAATAAGCACTTCACTGCACGAGAATATCTAAAATTGAAACTATTTGGCACTATACTTAAGCGTAGGTTTCCAAAAATTCGAATTGCTCAATATCATACTAACGTTCCTATAAAATCGTATGTGGCTTCAGCTCCGTTGAAAGTGTGACACTTTTGATTTATTATATTGTTAGAAGCGTTTTAATAGTCGTATCAATATAATAGTTATTAATGTCACTGGCTTCACCTAGTGCTTACTGTCACATAATTTATTGTATTTCTTTTCAGAAATTACCGGTTAATTACACTAAAGACGACCGCACCTAATACTTCTGCGTTTTTTTTCGCCGAAATAAAGTAGAGGGAGAGATGCCATTTTCTAAAATTCGGATTTTTAAATTGCGCGGTCACTCTCGTCCAGACTGGTGAGAACTGAGACGACAGACTTTAAGAGAGCCGCTAACATCGGAACAAAAATATCACATTTGGCAACAGATATGTGGTGAGCTAGACGAGAAAATAAAGATAAATATTAGATCATAGAATAAACTCTGATGAAAGAACAAGCTCATTGTAACTTGAAAAGCTTTTAATTCTACGTGGTGGCCTAGGTGAGATTATACAAAGTGACTCGCGGAAACAGACAGCCATATATTTTTTTTTTCAGAATACCTAATGTGTAAAATATTATCCTATAACTATATAATGTACACTTTATGGGATGTTCAGCTCCATCAACATTACATATTACAAATATTAATGGGAGTTAGATTTCGGTTACGTGATTGATAAATTGATTAAAAACAGGAATAATAACGGGTGTAAAGTTGTCCACATCCACAAATATACTCCAAAAACATATTCTAATCGAGCCGTGCTCTCCCACTTTATTAGACCCCCCCCTTCCGTTTGCCAGGCCTTCAGAGGGTGGTGAAGGGGTAATTTCTAGGAAATAAATCAATAACTTTTCCAAATGAATTAGTACCGTATTCTGCTTTCAGTATGTGTTTCACGAAGGAAATATGAAAAGAATAACATCCCCCATATAGTTAGTTAGCCCTCGAGAGGATGGTAGAGGGGGTAATTTCGAGGATATAATTCAATAACTCTTTCAAATGAGTTAGTACCGCATTCTGCTCTTAGTATGTGTTTCATGAAGGAAAAACGAAAAGAATAACTTCACCCATATAGTTAGTCAGCCCTCGAGAGGGTGGTAGAGGGGGTAGTTTCGAGGATATAATTCAATAACTCTTTCAAATGATCTAGTAACGCATTTTGCTTTCAGTATGTGTTTCATGAAGGAAAAATTAAAAGAATAACATCCCCCATATAGTTGGTCAGCCCTCGAGAGGGTGGTAGAGGGGGTAGTTTCGAGGATATAATTCAATAACTCTTTCAAATGATCTAGTAACGCATTTTGCTTTCAGTATGTGTTTCATGAAGGAAAAATTAAAAGAATAACATCCCCCATATAGTTGGTCAGCCCTCGAGAGGGTGGTAGAGGGGGTAGTTTCGAGGATATAATTCAATAACTCTTTCAAATGATCTAGAAACGCATTTTGCTTTCAGTATGTGGTTCATGAAGGAAAAATTAAAAGAATAACATCCCCCATATAGTTGGTCAGCCCTCGAGAGGGTGGTAGAGGGGGTAGTTTCGAGGATATAATTCAATAACTCTTTCAAATGATCTAGTACCGCATTCTGCTTTTAGTATGTGTTTCATGAAGGGAAAATGAATCGAACAACATCTCCCATATAGTTAGTCAGCCCTCGAGAGGGTGGTAGAGGGGGTAATTTCGAGGATATAATTCAATAACTCTTTCAAATGAGTTAGTACCGCATTCTGCTTTTAGTATGTGTTTCACGAAGGAAATATGAAAAGAATAACTCCACCCATATAGTTAGTCAGCCCTCGAGAGGATGGTAGAGGGGGTAATTTCGAGGATATAATTCAATAACTCTTTCAAATGAGTTAGTACCGCATTCTGCTTTTAGTATGTGTTTCATGAAGGGAAAATGAATCGAACAACATCTCCCATATAGTTAGTCAGCCCTCGAGAGGGTGGTAGAGGGGGTAATTTCGAGGATATAATTCAATAACTCTTTCAAATGAGTTAGTACCGCATTCTGCTTTTAGTATGTGTTTCATGAAGGTAAAACGAAAAGAATAACTTCACCCATATAGTTAGTCAGCCCTCGAGAGGGTGGTAGAGGGGGTAGTTTCGAGGATATAATTCAATAACTCTTTCAAATGAGTTAGTACCGCATTCTGCTTTTAGTATGTGTTTCATGAAGGAAAAACGAAAAGAATAACTCCACCCATATAGTTAGTCAGCCCTCGAGAGGGTGGTAGAGGGGGTAATTTCGAGGGTAATTTCGAGGATATAATTCTTTCAAATGAGTTAGTACCGCATTCTGCTTTCAGTATGTGTTTCACGAAGGAAATATGAAAAGAATAACATCCCCCATATAGTTAGTCAGCCCTCGAGAGGGTGGTAGAGGGGGTAGTTTCGAGGATATAATTCAATAACTCTTTCAAATGAGTTAGTACCGCATTCTGCTTTCAGTATGTGTTTCACGAAGGAAAAACGAAAAGAATAACTTCACCCATATAGTTAGTCAGCCCTCGAGAGGGTGGTAGAGGGGGTAGTTTCGAGGATATAATTCAATAACTCTTTCAAATGAGTTAGTACCGCATTCTGCTTTCAGTATGTGTTTCACGAAGGAAAAACGAAAAGAATAACTTCACCCATATAGTTAGTCAGCCCTCGAGAGGGTGGTAGAGGGGGTAGTTTCGAGGATATAATTCAATAACTCTTTCAAATGATCTAGTAACGCATTTTGCTTTCAGTATGTGGTTCATGAAGGAAAAATTAAAAGAATAACATCCCCCATATAGTTGGTCAGCCCTCGAGAGGGTGGTAGAGGGGGTAGTTTCGAGGATATAATTCAATAACTGTTTCAAATGAGTTAGTACCGCTTTTAGTATGTGTTTCATGAAGGAAAAACGAAAAGAATAACTCCACCCATATAGTTAGTCAGCCCTCGAGAGGGTGGTAGAGGGGGTAATTTCGAGAATATAATTCAATAACTCTTTCAAATGAGTTAGTACCGCATTCTGCTTTTAGTATGTGTTTCACGAAGGAAATATGAAAAGAATAACATCCCCCATATAGTTAGTCATCCCTCGAGAGGATGGTAGAGGGGGTAATTTCGAGGATATAATTCAATAACTGTTTCAAATGAGTTAGTACCGCATTCTGCTTTTAGTATGTGTTTCATGAAGGAAAAACGAAAAGAATAACTTCACCCATATAGTTAGTCAGCCCTCGAGAGGGTGGTAGAGGGGGTAGTTTCGAGGATATAATTCAATAACTCTTTCAAATGAGTTAGTACCGCATTCTGCTTTCAGTATGTGTTTCACGAAGGAAATATGAAAAGAATAACATCCCCCATATAGTTAGTCAGCCCTCGAGAGGATGGTAGAGGGGGTAATTTCGAGGATATAATTCAATAACTGTTTCAAATGAGTTAGTACCGCATTCTGCTTTTAGTATGTGTTTCACGAAGGAAATATAAAAAGAATAACATCCCCCATATAGATAGTCAGCCCTCGAGAGGATGGTAGAGGGGGTAATTTCGAGGATATAATTCAATAACTCTTTCAAATGAGTTAGTACCGCATTCTGCTTTTAGTATGTGTTTCATGAAGGAAAAATTAAAAGAATAACATCCCCCATATAGTTAGTCAGCCCTCGAGAGGGTGGTAGAGGGGGTAGTTTCGAGGATATAATTCAATAACTCTTTCAAATGAGTTAGTACCGCATTCTGCTCTTAGTATGTGTTTCATGAAGGAAAAACGAAAAGAATAACTTCACCCATATAGTTCGTCAGCCCTCGAGAGGGTGGTAGAGGGGGTAGTTTCGAGGATATAATTCAATAACTCTTTCAAATGATCTAGTAACGCATTTTGCTTTCAGTATGTGTTTCATGAAGGAAAAATTAAAAGAATAACATCCCCCATATAGTTGGTCAGCCCTCGAGAGGGTGGTAGAGGGGGTAGTTTCGAGGATATAATTCAATAACTGTTTCAAATGAGTTAGTACCGCATTCTGCTTTTAGTATGTGTTTCACGAAGGAAATATGAAAAGAATAACATCACCCATATAGTTAGTCAGCCCTCGAGAGGGTGGTAGAGGGGGTAGTTTCGAGAATATAATTCAATAACTCTTTCAAATGAGTTAGTACCGCATTCTGCTTTTAGTATGTGTTTCATGAAGGGAAAATGAATCGAACAACATCTCCCATATAGTTAGTCAGCCCTCGAGAGGGTGGTAGTTTCGAGGGTATAATTCAATAACTCTTTCAAATGAGTTCTGTTTTCACGCATGCATGTTTCAAGGCACACGAATTCCCCCTCCCTCCACACTATCCCACTAAGTGAAAAATTTGAGGAGGGCTATTATTATTATTTGCTGTGAAGCTCCGGGGCTACTTACTGATTTTTGGTGGCGTATTCACTTTTCAGCTCCAGGAAAACCCGATAACCCTACAACACCTTCAATTCAATTACATATACAGGGTGTTTCCTAACTACGGCTCCTAACTGTAGGGGATGATTTGTTAGATCATTTTAAGAAGAAAATTTTCTATTAACATATGTCTGGAGTTGCTTCGTTTCTGAGATACAGGGCGTTGAAATAAAAGAAAAAAAAACGGTAATTATAAAATATCATAAATATCCTAGAACCGATTTGGTTGAAATTTGGTACATTTATTCGAACTAATAAGGCGCTCATTTAGCCTCAAATAGATTGAAATTATGATGGCCAGTGGCGTCTCAGTGGGCACCACAGCCAACAATATTGTAAAAAAAAGTACGCTACTGACTTTTTTCCATAGATTTTCATATTGTTGGATTAAACAACACAAAATACAACTTTTTGGTCTTTTGTAATTTCAGCATATCTAGCTTCGTTTTCGAGAAAAAACAAAAACATAAAATAAAGACCAAAAATAAAAATATTAACAATTGCGATATTACAGTAAATGAGCAAAATGTACACCTTCTGATGAAATACACGACCGCATTCGATTTGCCATTGATTGTCTGACACGTTCAAAAATTCCTGGAGTAGTCCTTATTGCATTGCAATTGTCAATTATTCGGTTCCTCAAGTCATTCACATCTAGTACAGGAGTTTTATAAACAAGAGCCTTCAGATGACCTGATAAATAGAAATCTAGAGGATTTATTTATATCAGGACTGCGAGCTGGCCAATGTTGAGGTCCTGCACATCCAATCCAGCGTTAGGGTAGGTGATGTCGAGATGCTGACGAGTAAGAACACTAAATTGATTAAATGATGAAAATTATTATTGTGTTCCATCATATGAATTAACCACCTGCAAAACATGAATCTTGGATGAAAATCCCGATGCAGTAGAGCTTGGACCCGCTGTATGTTGTATAGGAAGTTTGTTTTTAGAACTTTTCAAACGGTTTTTGGGCTGACTTCAAGCTGCAATGCAATTTGAAGGATCTTCTTCTATCGCATCAACTATAGCTTCTTCTAATTCAGGCGTTGTTACCGTTTCTGGTCTTCCATCACCTGCATTTTTATTGAAACTCCCAGTTTCACATAATCTTGCATGTAGCGTTCTAAATGTTTAGCGCAAGGAATTACTCTGTTCGTGCTTCTCCCGAATTTCCATTTGCTAATCCATAAATAATGTGCATGTCAGCCATTTCAGTGTTAGTATGATTATTCATGATGGAATCGCTGCTAATTGACGACTCTGAATTTTACTGCTATGACAATAATGTTGTCAAAGCGACCTTACCTGCATTTAAGGGCCATTATTCATTATCGTATGCAGGTACGCCTATCGCTATTAAATTATTACGGATGGTGAACAAATAACAACCAATAATCCAGATCAAAAATTAACTTTTTCAATGTGAAATGAAATATGTCTAGAAAAAACCCTACTATCAATATCAGCTGGTCTCCAATGCAGGTGTTCATGATATGCAATAGAGTGGTTTTATTTTTTTTTTGTAAAAGTTGTATTTTCAATTGCTCAATCTAAAATAAATAAAAATTTACCAAAAAAACTACTTTTTTTACAATATTGTTGGCTGTGATGCCCACTGAGACGCCACTGTCTCCAATGATTTCAATCGAAATAGGGCTAAATAAGCGCCTTATTAGTTCAAATGAAAGTGCCAAATTTCAACCAAATCGGTTTCAGGATATTCATGATATTTTATAATTACCGTTTTTTTTTCTTTAATTTCAACGCCCTGTATCTCAGAAACGAAGCAACTCCGGACATATGTTAATAGAAACTTTTCTTCCTAAAATGACCTAACGAATCACCACTTGCAGTTAAGAACCGTAGTTAGGAAACACCCTGTATATTCAACTGTAGGCGAACATGCAGTTATAGTTAGAAATAGACAGAAATTCATCCTAGATGATAATATTATTAAATACGTAATATGCCGGAATGAGTTTTGTCAGAGATGAAATGCCAACCCTAAAGGTGAAGTAGATACTGATAATTATTTACCCAAAATATCCTTCAGAGTTCCGAAGTGAACATTACTCGATTTAAACTTCTGGTATTCAAAAAGAAATCGCAAAAGCTTTTGATGACATGACAGCAAATAACTGGGAGAAGGGTATTGGAAATGTCATACAAGAAGAGCAAAAAATGTGGTACTTGACCTCAAAGTGATATACTTAGTGAAAGCTGGAAGTCGTTCTGAAACCTTGAGATAGTCTTGAAAACAAGCAATCTGAGTTTGTTTCCCTCCAGGGGTTGAGCTTAACTTTTGGTGCCCCAGTTTTTCGCTTATAACTCCTAAACAACGCCTCCTAGCGAAAACCTTGTGTATTGGCAAATTGAAGAACATTAAATTCTGCGTCGATTGATCTCCACTCTGGAATTGGATAAATTTTTCAGGTGGTAATCGACGCGCGACGACTCAAAATTATTCGTTAAAATGTACCTACCATTTGGTACTGGTCCTATCAGAACACTCTTGTATTCAAAGTTGACCATTTCACCGTCGCCGTATTGTCATGCGACAATACCAACTATCCATTGTTACCAACGGTTAAAAATATAATGTATCTGTAATAAAACCGCGAAAATCAAAGAATGTTTAATTTGGTGCATATATCATGTGCGTATTTTAGGAGTTTCAGAAAAATTTGACTGAAGAGAAAATCTATAATAAATGGGTAGATATCAGTATGATATCAGCTTTCACCTAAGTTTTAATAACTTAGTAAAATTTGAACTTTACGTATTTGCCTTATACATGCGCTAACCAAAAAGGTGCTATTTTTGACAATGCCTTCTATAGACTTCTCTTTTTCTATTTCAAAATAACATTTTCTTTCGATGTTTTCGGAAATTCCGAAATGTTTTTGTCCACGGACCCTTAGTTTTCACCTGAAAATTAAATAAACATGATATTAAAGTCACTCCCACTCCACTTAAACATTCTTTGAGAAACGTACTGCCTAAATAAATATCACTTTAAATTTTCACTGAAGTATGGAATTAGTAAATTTGGTTATTCTTATATGAGAACCTTGGGTAAGTTGGTATTGTCGCGTGACAATATGGCGACGGTGAATATGGTCAATTCAACGGCGAGTTCAAAGATTTATCAGAATCATTGAATTTGACCAATTTTAATTATACTTTTATGCCAAATTCCAAAAACAGTAATTTTGGAATCTCCTCCTTCCTGTTTCCGGACCATTATTTCTTGTATTTAGTGGTATATTTTCAGTGAAAAGTCGAAATATATGCTTCAAACAGCAAACAAAAAAATTCTGAATGTTTGTTTTAGAGACTCAGAGAACCATGTCAAGAAACAAAAAATCGTTAATCAGTTTTAAGTTAAAATTTCTATGATTTTGGCCATTGTTTATGCAAATTTTGTTCAATCATTAACGATTATTGATATTTAGGACAATCAACGAGACAAGTCAATTTTTGATTTCTACATTGTACATTTTTATATGAATCGTTCACCCCTAATTTCATCCCTTATTGGAGGGGAGCAACCCGTTCGAAAAAACCAAATAGCATGCCAGGAGCAGAAAATTCTGACGGAAATTGTCTTACTTTAATGCTCGAGGACGACTACGTTTGCCTGAGGGTGGGGATTAAATAATACCAAAGGATTCAGCACTTCTCATTCTTTACAACGAAGTCAATAACATCTGGATCATAAGGCAACACCGGTGTATCGCCTATGCCGTACGAGTGTCGTAGATTTTTTCAAGTTCAAGTTAATTCAGATGCTTCAATGTATACATATATGAAAAGAATTATATCATATTTTACTACTGAAAAAATCAAAAATAAAGTCTTAAGAATTAATAATAACAAATTTTAAAGAAAAGAAAAACAAAAAAAAAACAAAAACAAAACTGTATCCTCGCATTGCTAGAAAGCATCTAAGCACTACTGTGCTGCTTGTATCACGTCTTCCAGTACCAATGAAAGGACAACATAAGAGTGATTTTCAGTTGGGGAGATAATTAATCAATTGAAAGGATTTTTTCAATATATATTATGTAAATTTGTTATTATTTGTTATTAATTCGCAGTGTGAGTAAGTCAGTTATATCGCACAATTAGTTCTAAGTTAATTTTGTTTCCATTAATGAGTTTTTTTTTCATTTCTCTCTTAAAAATAAACTTACTTTTGATATTTTTTAGTTCAATTGCCATTGAGTTATACAATTTTGGGCCAATGTGAGAAATAAGTTTTTGCACATGACTTTTCGAAATCTATGGTTGGTATTTCTATAGATTGGTTTGTTATAGATCGAGTTTGGTGCAGTTTGTTAGTGTCGATTTTTGGTTCAATTTCTGCGTGCATATATAGCAAGGATTGGTAAATGAATAGTTGTTTTATATTGAATATATCAGCTTCTTTATACAGTGCAGCTTTTTATAGCCCCCCCCCTGTTAACTTTTGAACGGTTTGACGTAGAGCGATAAAAAAAAACCGTTTCGAGGGTTTCACCGATACTACCTTTTGAAATATAACGCATTGTGGTTGCTCGATAGATGGCGCGGGGGGGCACAAAAACCTAATTTTTTTAAATGGCATGGGGGGTCGAGTGACACATCGTTGAAAAGAGAATTGGATTCTCTTTTCAACCATCTATTTTTTTTTTAATTTCGTTAATATGTTTTTTCACAATAAGCATTTGAAGTGTCAATGTAACAAAAAGAAAACAAACTATTATGACATGTAGTATTTAAATAATTAGAAGCAAAATTGATGTCAATTAACGAAGCAGGTGTTCGAAATGTCCACCTAATACTTCTTGACAATAAAAAATTCGATTCACAAATTCCTGCCGAACATTATTCAACATGTCTGCAGTTATACCAGCACAAACCCGTGTTATTCGTTCTTTAAGTTCTTCCAAAGAGTTGGTGTTGCTCATACACTTTGGATTTGACGTATCCCCACAGAAAGAACTCACAAGGTGTAAGGTCTGGTGATCGTGCCGGCCATTCGATTGGTCCACGACGTCCAATCCATCTCACAGGGTATGTTACATCCAAATACTCTCGAACTTGACGTTGGAGGTGAGGAGGGGCCCCATCTTGCTGGAAGGTGATGTGTTCCTGAAATTCGTTCTCATCTTCTTACAATATTCCAAGTATGAGTGGTTCAACTGTATCTCTTAGTAAATTCAGGTACAAATTACCGTTTAAGTTTTCTTCCAGAAATAAGGGACCTACAATATGGTCTCCCAGAATTCCAGCCCACACATTTACTTTCTGTGGCAACTGTGTGTGACCTTCTCGAAAGATATGGGGATTTATATCACTCCAGTATCGCACATTTTGTGTATTCACATTTCCGTTCAAAAAAAAGGTACTTTCATCTGAAAAACAAATATTTCTAATGTAATTGGGGTTCCTAACTATGTTTTTCTCCAGCTCCACCTTTCCTACGAACACTGCCAGTTCTGTTGAATTTTTCAACTAGTTCCCTCAAATATTTCCGAGTTATAGGATGTTCAGGAAATTTTTCATTAAAAATTTTCTCCGCTTCGTGGTAGTTCCGATGGGCCTCACCAAAATTATAAATTGCTTCAATTTTTTCTTCGAAAGGACGTATACGAACCATGATGATATCAAATATTCAAAGTAAATAATAATTATAAGTAGACAAAACTCCTCAGTGAATATGAATACAATAATTCATCAATCCATTGTACTTTTATAGGTAACTAATTAATTATTGTCATTTAAACAAATCCAATAAATAGTCCTTTCGTAGTACCTGTTATTACTTTTGTCATTGAAAATAAATGAAATGGGTATAATTTCGATATCCTAATACCTAATTAAGCTTTGAAAGGAATTCAAAATGAATAATTATTAATGTTGTGAATTGTCTTTATTGACCGTATTTCGTGGTATTGATTGCAATTGTGAATCACTAGAACAATTAAGGTATTTTTCTTCAAACATTATTATTTTAATACCACCCAAAATATTTTCCGTCCCATTATTTCACATCAATCCCTTCAAAAGTTATTGAGGTAAGGTAAGAAAACGAATTCAGATCCGCTCTTACACTTGACACTTCAAATGCTTATTGTGAAAAAACGTGTCAACGAAATTTAAAAAAAATTAGATGGTTGAAAAGAGAATCAAATTCTCTTTTTAACGATGTGTCACTCGACCCCCCATGCCATTTAAAAAAATTAGGTTTTTGTGCCCCCGCGCCATCTATCGAGCAATCACAATGCGTTATATTTCAAAAAGTAGTATCGGTGAAACCCTCGAAACGTTTTTTTTTTATCTCCCTACGGCAAACCGTTCAAAAGTTAACAGTGGGGGGGACTATAAAAAGCCGCACTGTATGGTAAATTTGTTGAATAGCGTCTGGGTTTTTTCATGCATATTTTTATAAGACTATTTTGTGTAACTTGTGAATTTTTTTGGGCATTATTGGTAAGTCCTCCCCAGATTGTAATGCAATATCTCAAGAGAGATTCTGCTAATGAATTATAAATTATTATCATATTTTTACGGTTTAAATGTATGCATCAGTTGACTGAATTTTTTGGCAATGTGAGTAGCATGTTCATCCCACCTCAGAAATTGGTCAACTATAATGCCTAAATATTTAATTTTGTGAGTTTTCTCAATAACCGGGCAACCACAATTCAGTGGTTCGCATGAAAGTTTATGAATGCTGAGATTTTTCCTAGGTTTATCTACGCTATTCAGGCTGAAAGTGATGAATTTACTCTTTTGCAGGTTGAGACTGAGCAAACTATGATTTAGCCAAAGATAGACAGAGGTCAGGTTCTTTTCGGCTTTTTTATACAGCTCTTCCCAGGAATCCTCACTGAAAACGATTGCTGTATCATCTGCATAAGATACTAACTGACCTTGGAATTCATTCAGATTTGCAATTTCATTAATATATACTAAGAACAGAATGGGACCCATTACTGTTCCTTGTGGTACTCCGCATTTCATTTTGAGTGGATCTGTTAAATACGCTTGTAACAGTTTCATGGTAGTATAACACTCGTACTGCGTTACGAGACCGCATAAACCGGACGCTGAATGTCATTTTACTTATTTATTATTGGATGAAAAAAAGGTTTGTATTTCGTGCAGAAATTTATTTATAAAATCATAGCAAAGCGCTTTCGACTATAAAGTCATCATCAGTGCGTACTCGTCAGGAGTACAAGAGCCATACCATAAAAATATCATGTGTCCATAGGACCATGTAAAAATTTAAATTTTATCCAACTCAATACTGGAATAAGGATTTTTTTAAATGTTAATCATATGATGTCCCGTTTTAAATTTTTACATGGTCCTATGGACACATGATATTTTTATGGTATGGCTCTTGTACACCTGACCAGTACGCACTGATCACTGATCAATTTAATATACACACACTTACAAAATTACTCACTAAGATCAGTTTCACTCTCACTGTCGTCGCCCAAATTGATAATAATCTTTTGTTTGGGAAGTTTTTCTATATCCATATATGATTTCTCCACCTTTTTAATATGAAAAACACAGTTGGTCCAGCTGCTGTCAGGAATGTTTGCGCAGTTTCTGTTTGAATGAGAGCTACCATATTTGAACTTAAGGTTGGAGAAGTATCATTTCTTCGAACAGCTGACTTGAGCTGATGCCACATATGTTCAATTGGGTTAAACATACAGTGATAAGGAGGAAGTCTGAGCACCGTATGTCCCAAGCTTTCAGCCAATGAATCACAAAAATATTTCTTTTTTACCAAAAAACTGTGTAAAACATCTAGTAACTGTTTTTTTGTGTACTTTTCCTCATAGTACATACATATCATGATTTAACATATATTCTTGTATAGTGGCTTTGGTGTCTTTTGAACAGGGTGCTTTATCTAATCTTCGACTATTGTAGCTAACATTATCCATTTAAGTGAAAATTGTCAAGCTGTGTGCACGTTTCAATGTAATTGGATGAAGAAAAGGTTTGTATTTCGTGCTGAAATTTATTTATAAAATCCACTTTTATTCAACTTAATCCTGGAATAAGGATTTTTTAAAATGTTAATCATATGATGTCCGTTTTAAATTTTTACATGGTCCTATGGACACATGATATTTTTATAGTCTGGCTCTTGTACACCTGACGAGTACGCACTGATGATGACTTTATAGTCGAAAGCGCTTTGCTATGATTTTATAAATAAATTTCTGCACGAAATAGAAACCTTTTTTTCATCCAATTTCATTGGAACGTGCACACAGCTTGACAATTTTCACTTATTTATTATTATCAATGAGTATCTTACTCTGCAAACCAAACTTTCTTTCTAAAATCTTAACGATACTTTTAGCATTTCATCTCATGCAGCTTGTTTTTTCGCTCAAATTTGAACTAGGTCAAGTTTTATTTCTCGACAGCTTCAAATTCATTGGATGTTTGCATTATTATCGTTGTATATTACAGCAGTGCATTTAATGAATCTGGATTTTTGTCATAACAAGCCGTCACTGAATATTTGTTTATGGATAAGCTATCTACGAATTTTACATTGATTTGACAAAAACACGTTCTATTTCTATGAAAATTTAATTTTTCGCTCCGTTTTTTGTATTGGGCTGCTGATATCCGTATCATGAATATTTGAAAACCGTTGCGGCTCGGAACATACTTCTTCTTCTTCTTAGGATGATCATACGTCAGCCACACATTTGTTGTAACCGAATTCAACGTGCTGTTCCACCAGAACTTGAGTGTCTCTCCGTAGTCATAACTTTAGCAGCTACGGCAAAGTTATGACGTCATCTCAGCTGATTGTCTAAGTACGGCTTAATGGAGATATAGAAAATCAAGTGTTAACACTGTCTGACAAAGTTTTTGGGGAACTTTTCAGATGATTTCAAAGTTATTTCAGGGGTAAAAATGGCCCCGTTTTTAGATTTTGGGTCCGATGATTAAGAGGCCATGAGCACGATCACATTTTGGCCGTTTCCTAGATTAAAAGAGTCGATAATTCAAAAACGGTTCGTCGTATCGATTTTAAACAAGAATAGGCTTCTATAGGAAGTTTTATTCTATGTAACTATGTCTGGGGGAGCACCTCAAGATTTATTTTCATAGTCGGAGTATAGCTGCAGTGGTATTTTTCTTCCATTAAAATTTGAAGCAATCTTCATCCGATCGAAATAAATTTGGTATAAAAAAAAGGTAAAACATTGATCTATGTACGTGCTGTAATGTTTTTTTGAAATTATTTATTCTTTACCCAAAAAATTGCTTCAAAGTTAATGCATTTTTGGGACATTTTTGAGATTTTTTGTGGAAAAGTGGATTGCAAATTCAATTTCCATTACAGCACGTACGTAGAATCAAACTTTCTCTAGAAGCCTCTCCTTGTTTGAAATCGATAAGACGAACCGTTTTTGAGTTATCAATTGAAGTAAAGTGATTTAAATTTTTATTGACAAAAAACTTGAATTACATTTATTCGTTGGAGAGCAACTATTAGTTTTATGAAAAGAAAATAATCAGCAAAAATGTTCAGGCATACTCTATATAGGAATTCTGAGTAATATTTCTGATTCACAAAATTCGGGTACATGTTATTTGGTTCCCAGATTGAGAGGGAAATGTGTAATTTAGTTCTCGATATTTTACATTTACCTAATTTTTATGTGTAATTTGGTTTCCAACATTTTTGCACAAATCCCAAGCTTGAACTCACCACAAAATAAAGTAGTATAGTGTGTCGAAACTGAATACATACATTTTGCGAGTACTTACTTAGTATGATCAAACCAGAACGAACTAACCTCACGTTATATTTGAATGCGTGGAAATTGGCGAAACTGAATTGGGTACTAAATAACATATTATTATCAAGCATCTCAAACAAATTTCTAATTTTCTATCTGACGGGAACCAAATTACCAAAACCCCAAAGTTAAACCCCATAATGAAGTTCTAGCATAAATTAATAAGATAAGTGCCGGTCTCTTCACCTCTCAATGAAATTTCTCACACCTACCTATCCGATTAACTTCTCAGTAAGGAATAAAGGCAGTGGGCTGGTTTGCGCTCTTACCAGAAATCGACCGCTTTGCGCTCTGCAATTCGTATAATACAGATAAATATCCCGCATAGTTCCATCGGTGGACCGGTTTGCGATCCCTTCCAATATAATTTTAAATCCATACAATTACCGACTAGCTTTTTGCCTTCTTCCTAATAAAAATGCACTGAAACGTCTACGTACGGTTAGTTCGTTCTGGTTGGATCAGACTAAAAAATGACTTCCCGTAATATGCATGTATTAAATTTCTACGCACTCAAATGTCTACGTAGGGTTGGTTCCGAGGGAGAAACTGTTGGGGAATTTTGGTGCACATGTCTTGGGAATTAGTGGCATTACTCGGGTATAAGTCGGGAATTAGAGGCATTACTCGGGTATCAGTAGGGAATTAGGGGCATTACTTGAAAATTATTGGGCATTACAGGTATTACTGGTGTATTACTCGGGGATTAGAGGAATAAGTTAGGAATTATTAATTTATATATTTATACGTCTTCGAAACATGGGAATTGGAATTGTCTGAAAAATTAGAGAGCATTAGTGGAAATCGGAATTGTGCAATGAAAAAAAAAAAGGCTTCCGACTCGTACTTAGCAACAAACCTAACATTGAGACACGATTTTATATTTTTCTTACTTTTCTAACGGGTATTACTGGCATTATACTTGGGGGGTATTACTCAGAAATTACTTGGGTATTACTCGGGAATTACTTGAGTATTAGAGGCATCACTTAAGATTTTTGGGAATTGGTGTACACAATGGGTCTAATGAATAAACCATAAGCAATTGCTTTTACTTAGATTTCTTGAAACAGATCTATCTATTTTGTTAATTAATGAGAGAGACAAACCTATAGTAAAAGCTTCTGCTAGGTTTTATTCATACCACCCAATATTCTCAGCGGTTTACCCCGCGGTTGGTTCCTTCTGGTTGGATAAGACTATATAATTACTCTTCACAAAATGCTAATTTTTTTCTCCCTAATTTATTATAAAGAGCGCAAATCGGTCGATTAAAGAGACGAATGTACGTAAACATTTCAATTATAAAAATTGTAGAGCGCAAACCGGTCGACTTCAGGTAAGAGCGCAAATCGGTCGAGCGCAAACCGACCGTGTCCGAAATTAAGATATCTGATACAGTTATCAAGGATATAAGTGAAAAGACCGGCCATAAGGATTGTTAATTTGACCTTCTAGGGCATATAGATAATACTAAAAAAATACCCAAATTTACTTCTTTAGGAATAGTATAGTATCCACAGACAAATGTAATGACAAATGTAAGCCACAAGTGAAGAATGAATCGTAGCACTTTGAAACTCGGCACATGACTTCTTAAAATCATAAATTGTCAGAAAAAAAATTGTTTACCAAAAAATCAGGGGTGGAACCCAAAAACTTTTTATTTAAAAAGATTATAATTCTTTTTGCTGTTGTTTCGGAAAGTATGAGATTTATCAAAAAACGATGTCAACACGATGAAAGATAATTCAATTCTCCACAAGAAATATACCTAATAATTTCTCACAAAATGCGCTCGTGTTCTCAGAAAACCTGATTGAATTCCGATATCATATTTCAAGCTCACGTTAACCTGCCACTGCCATTTCCGGAAGGACCGAAAATTTGATTTGTCATAACTTTGCTACAAATTATAGTAGAAGGAAAAGAAAAAGTGTATATCGTTGCTGATGGCTTCTACTTCCTTATGCAAATATAATATGTGAGTATCTGAGTACCCAAAATGTGTTTTAGCCCACTTCACATAACCCTTCTACGATATTTACAGAGGATCCGAAAGTCATGGATATTTAAGTTGATATGAAATAATTATACTGAAGCAGGAATCATTACCCTCTTTGGACCTTATGCAACAATCTCAAACTAGTGAGACAAGTCTCACTTATGCCAAAGAATAAACTGGGTTTTACTCCTGCCTCAGTTTTCAATTTGCCCATAATCCTGGCAATTGCGTCAGTAAATGTTGAAAATGATCGCTCATACACATCCTGCATAAAAATGAAGTATGTGATTTCAAGCTTGAGGTTGGCGCTTCACACTAGTGTTATTAAACATATATGCAGGATATGAAAAAGCGATAATTTTCAACATTTACAGAAGATAATACCGGTTTTATGGGTAAGTAGAAAATGAGGCAGGAGTAAAACAAAGTTTTTTTTGGTATGTAAGTGGGACCTGTCACACTACTCTAAAACGGTTGCAGATGGTCCAAAGAGGGGTTGCTGCTTTAGTATAATAATTCCATATTTACTGAATTATTCATGATTTTTGGATCATCCGCAAACATCTCCGTGAAGTGCGAAAAAACACATTTTAGGTACTCAAATACTTGCATATTATATTTGCGTGAGAAGGTGGGAGTCTTCAGAAACGATATAACTTTCCCTTTTCTTTCTCCGATAATTTTTCAGCGGCGGGTCAGCGTGAACCTAAAATTTAATGTCGGCGTTCAATCACGTTTTCTGAGGAAACGAGCGCATTTCATAAAAAATGACTGGGAATCATTTTTGTAGAGAATTGAATTATCTTTTTCCCACTAGCGTGCGGAAAAGTAACTTTTCCGCACAATTTTTCGTTTTGAAAGTTGTAGTTTTCGCACTTGTTAGGTAAATAACTATTACTTTGTTGAGTTTTTTTTTCGATGAATCATATACGTTTCAAGATTACAGCAAAAATGTATTTATTTATTTTTAAACGAAAAAAAAAAAAAATATGTTTCACCCTTGGAATTTCGGTATACAATTTTTTTCCGTGTTTTTCATGGTTCCAACAACTAGCAAACCAAGTTTGGTGGTGGTGCTACAATCGATCATCGTCTCAATACCCAATCGTACTGGATTAGAATGCAACTTCTAATTTAAAGTTTTAATTATCTCAGATTTTAAGACCAAATACGTAGATAAAATATTCATCAACCCAGTTTTTTTTATTCTCTGATGTATTGGGTTTTTCAATTTATGTGTTTTTCTTGCATGTCAAAATGATACGTATGTTGAATATAATGATAATGAACAATCACAGTTACACAGTTTCTATTACAGTAAATCCTCTATTTTTGGACACCTCAATATAATGGACACGTCTATGTAACGGACAATAATTTACATATCCGGAAAGCTGCAATGACCATTTGTGTATAAGCGGCCCACTCAATAACGGACCCTAATTGAGGTTTAGTTATTGTCAATACAACATGGATAAGGTAGAAAATAATTATACATACGAGTGATAAATATAAATTAAGTGTTAGAAAACTAGCCGAAAAATATGGTGTTGAAAAAACACAGGTTAGCGACATCTAATAAAATAAAAATGAACTTTTCAAGTCTTTTGTTTGATAGCTCTAGAAATGACAAAGTTAAACAGAAACTCACTAAAACTCTGGGCCTTGCTATGGACCAGATTGTTTGCTATAAAAATATTGCTATATAAATAATTGTTAATACTCTCAATAACGGACACCTCCCAATAACGGACAAAATATTTCCCTTAGCTGTCCGCTGTTCAGAGGTTCAAATATTCATCCTGTATGCGATTCGTTTTTAAAATAAGTTGGCATCATTGAAAGCAATAATACGGTAATGAATACATGGAACCCATATTGAAACGTACGGAAACAGTAGTAGTGATTCACATTCATCGATCCACAGTCATTTTCCGATACTGAAAATACTTTATCCAATTTTTCGAGCAGGCGTACATGAAAATTATTTTCTTGAAATCTCTGAAATAACTGAGGATATGTTATTTTCGAACTCAGACTTGCTCCCGTTGAACCTATCTTGATTTGTATAAGAAAAATAAAGAAATCATAAATAACGCTGGAAATCGTTTTTTATAACCGACCAGGAATTTGGTGTCTAAACATTTAGAATCTTATATTAATTATTATTAAATATACGAAATCTAAAATAGATGCATATAAACAAGTGATCACATTAGCGCCAGTTGATGGTCCTTCTGTCCCACTCTGCCCAGGAATTCCTTTTTCTTGAGAAATAATTTGGATGGTTTCTGGTGCAAATATTTGGTTAAATATTGATTGAAAGTTTGATTTTGTGGAGGAAATCCAGTTCTTGACGTGATTTTTTCCAGAACCGCAATTCAAATTCACTTTCTTCAGCGTCTTTCCAAGAAGTTTTGATAACGAAGGCAGATACAGCCTCCGAAACGTCAACAATTTTCAAAAAAAGAGAAGTATTCTTTGTTAATTCGATCTCATTTTTTCAAATAGGCAAATTCGGTGTAGGGTATACGTTACTGACAAAAATTAATTTCTTTCAAGACAGCAGTCTTGTGAACGCAGTAACTTATCGGGCAAATTAATTAATTTGCCCTTCTACACTTGTACAGATTTCTTTGGATTAAAATTTTTTCATTTTCAGATTGTGGAAGGTCATAAATCCAAAAAATCATTTCAAGAATTTGGTTAAATATTCAGTACTTGGGTGACCGAGCTTTTCTGTAATCTTACCAGGGTGGCCCAGCGAAAACGAATCAAGGCCGATATTTCATACCCGTCGATTTTTATTGCAAGGGGGACATCTTTTGCGCATGTTCTCAACTTTGTCACTTCAAGCCCCTTGGAGGGGTTAGCTCTAACCCTTAAATCTTTAATGGGAGTAGGGTTCATGTGATACCGCATTTTGAATGTAATTGAATTATCTTTCCAACGCTTTCCAGTTTTCGGAATTTGATGCAGTAGTTCTCGAGAAATCATTGTAATATACTAACAAGTCAGCATTGACATGAATTCGTATCAACTTTTAACTTGAATTGTTAGAATTGTGTTCATGGCAATGGTTGGAGAAAAAACTGAGTTTTCCGTATTTCTGACAGAAGCACCGAATTCCATAGCAGCAATAAATACTAATAGTCCAGGAGCACGCTGCAAAAAGCTGGCCTTTCGAGTTACCAGATGAAGAATTTTTTAATGTAATGAAAAAATCATATCCTGCCAGACCTACAGCTGTACAGGGTGTACCTAAAGTCGGTAACAAATTTTTTGTCAGAGAAAACCTAATTTGTTTCCACAGGTTTTGGTTGGCATTCTCATTATTAGTTTAAAAAACCTGGCCACACCACATGTCATGTCTTGTGCAGCATTTCTGGTCTGACAGGATATGACTTTCATAATGGTCCTAGTAAGTACCTACATTGAAAAAAATTATCATCTGGTAACTCGGTAGCCCAGATTTTTTGCAGCAGGCTCTTGGACAATGAGGTTTCACTAATAAATTTGTAAAAAGGTACTAAAAATACTTTCAATGATTTTATGATTTGCAAGCGTAAAATAGTATACTACCTGCCGTTTAAAAATGCAAATGAGAATATTAAATGCGTTTTTCTGATGTACTAAAAAACTGACCTCAAATTATTCCTCATTAAAGTTGGCCAGGGTAGGATTTTACCAAACAAAAAATAGACATTCTTAGATAAAACCCGTACTACCTACAAGATGAGAAATAATGCTGAAAGTGAAACAAGCGAAACAAGCGAAACAAGCGAAACAAGCGTAGATTCTTAGCCAATGGATGTTCTAAACTTTTTTTCTCGAGAACTACTGCATCTAATTAAAAAAACTAAAAAACGTCGGAAAGACAATTTGGTGACTCTCAAAATGCACATGAACCATTCTCTCCCATTAAAGATTTAAGGGTTGAGCTACCCCGCCGAGGGGCTTGAAGTGACAAAGTTGAGAATATGCGCAAAAGATGTTCCCTCGCAATGAAAATCGGCGGGTCCGAGCGTTTATTTTTCTGCGTACGTGAAATATGAAATATCGGCCTTGTTTCGTTTTCGCTGGACCGCCCTTATAGCCCTGGAGGTACTGTCACTTTGGAATACGTCATAGTATGCATGCTCGATTTTTATCGTTGGTAGATCATGTGATATTCATCACGAAATCAATCGTCAGATCCTTGAGAACCGTTGGGTTGCACAGATACAGGGTGTTGAATATCAAAAATTAAATATATTTTTTATTCATAACTTCCACAGTTTTGGAAATTTTACAATTCAATTCGGAGAAATATTTTTGTTCAATAAGAGCTTCATTTCAAATGAAAAAAATGATCGTTTAAGTTGCCACCAGTGGCGTACAAAATTGGTCCCTTTCATCCCCTATTTTTTACGCCACTAGTAAAATCAGGAAATTTATATTTTATATATATTATATTTTTATATTTTAATTGATTTTCCGGGTTCAAATAATTATACATGTTTGTTTTACTTAAAATTGAATAAAGAAATCAAAGAATAATAATTTTCCTGATTTTACCAGTGGCGTAAAAGCAGCGGAGGAAAGGGACCCATATACCCTTTTTGTACGCCACTGGTGGCAACTAAAAATGTAATTTTTCTTTCAAAATAAAGCTCTTATTGAACAAAAATATTTCTTCGAATTAAACTGTAAAATTTCCAAAACTGTGGAAGTTATGAATAAAAAATAGATTTAATTTTTCATATTCAACACCCTGTATCTGTGCAACCCACCGCTACTCAAGGGTCTGACAATTGATTTCGTGATGAGTATCATATGATCTACCAACGATAAAACATTCAGCGTGCATACATTTTTTTTTTTTTCAACTTTTTTTGACAAGTTGCATAGCCTCCCACCACTCCACAACCGCGGTCGCGCGGTCTGACGCTTGGTTCAGTAATAAGTGGTATGTGTACTATAATAACAACTAAATTTCATCGTTCATGCTATGACGTATTCCAAAGTGACAGTACCTCCCGGACTATTATGAACTGCAGTCTTCAAATCATGGACGTATAAATGGAATGAACTGGACCTAGCTGTTTACATTCTGAATTGAAGTCGTGAATGGTCACATTCTAATCTGTGGTCGTGTTATTGAGTTGGCGTTGTCACATCGCGTCGGCGATAAGTTTTTATCATAGACAAAACTATGTCGCTAACGAATTTTTTTCTTAATATTCGGAGAATGAAGGATGGTGTCATTACATTTCTTGTCCATGAAACATAAACCTGTATTGAAAGTTTCAAAATCCAAACTACAAAATAGTCCTTGTGCACGCCTCCAAATGACTAGAGTTTGTTTTCCTTGGTTTTGTGCGGCAATGTTGTTAAATATTGACGTTTATGTTGAAAAGAGGAACATTCTACATTGAAAATTGAAAAATGAAAAATGTGATATATTTGTAATATCTAACAGAAAACAACTACTTCCCAGGCTGATGCCACGCTGGGCATTGAACTAAATCTGATAGATATTGTGAAAAAACTCTAACCGAAAAGAAAAAATCGTAAGTGAAAAATCTCATTTTCATTCAGATAATTGATTTTTTTTAATTTTCTCTAGTTTTTATTGAAAATTCATTGAGTAGGATAGGGATAATCTTATAATGAGTTTGTCTTTCAGCCGAAGATGATTCCACAACAGATTTTATGAATATCCTATTCATATTTTCGAAAAAAAATCATCGATGTTTATGTTTTCCCCAAAGGACAAATCTGACATATTCTGTAATTGTGTTTTTGTGCGATTATTGTTGAAAATAGTATATTCTACAATGAGCATAAAATGGCATCCCACGAGTAGGTATTTGAAATTTTGTAGTACGAGTGTAGCGAGTACCACAATAGTTCATATACCTACGAGTGGGAAATGGGTCATTTCATGCAAAATGTACACTATACTTTTTCTACAACCATTTCAATCATAAACAATTCTGTAATATTTTTGATAACACTTTTTATCATAAACTTTCATGACGTCATGATTCTTATAATACATACAAACTAAAAAAGGAATTGAAGATACAAATATTGGAAATTACAATAAAAATCGAACACTAATCGATTTCATGAAAGAAACAAAAAATTGTTTGTTTGAAAATTGAACCCTCACCCCCACTATCCAAATCCCGATTGTTTTCTCACTCACATAATAATACGATGAAATGAACTGCTATGGAAACTTCCTGCCAACTTTTCGAAAATATAGAATTCGATTGTCATCAATCTTTGAAATTAGCGGTGTCATTGTCAAATCATCCTCACTATTATTACTCATTTTCGATTAATTATATTTTTAAACGAATTTTGTAAATAATGAAACGTGAAATGTCAAATTATTAGAACGTTAACAAACTTGATTCGATCTTATATTTTCAGACTTTATGTGATATTCAGTAGAAGTATAATAGACAGAGACTAATGATGAAGAAATATTGTGTAGTTCGCGGATAATCCAAGTGTTCAAACCCGATTCTCAGATTTCATTCATAATCAGGTACTGATTATTTTGATCATTGGCGTCACAGTGAAAAAATACTCGCATTGCAACTGATGTATCAAAGGTTTTACATTACGGAGGGTTTCTTTTATGCAAATTTATATTCAATATTCCTTTGGTACTTTAGAATATTAGATCACGCAGCAAAGCAAAGGACCCCGCACGGAATACATGGGATTTTGGATTATTGGGGAATTCAATGAAACTCTAGTGTGTTGTAGATAACGATCTGTAGGTAACACTTTAAATGGACCATAATCAAATCGTATGATTACTTTCTGCGAAACAGGGTGATTTCAAACGTAGTTACACAAACAGAAAGTAAATTTAGTTTATCACAAATTGAGAACATTGCTGTTTTATTATTTTACTCCGTATATTTGAAGATAAAGGTTGGATAGAGCCAACAAAAATTGAGAGAGGTGTTCATCCAAAACGTGTGTGCTTTTGTGATATGTATCGTAAATAAATATCTGGAAAAAATAACGTCGCTGGCAAACATTGTGAAAAAAGTGACAGAAAAGATAATAACCCTGCAACAGGCGAATTTTTAGCAAAACTCCAAAAATATATAAGAAGCTCTGGGGGTTATTACTAGTAATTAAACAAAAAAAATCAAGATTATCGAGGAGAGGGGTTCCATGAGAGGGAGTAATTAGTAATTACCCCCAGAGCTCATTATATATCTTTGATGTTTTGCTAAAAATTCGCCTGTGGCACAGTTTTTATCTTTTCTCTCACTTTTTTCACAATGTTATGTTATGGCTATTTTTATCCGAAATTTATTTACGAAAAATTTGACAAAAGCACACACGTTTTGAGCAAACACTTATCTCCAAGTTTATTTTTTCATCCAACCCATCTTCAAATATACCTATTAACTATAGTAATATAATAAACCTATGAAAATTGCACCACATGCGAATTTTTAGAGAAAGTCCAAAGATATAGTGTCACTGACAAACATTTTTTGTAGAACCCTCGTATTTCAAAAATGTAAGTTTGGCGCAAGATTTTTCACGTTCTATAGCTTGAGAGTTTTCACATATTAACGTTAAACGTTGAAACCATAGGGTTCTTTGAAGTTCCTATTGAAAGAAAGAAGTAAGTGAATAACTTCGACATAGGATCTTTTTAAGTACTTTACTGATGACCCCGATATAGTAAAAATACCATGTTTTTTATAAAATAGTATTGCTTTTTCAAACTATCATTATTACTCAGGAAAATCTGGAAATTAAACTAGAAAATATCTCAATTCTAATAAGTAAAATAAACAACGCCGAAATGGTACTTTTTTTGAGAACGTTTGTGACGACCCCGGTAAATTGAATATTATTTTGTATTCCTCCATGTATTCCGTGCGGGGTCAGTTGATGGACTTGGGCTTCAACGAAAATTCGCGAACGTTGGCATGATTTGGAATGCAAGTGCTGAATGTCTTCTTTACAAAATCAGTTCCGATTTCAATAAACACAACCAAACGAGTTGTTTTATCAGAAATCACTAAAATTTTTGACCCTGTGGGACCTTTGAGTCCTACCATCATTATAGCCAAATATATCCTGATAGCTATTTGGTTAGAAAAAATAGATTGGGATGATTCACCTCCTTTGAATCAGTACACGATGGCTAGATTTTTGAGATGAATTAATATTTTTGAACAAGCTTATAATCCAGTACGATTGGGTTTTGAGACGAGGATCGATTGTAGCACCACCAAACTTGGTATGCTAGTAGTTGGAACCATGATAAACAAGAAAAAAAATCTTTTCCAAAATTCAAGGGGTGAAACATATATATTTTTTTTTTCGTTTAAAAATAGATATACAGATTTGAAAGTGTGAATAATTCATGGTCTTTAAAATAGTTCCCACATGAGACCCTGAATTTGAGTCAAAAAATCGTACGAATAGCACCGTTTTTTAATTATAAAAGTTGTATGCGATGAGATTGTCGTACCCCAAAATTCAATACCATATTGCAAAAGACTGCGGAAGAACGCTTAATATACTATCACATTTTTCATTTTTCAATTTTTATGGAGAATGTTCCTTTTTCAACATAATCAGTCTAATTCAACCAACCAGAATGAACTAACCTTACGAATACATACATTTTGCGAGGAGTCATTATTTAGTCTGATCTAACCAGAACCAACTAGCCTTACGTAGATATTTCAGTGCGTAGACCTTTTATCGTTCGTTGGGTTTTTTCCCGATTTTTTGTCAGTTTTTTTTGGGGAGTTTTTTTTTGTTTTTTCCATTTTTTTTCTGTTATTTTTAACTAGGGTTATTTTTACCGTTTACCATCTGAAAGAGTACCTATTTCGTAAGGTTCATTTATCAAGAATAACAATTATACTATGCGCCATATTTGTAACGACTTGTATTTTTTATTATATCATTATTTGAAACATGATCATATGCTGATGAGTTATATGTCTACAAATTATCAATGAGTGTATTGACATATAAAGCTGTAAAAGGTTTCAAGAAAAGGGACAAATAGCAGAGGAATATTTAAATTAATGAGATCTATGCAGGGTGTAATCTAACCTCTTGCACTTCCGTGAAGGACGGGTGTATAATGCCATTTTATAACAAATGGCAAATGTGAAAGATTCAGAAAAAAAATGTGGAACGTTTCAATCGTGTTGGAAAATTCGTCGAAATTTTGGGAACCGCTGTCCTCCGAACGTCAGCTGACGGGAAAATAATACTGAAACTACGGCGGTATCCAAAGCGGTTTCCAAAATTTTCCGAATATTCCAACAAAATTTAAAATTTTCACCATTTTTTTTCGAATTTTCTACACCTGCCATTTGTCATAAAATGACGTTACACACTCGTACTTCACGGGTGTGCAAGAGGTTAGATTACATCCTGTATATTTACTACGGTCTTGAATGGTGTCATGAGAACACGTCAAAAACTATGGAAGTTACAGGGGAGTCATATGGGAAGTAAGACAAATTTGGATTGTTTAAAACAGAATTTTTTCAGGAACGAAGTGGATTAGTAGTGAAATGGTTGTTCTGATTACGACTCCTGTCAGATATTGGGGTTCCTTCTTATTTATGGAGAATGCCGTTTCTTTTAGTCTACACTGAGGAAATAAAAGGATTTTCTTTTGACTAAATGAATGGTAATGCCGATTGAGTTTCATTGAACAAATTACATGTTAGTGATATTACTCTTATGAGTGCTCAAATTTATTGCATATCACATCCAAATAATGATTATTTCGATTATTATTTATTACTCCATCAGTTGAAATGTTCAATAACAGGTTATTATCAAATATATTTTCTGTAGTGGTATTAGGTTCAGGGCGAATATAACTTACTTACTTGCATTACTGTTAATAGTTGAAGTACGAGGACTACGAATATAGATGCCTAGAATGAAAAGGTTACCGATTCAAAGGAATTTGGATATTTCAATACGAATATTCAACGATAAGTCATATTTTGTTTTACGTATAATTTGGAAATGCACTAATGGCTTCAGTAATATAAGAATTCAGAATCGCTTATTATAGGTATGTAGTAGTTCTTTAGTAGAAATATATACCATATACTATTCCTTGTCATATTTGAATTCATAAAACAATGAAAGAAAAGAATGTATATTTATTTTTGTACTTGTATTTGATTATCCACCCAAAACCTGACAAGATCATACATAATAACAATTGGTTATGTTCCTGAAAAACAACATTTACTCATGAAATACTCATTTAGTGAAGTTATAATTAACCTGCAAAAACCTCTGATATTACATCAGTACAGATAAACAATACCCAAAGATTCATGAACAAATAGTCATTTATGTATCAAGTGAGTAAAGTGATACTTTTTTTACGAGTAGAAAATGTTGACGGCATTCCTACGTGTAAAAACACTTCACTCACGAGTTTCATACAGTATTTTTTCTACAAATGTCAAAAAAAATAACCAATTCATATTTTTTGCAAATATGAAATGAATTTGGCATATTTTTATTGATTCATTATTCGAACAAAGTTCGAAGAGTATGTCCGAGAGTTGAGTTTCAAACAAATGAAACGAATAATTTCGACAGAGTCGAAATCCCTTTTTCTTCACACTATCCCGCAAAATGGAAAATTTTAAGCGAATATTAAAATAACATATTCATCGAGGTCAATATTATTATTGTTAATGTTGACTTGACTCTCGAATAACCAGTCTATCGAAGTAACTTTTCATTTTCTGAGATTGGTATTCAAAATAAATAAACAATCCTCTTGAAGTAACGAATACCTTTTTCTTTCTTTGAACTATGTCAAGGAAATCTCATATTTGCACTATGCACGATTTTCTCCGTTCAATCTTCATCTTTCATTTCTACTCAAATTAAATTCATAGTTATCAAGAATTCATGCCCAATTTCACAAATTTCATTATTTATTGTTGTCAACATCCATAGCTACCTTGGATTACCTAGTGTAGATTACGTCCAATAGTTCCTAGAGGTATATGCTATTATTTTGACAATATATTTCCTTGCTTAACAACCAATCAGTGGATTTCAAATTTTGAAATTCAGCCAATAGAATCGGAACTACATTGAAAATATAGCTTGTCGCTGTATTTTCACGGTGATAAACCTGCTTAGTTTTTGTTTTACTATCTGTGAAGTGAAAATAATGATTTAAATTATAAACGTCAAATTTATGTGTTTTGACTAGTTATCTTTATTTATCAATATGAGCGATCGTTGGGGACCCAATGTCCATTGGTATCATAGATGAGGCCGTGGAAAAGAGTATTCCGTTGAATACGGCTAGAAGTAAAGCATCAATTACCAGGTGACACGATTTTTCTTTATTTCAAATCGATATATTGTCGTCCTAAATATAATTCGTGGTATGATTAAAAACCTATAATTTTTTGGAATATCAATTCATTGGCAATCCCAATGCAATAAAATACAACTCGTCCTGCGGACTCGTTGTATTTTCAGCTTTGGGATTGCAATTCATTAATATTCCAAAAAATTATCGGTAATAATCATTCCACTTATTAAATTACCCCTGAATATATTCGCCGCAATAGTTTGGAATTTTGATAATACTTATTTTATAGTAAGAATGCTAAGAATATTATTGGTGAAACATTTGTATATCAGATATTTATAGGTTATTAGTTGCCAAAGAAAATGAAAACTGGCGTTAAGACAGGATTTCGTTATTATTCAGATCTGTCACTGTTGTTGCATGAAACTGTCGGTTGCCTAGCAAAAGCCGTTAAAAAAAGTACACTTTTTTTACGCTTTTCCGTTTAATACTTTACGGACACAAACCACACTAAAAAAGTAGACTTTTTTTGACAGTTGTAGAAAAAAGGATATGTAGTATTGTACATATATAATTGCTAGGTAATATCCTGATTTCGTGTATTTTTAGTGGTAATAATTAATAAATGTGGTGATTGGCGCCCATTTGACCACAACGCTTGGTATAATATAGTCATATTTCGGTATTCACAACGGATTATTTTTCTCAGTGTAAGAGGAAAAAGTATCTTTTTTAAGTTTAGCTCAAAGGGCATCGATCAAAAATAATAGTTCAGTAGTAGGTTAGGATGGGTTCAATTGAACAGAATTTCAAGCACGTGTTTAATTAAGATCCTTCGACCATCTCGTATGGGTACATGACATTTCACGACGAGAAATTCTGAATCCACGGCGATGCAGTGAATATTTTTTTCTATGGGAAATTGTAGGGTTTGCAGTCGGTATTACGTGATAGTCGACGAAAAATAAGAGAAGAATGGCGTAGTCAGATCCAGGTTTATTAGGTTTATTGAATATACTTTCGAACCAAACATATCGGATATCACAATGTTCAGTGAAAGTCCTTCACCGCAAAAAGCATATTTTTTTCAATACCTCATCAAAAGTTTTATTGAGGAACTTGTGTTAACTGTGCTGAAAAACCATTTCTCAACTGTGAAATCGTATATTGCAAAAGGATTGAAATTTCATTCGACTCGGCGGAAGTTGAACGAGATTGTATGCGAATGAAAAGGCAGGGTGAAAAATATGGCTTCAAAACATGATTTTGAGACAGAATTGAATATTGTTATTTATTTATTTGCTTGTTCCATACAGGTGATTTGCCTTATTACATGGAAATATATACACATATACAGGGTGTCCGGTAAACCTTGTACAATATTGAAACTGGTGATAGACCAGGTCATGACTGTTCAGAATATCAGAATTTCACCTCAGTAAAAACCTCACCGTTTTCGAGATAATGGGCATTTTTTGAATTTCTACAAAATATCTACCTCCCATTGGATTTTTGAGTGCCATGTCTACAAATCGAGACCATTTCAAATATTCTTGCTGCTGAAGATTACTGATGAGTAATGCCTTCAGACGTACAGAACAGTTTTCCAGAAAGTGATACCATTTATCAAGAAATGAGGGTAAAATGGCAGATTTGAGTTTCATCAATTTTTTTAACAAAAGTTTGATATTATTATCTGAAAAAAGCATAACCACGTGGAGATGGAAATTCATTACAAAAGAACGCACATTTTGTCCATACTCTACCATGGTATAGATCATACTATAATTATTTTTGGGGAGAGTAATATTTCCATTGCATTAGAGCGTGGTGTTATTCTAGGCTTCCTTCAACTTTTATGCTCACGCCGAAAAAGTATTTTGTTTCGATATTATTCTCAAGATAAAATGTAGAAATGGTTATTAATAAGTAACAATGAATTGCTTGGTAGCATTGAATAGTATGTCAATAAAATTTACTTTATGTCCAAATAAATTATTATCGAAAGGAAATTGTCGATTATCCGATATGGCACCGATGAATACACAAATTCGTGTGATAAATGTTGCAATTGACCAACATCTAGATTACAACGAAATTTCAGAGATCGAATGATTGTACAAATAAATAAGTACAATAGTTTTTAGGAGGTGAATCTTTGTCGAAAATTAAAGGAGGTCTTTCATGTAAACAAACATTATTAGGTCTTTCTTTGAAACGTTACACGCTTTCAAAAATGAGAAAGAATATTTTCTTTTTCTTCAAATTGCTGAAGAATTGAAGGAATGACATTGTGTGGGCATATTCTATCAATAACAGATCACAACACCAGTTCAAAATAAACTTATGGACGGGAATCTTAAATGTCGAAGTAATTGGCCCTTATGAATTGCCACAAACCTTAAATGGCAACATTTATTTGAATTTCCTGCAAAATGAACTGCCCCTTTTTTTAGAAAATCTACCGTTAGTTCTGAGAAAAACAATGTGGCTTCAAAATGATAGCTGCCCGGCGCATTATGACGTACGAGTTCGGCAGTATTTGAATCAAATGTACCCACGGCACTTAAATCCATTAGATTTCTTCTACTGGGGATATTTGAAAGAATTGGTTCACTCCACAACTATAACTGACGTGGAACAATTGAGACGGCGTATTCACACTGCCGCTCAGAGTATCGCTGAATCGGGGGCTATACCGCATTTGAAAAGGTCCTTCTTGAAAAGATGTCGTCTCTGCATACGAGTGAATGGGAAACAATTCGAACATTTATTGTAATATTTTCAGTGCAATGATGAATAAGCGTTATTGTGGTTTATTAGTGTATGTTGATTCATAAAAACTTTAAATTAGTGTTTACTTTTTTACATATCATTGAATGATTTTAAGTAACTGTTTCGTTATTACTCATGATTATTTCATCATTTCGTCTTGATAGGATAATAATAAAATATATTATTGACAAAGTCCACAGAGTTGATTTTAGCTCAGAATAACACTACACTCTGATTCACTGGAAATATTACTTCCTGTAAAAATTGTCTATACCATGGCAGAGTCTGGACAAAATGTGCATTCTTTTGTAATGAATTTTCAAATCCACGTGGTTATGCTTATTTCCGATAATAATGTCAAAGTTTTGTTAAAAAAACTGATGAAACTCAAATCTAGCATTTTACCCCCATTTCTTGAAAAATGTTATCACTTTCTGAAAAACTGTTCCGTACGTCTGAAAGCATCACTCATCAGTAATATTAAGCAGCAATGATATTTGAATTGGTATCAATTTGTAGACATGGCACTCAAAAATCCAATGGGAGGTAGATATTTTGTAGAAATTCAAAAAATGCCCACTATCTCGAAAACGGTGAGATTTTTATTGAGGTGAAATTCTGATATTCTCAACAGTCATGACCTGGTCTATCACCAGTTTCAATATTGTACAAGGTTTACCTGACACCCTGTATCTATATATATATATATATATATATATATATATATATATATGTATATATATAATGTCAATGTACACCAAAGAGTTCATAAACTGCACTTAACACAATAACCCTTTTATATATTTATAATAAAAACGGTACCAATCTGTGTACCTGAATACAGGGTAAACATGGTAAATATAATATTCTAAATAATATACTATATTGAGAAAAACTAAATAGTTGTTTCTAAAAAGTAATTCAGAATATTATTGTAGAAACTACTTCGTGAGAGAGAATAATCTAGATATTTGAAGACATTAATTTCATTGGCTGTACGAAGAATAACTGCAAGAGGAGAGGAGAAGTAAGTGTCAGAGCAGAATTATAAAAACGTCATTAATCACCAACCACTTGAGATATCAGCAGGCCGTCCATATTACGCAGAGTTGTACCTGCCCTAACCATTTAATTTTGTTTTGTATGTAAATAAATAGGTATAATGATATTGGGTTAAGAAAAATTGCTTGATTATAATTATCTATGTACATATAATGTATCATGATATATAACACACAAACATTTATAAACATCACGATAATGAATGCGATTAAAGTACAGAAACTTTATAATTTTGAGTTGTTTAGAATTCAATTTAATATAGGTACACACACTTACAAAATTACTCACTAAGATCAGTTTCACTCTCACTGTCGTCGCCCAAATTGATAATAATCTTTTGTTTGGGAAGTTTTTCTATATCCATATATGATTTTTCCACCTTTTTAATATGAAAAACACAGTTGGTCCAGCTGCTGTCAGGAATGTTTGCGCAGTTTCTGTTTGAATGAGAGCTACCATATTTGAACTTAAGGTTGGAGAAGTATCATTTCTTCGAACAGCTGACTTAAGCTGATGCCATATATGTTCAATTGGGTTAAACTTACAGTGATAAGGAGGAAGTCTGAGCACCGTATGTCCCAAGCTTTCAGCCAATAAATCACAAAAATATTTCTTTTTTATCAAAAAACTGTGTAAAACTTCTAAAGTAACTGTTTTTTTATGTACTTTTCCGCATAGTACATACATATCATGATTTAATATATTCTTGTATAGTGGCTTTGGTGTCTTTTGAACATGGTGCTTTATCTAATCTTCGACTATTGTAGCTAACATTATCCATTTAAGTGAAAATTGTCAAGCTGTGTGCACGTTCCAATGTAATTGGATGAAGAAAAGGTTTGTATTTCGTGCAGATATTTATTTATAAAATCCACTTTTATTCAACTTAATCCTGGAATAAGGATTTTTTTAAATGTTAATCATATGATGTCCGTTTTAAATTTTTACATGGTCCTATGGACACATGATATTTTTATAGTCTGGCTCTTGTACACCTGACGAGTACGCACTGATGATGACTTTATAGTCGAAAGCGCTTTGCTATGATTTTATAAATTAATTTCTGCACGAAATACAAACCTTTTATTCATCCAATAACATTATCCATGACGATAATACTGCTGGGTGGAATATTTGGTATGAGTTTATTTTGGAACCAGTCTTCAAATAATTCGGCTGTAGTATCATCATGATAATCGACTAAAGAGTCCTTAATATTCTTTGGCGATAAAGACAACGCATTTGGTATAAAACCACTTTCGGTTCCTGCGTGAATTATCGTAATGCGTTTTATCGTAATTATTTCAGAAGATATGGCCCATACTGAAGGTCACAAAGTGGTTATTTTCATGAATCCATTCCAGACACTGAAAACTTGTTAAATTTATTCTTGTTGGACCTATATTACAACACACATATTCTCTTTCACATGATTTCAGCATATTTTTACAATGAAAAAGTAATTTTTTCTGAAATTTCAGGATATAATCTAAACAAAACTTCCTACTTTCCAAAATGAAAAAGAATATTTCTTGTTTAGTTTAGTGAAGAAGGTCGAATTTTAGAAAAAAATCGCGAAGGAATTTTTATTGAAAAAAAATGAATGGCTGAATCCATGTGATAAACAATGTGTGTGGTGGATGGTTTAGAGAAAAAAGAATTTTGTATTTTAGTGTCCGAAATAGGTGACTGAGAATTACCATTTGGTTGAAGCCGAAGGCCAGACTACTACATGCAACAAAAAATCTCCGGATTATCCCTAAACTGCATTTTCAACCATAAAGATGATTGTGGGATGTCCTAAGGACATCTTTGATCAGAGACAGGATATCCCATGGTTGTCTGAGACATGCATTCTGAGGATATCATAAGGATGCAGGGTTTGGTAATATTTCCGTCTCACAGGGACAAGTTTGGGATACTTGTAAAAATCCCGAGACGTCCCAATCATGCAGAAATTGATCCTAGTTGTGACCAAGTTTTATCCCTGTTTCATCCCTATGACTTGCATGGAACATCCTGAGGACATCCTAACGGAGCGGAGTTTGGTAACATTTTCATCTCCCAGGGACTTATTCCCGATATCTAGGAACATCCTTCGGGCAATTTTGGAACCTCTCATATTGGTCCTAACATGGTCATCGTGTTATCTGGGAAGAAGTGATTAATTGACGTCATATGACATTATTTCTGAACAGAAATATGACGTTTATGATCATTATGACGATTATGACATAAGATGCCAGCTGTGGATAAACAAAATCAAATTTACTTTGGAAATAAAATAAATGAACAAAATTATGACCTTCTATGATGCAGGGGTCGCAGGGAAATATGTCTGATTTGTTTTGTTCATCGAATTACTACTGAAATCGATAAATGCAATAATTCAATTCTAGAGCGTACAGCTTATTACGTTTCGGTTCCATACAAATAGCATATATTCGCCGAGGTCGTCGAAACAGTTCCATATTGAAAGGAAACTGGGTTATGTTAACAATTCGTAGGAACAATACCCTCCGTCGAGAAAAACTTCAGTTAGTACAACGGAGACGAATAGAAGGAAAATTTATTGGGAAAAGTTTCATTGTTCTGTCGTGTGGTTAACCTACATTCGTATATAACGTGTCTGGAGGAGAAATGCAGTTTACTTTATGAATCGTGTAGTGCATCTGATGATTGTTGAAAAATAGTCAATATATTTGTTGAATAGGGGAAATAATGGGGCATTTCATTAATTTCTTTACAAAATTGTACTATTTCTGCCCAATCAAAAGGAATGCATGACGTCATCGCTGTGAAATAACTCCAGGAACTTCGAGAAAAGACGAGAGCATCTAATTTGTGCCGCCGGACCATGAAACTTCAAGGAGTCCTGAAAGAAAAATTGGAATCTTCGAAAATAACTCTCACCGTTTATTAGCCAATTTGTTTAAATGAACATTTTATCATGAATATGGACTAGACAGAATCAAGTGTAATTTTATTACAATTTGTTTTGAAAGTGAAATTTCTAAAATGAATAATTGTTCACCTGGACATTCTACATATTTAGAAAATATTAACTGATAGACTGATAGATTTTTTCTTACAAATTGACTAGTAACTCGATAATCAAATAAGTTGTCGTGGAGTGGAGAGTTTTAAGTATTACTGGAAAATAAACTGAGAATTTTCTTGTGGAAAATAGACTACATAATATATTATTCAAAAACACTAGAAGATAAAATGTTTTCGAAGGAAGTGCGCTTGGTGGACTGAAAGAATTTCGAAACAACTGGTGAAATCAACTATTTTCCTGGCTAATATTACGACGAATATTGAATTTTATCAAACAGATAATTGCGCAATTTTTCTCATTGCACAGTCCACAACTGCAAATGCACACGGAAAGAAATACCTGTGTAGATTTTTTCCTTTAACGGTGTAAAAAAACTGTGTAAATAATGTATACAATTATTGTCGGAAATTGATACACCTGGTTGTAATATATTTCTACCAATGATTGGGTTTGGGGTGGAATTTTCCCCAGTTTTGTGACATTTTTACACAATATGTGTAATACATAATTGTGGATAAATCTTACACATTTTTTATTCAAAAGATACAACAAGAAATGTGTAAAGGATCACAAACAAGACTACCCGCCGATAGAGGGCACAACCCGAGCTATACTAGAATTCACTAGGGCTGAGGCTTACTACAAGACCAAAGCAATCTTCAACACCAGTTCCATTCAGCCTTCGGCTGGTAAATAAGGAAGGGATAGCTAAAGAACGAGGAAGCAGTGATGAGATATTTGAAAAACTCATTGTGTAAATGTCTCACACATTAGGGAATTTCAAATCAATATTCTGTAACAGCTATTTTTAAAACAGAAAGCCTTGTGTGAACTATAATAAAAACAAAATGATGTATAAAAAAATATCAATATTGTGTATTTTTCAATTATATTGTGCACAGAATTGTACAAAAAAGAACAACAATTTCTGTAACATTTATACACAACGGCTTGTTAACCAATTTTAACAGTATTGTGTCAAAATAGATTCAAAGAAATATACACAATGTGGATATATCATTACAACGAATTAGGATAAACAATAGTGTGCGAAATTCCAGACACAATTGGTTTAAAAATTTCAAACTATTGTGGAAAAAACTACACACATTTTTTTCCGTGCACCCTGTAACTAAATAGCAGAATTTTTTTCAATTTGGACATGTGGATCACATAAAAACTACCTTCGAGGGTTTGTAGATCGACACAGACTTTTCTGAGCAATCTGTTCCCCGTCGGAATCATCACATCACTTCGGCTATTTAGTTAATCTGGTCTCACGCTGATGAAACGAAGTTAAGGCCGTTCTACCTTGCGAGGAGGGTACGAAATTACTCCGAATACTACGAAATACTGATGAAGTCACCAGGTTCGGATATTTCTGAACACAACGCTCAGAGTTCCTCTGGGAGGTCTTTAGGTTTGAATCGAAACAAAATTCTGATATTTCGTTAAAGGCATCACTTGCAATGGTGTCATTATACATTTTTGTTTGAGTCATAATATTTTTCCTGAACTTTGGAAAAGATCCGTTGTAAAAATATTGCCTGAAAAGTCAAATCCACTTGAATTTAAATGGGAAATGGCTTTCCGTGAATTTGGCTGAATTTTTAGTATGTTGTAGTTCTTGATGAGCTGATCAAAAGTGTTCACAGCCTCGAAGCTCAAAAGAGATATGGAGCTTTGAAAATGTATTTTTCCTACGAAACGTTTTCATTTTCAAATGCCATAGATTGGGTATGCTTCACCAATATCAAAAAAGAGTCATACAACTCCGAGGTTCTGAGCGGACCCACTCGCCGGTTGGAGGAATGTCGGGAATTATAACAAAAGCGCAGCAAAAAGCTCTAGACTCGTTGCACAGTCCTGAAACAGGAATACTTTTTCAGCAAAGTAAAAAATTGTCCTCTGAAACGAAGGTGGGATACGAAACCACTGAATAATCAATTTCCGCGGGTAACCACGAGTTTCCGGGCGTTTGGAGGAAATCTGGTCCTCGAAACCACATGGGATTACTCAATAATTCAGAAGGGTACAAGCCTCTGGATGCGATATCAGCAACATTGGATGCAGAGTCTATGTGAAACCAGCAAGATGGATTAATTTTTTCCTGAATAGCGGTGATCCTATTAGCTACGAATGTCTTGAATTTATATGCACTTGATTTTATCCAAGATAAAACAATTTTGGAGTCTGACCAAGCGTAAATTTGTAAGAGCCCCAAAACTCCTTCGAATGATTTCCGAGTAAAATCTAGAAGTTTGGAAACTAATACGGCCGCACACAGTTCCAGTTTTGGAATGGAAATTCGCTTGAGGGGAGCTACTTTGGACTTGGCATAAAGCAAATGTAATAAACTCTTATTATCATCCGTCATCACACGGAGATATACGACCGCAGCATACCCTTTTTCAGAAGCGTCCCCAAACCCATCCAGTTCACATTGTTTAAAAGTATCGGGCAAAATTCTACGCTCAATATGAAGAGTAGAAAGAGAAGGTAGTTCGGAAATACAGTGTCCTTCATAAAGTTCGCATCATATGGGAAAAACTTTTATTAATAATTTATTTTGAAATTCGACTTGGGCGTTAAGTTGTGCTTGAAAAAATATGAAAAATGACCTACTTGGATGTGGACACGTGACTTTCGCTACCTGTCAAAAGTCATTTTTTTTCAAAATTATCGCTGAAAATAGGCTTATTTATTCGAATTTCAAAAAATTTTGAAGGAAAAAGTTGTTTCTTTTTCGATTTTACACCTCCATCTCGAATTTGAACGTTCTATTGCAACTTTCACCTTTTGGCATTTTTTTGATAATTACGAAATTTCTGTAACATTAAAAAAATCGTAACTTCCACCAAACTGTTTTATACCACTAGCTCTAATGTGCAACTAACTTTCAATCATGAATCATCAACAAAAATATGTTTTTCTCAAGAAAATGAGAATTACTGCTTAACATTTCTGTTATGTTTGATGCAAAGTTGACATATTTTCAAGCATGTAGGATAAAAATTTATTTAAGTGGATTTTTTCAGTATTAAAATGATACCAAAGTCATAATTCAAAACATCACAAAACTTCTTTACGTGTCTAACCAAAGTTTACGACTTTTCACGGTACAAATCTCAAATTAAATTCTTACCCCTCCGGCTATGAAACTTTCATCAATTTTGTGAAGTAGGCTATGGAGATAAATGAAATTGGTAATCTATGATAAAAATTAAATATATTTAAACAAACTTACAAAAAAAATATTGTCAACCTCACTCAATTAAGAATTCTAGAATGCAAATAAAGTCAAACATGAAAAATTCAAACTTATTTAATAAAAAACACAAATTATGAGTTAGAATTTTCTGAGCCTCACTCAACTTTACATTTCTGTATGCCGCCCTTCTCTTTCAATACATAACATGGTTCTTCTGTGTACATCTTTTACTGCATTTCTGATGAACTGTGGGTGTATATTCGCTACACACTCTCGAATGGTCTGCTCCAAATGGTCAATATCGTTGAATGGCCGGTGCTTGTATACCTGCTGCTTCAGATAACCCCACATGAAAAAATCCAGTGGGGTTAAGTCAGGAGAACGAGGTGGCCAATGATGTTCCCAATTGTTGCCAATTATTTTACCTCTAAACATTTCACCAAGAAAATTTCTTACTTCTGTGGAATTGTGAGCAGGTGCACCATCCAACTGAAACCACAAATCTTGAATAATTTGAAGGGGCATATTGTCTACAACTTCACTTAGTTCATTTCTTAAAAAATTCAAGAATCGCGCAGCGTTTAAGTTCTCTCTGAAAAAATATGGCCCGATAACTTGATTATTCAATATACCACAAAAAACGTTCGTTTTAAACGAGTACTGGTCGCGACATTCAATAATAAAATTAGGGTTTTCCTGAGACCACCACCTGCAATTTTGTGAGCTAACAGTTCCATTTGAAGTGAACGTTGCTTCATCGGTCCACAATATTTTATATGGAAATCTGTAATGTTCGTCACATTCTCCCTGATACCAAGCTGAAAACCCATAACGGACATCAAAGTCCCTTTCCTTCAGGGTATTAATAAATTTCGGCTTGAAGGGCTTGAATCTATTTTTTCTTAAAATTCTCAATACACTGCTCTCGCTTACATTCGTTCTTCTGCTAATTTGAGAAATACTGGACTTTCCGTGTTGTACAACATCCAAACAAACATTTAATTGCACTTCCTCAATGTTTTTCGAAGGCTGATGTGGTTTTTTGAAATCAGTTAAAACTGAACCAGTACTTTTGAATTTTGTCAAAATTCTACTAACAGTAGACTGCTGTATATTTTTTCCTGGGTGTCGTATATTAAAATCTTCAGCGACTTGTCGATGCGGTGTACTTTCTCCACACATTAAAACAATCTCAATTTTTTCTTGTACAGATAACATTATTACGTTTTTCTGAATCAAACGTATTGAACTGCGTATTTAACTGTCAAACAATGCTTAATATGAAATTGTCTCCATTGACTACCTTTTTCATTTGTTTCCAAAGCCTACTTCACAAAATTGATGAAAGTTTCGTAGCCGGAGTAGTAAGAATTTAATTTAAGATTTGTATCGTGAAAAGTCATAAACTTTGGTTGGATACGTGAAGAAGTTTTATGATGTTTTGAATTATGACTTTTGTATCATTTTAATACCGAAAAAATCCACTTATATGAATTCTTATCCTACATGCTTGAAAATACGTCAACTTTGCATCAAACATAACAGAAATGTTAAGCAGTAATTCTCATTTTCTTGAGAAAAACATATTTTTGTTGATGATTCGTGATTGAAAGTTAGTTGCACATTAGAGCTAGTGGTATAAAACAGTTTGGTGGAAGTTACGATTTTTTTAATGTTACAGAAATTTCGTAATTATCAAAAAAATGCCAAAAGGTGAAAGTTGCAATAGAACGTTCAAATTCGAGATGGAGGTGTAAAATCGAAAAAGAAACAACTTTTTCCTTCAAAATTTTTTGAAATTCGAATAAATAAGCCTATTTTCAGCGATAATTTTGAAAAAAAATGACTTTTGACAGGTAGCGAAAGTCACGTGTCCACATCCAAGTAGGTCATTTTTCATATTTTTTCAAGCACAACTTAACGCCCAAGTCGAATTTCAAAATAAATTATTAATAAAAGTTTTTCCCATATGATGCGAACTTTATGAAGGACACTGTATATCGTGTCCAAACTCGTAGAATATCAGGAGAAGGCGGCTGATCCCAGTCAAGGCCGGAAATCCACAATCTTTGTATTAAATGTTTAGTAAAGAACGTGATGGGGGTCAAAAAGCCAAGAGGATCGAAAACTCTGGCTAACTCTGAAAGCATATTACGCTTGGTACAATGGCGGTTCAGCGGTTGAACAGAAAAGGAAAATGAGTCCTTCCCAGCATTCCACTGAAGACCTAAAACCTTCACGCAAGCATCATCAATGTTCTCGTCAAAGGAAAGAGTCCTCAAATTCAAAAAATGAAAGGGAAAAGTTACTTTTCCGCACGATTTTTTGTTTTGAAAGTTGTACTTTTCCGTACGATTTTTACTTTTCCTCACGATTTTTGTATTGTTGAAAATGAGGATATTTAGGACTAACTGAATGATCTATGTAACTATTCTGTCTTATTAGTCATTCTGTAGCATTATTATAAAAACTTGTTTATTAAAAATATTGTTTTTTCATAGGTAAATAAGATAGACAAAAACACTCGTAGGAAAAACATTGTCTTTTCCGCCCTTAACGGCTTGCCCTGAGGGGACATTGAAGTAAAGGACACAATAGTTTAGGAAAATTGCATGCTTTTATAGAATTCAACCGTACCCCGCGTTTCCTATTGAATGCAGTAGTTTTTACACATAACATTTCTCAAAAAAAAACGATTGCCCCGAAATCTATTGCCAAATTTGACGGAGGCGCCGTCTTAAGAGAATATTGTTTCTATCATTTCCGAATTAATAATAATAATAATAATGATAATAATAATACTCCCTCATAAACACTCGTAGAGTGTACCCAAAGGCATGGCCTGTGCGGGTAGAGGACGGCTATTATTATCATTTGCCGTGGCGCTCCTGGGCGACTTACTGATTACTGATTACGCAAGTATTTGAAAAGAAAAAGCCAAAAATGTTTTCAGTACATTTTAACTTCTGGAAATTTCACGAAATGGTTTCGAAACATTTGGTTCATACGGACAGGTTGATTTCTGAATGAGATCTCGACATAGAAGGGCTGATTTATTGGTTCTTTGAAGATTTTTCGTTTTACCCTTTCATTTGGTTTTCGCGTGTTGCAGAGCAAACAAGTAGTGACGTCATTCCCTGCCTTCTACAAACTGTACGATAGACACAAACATAATCACCGCACATCAGGTCGGTTTTCGTAAATTAACCAGATTTACCAGCCTCTGTAAAAATCCGCTATATCAACATCCAAAACGTCGAAAAAATTTCAAAAATTGTTACTAAGGAACAAGCCAGATGATTGAAAATAAACAAACAAAATTTTTACTGTTAATAAAATAAGCCACGAATTCAAAATAAAATCTATTCTTATTTGAATTTTATAGGTGTTTCAATAGAAATTCAAATGAAAATAATTGGATGAATATCAAATGTGAAGGCCGTTTAAAACAAATAAAGCAAAATCCTATTTTTAGAAACACCTGCTCAAATTCTGAAGTGGTTTCATAAAGTACTCTTCGCTATATAAAATAGACGATTGGGATGTTTAGCTTTCAGTAAATCGCGGATTTAAAAAAAGATTTATACCAAAATCTGTTACTGACGCCATCTCGCGGTTTCAGTTCGTGTTCAGGATTCGCAGATACAGTTTTCTATTTCTCGGAAGTCATGTGTATTCTGGCGAACTAGTAGTTAATGAAAATTGAGCCTAGCTATGCTTGAGACAGTATACCGGGTGATCAAGCGGCATTGTATCATTCCTATTTGAAGAAAATTATACCGATTTAGAATTGTTTATTGAAAGCAATCAAATGACTGATTCCATTTATTCACATTTTATCACCTGCCGAAGAATTATGGTGGATTTATGGTCAAGTTTTAGGTCGTAAGTAATAAGTCTGGGACCGAAAGTATTCAAATGCTTACCGGATAATATTAAAAACGAACCCACAACCCAACGCTTCACGAAAATGCTAAAAGACTATCAGAGAGTTACCAACCACGTACATAAAATCAATAATAGAAAACTGAAAGAATTAAAAATAATTAAGATCGTAATTTTTTTCAAACATAATAAATGTATGAAACTCAACTCAATGATTTTCCTCAAAAAAGTAATTTCTATTGAATAAACTTTATTACTATTATTATTAATTAAACCTATTTATATTACTACTGATATAATGTATCTTTTTGACGTAGAGCGATAAAAAAAACCGTTTCGAGGCTTTCACCGATACTACCTTTTGAAATATAACGCATCGTGATTGCTCGATAGATGGCGCGGGGGTGCACAAAAACCTAATTTTTTTAAATGGCATGGGGGATCGAGTGACACATCGTTGAAAAGAGAATTGGATTCTCTTTTCAACCATCTAATTTTTTTAATTTCGTTAATATGTTTTTTCACAATAAGCATTTGAAGTGTCAAAGTAACAAAAAGAAAACAAACTATTATGACATGTAGTATTTAAATAATTAGAAGCAAAATTGTTGTCAATTAACGAAGCAGGTGTTCGAAATGTCCACCTAATACTTCTTGATAATAAAAAATTCGATTCACAAATTCCTGCCGAACATTATTCCACATGTCTGCAGTTATACCAGCACAAACCCGTGTTACTCGTTTTTTAAGTTCTTCCAAAGAGTTGGATCGTTGCTCATACACTTTGGATTTGACGTATCCCCACAGAAAGAAGTCACAAGGTGTAAGGTCTGGTGATCGTGCCGGCCATTCGATTGGTCCACGACGTCCAATCCATCTCATAGGGTATGTTACATCCAAATACTCTCGAACTTGACGTTGGAAGTGAGGAGGGGCCCCATCTTGCTGGAAGGTGATGTGTTCCTGAAATTCGTTCTCATTTTCTTCTAATATTCCAAGTATGAGTGGTTCAACCGTATCTCTTAGTAAATTCAGGTACAAATTACCGTTTAAGTTTTCTTCCAGAAATAAGGGACCTACAATATGGTCTCCCAGAATTCCAGCCCACACATTTACTTTCTGTGGGAACTGTGTGTGACCTTCTCGAAAGATATGGGGATTTATATCACTCCAGTATCGCACATTTTGTGTATTCACATTTCCGTTCAAAAAAAAGGTACTTTCATCTGAAAAACAAATATTCCTAATGTAATTGGGGTTCCTAGCTATCTTTTCCTCCATAATTTCACAAAATTCCATTCTTCGGTCTGGGTCGTCTTCTGTGAGTTGGTGTAACATTACTAATTTGTATGGATGGAACTTGTGTTTCTTCAAATATTTTTTTACTGTAGCTGTTGAGACCCCAATCGTACTTGCTACACGAGAGGTAGTTTGTTGCGGATTTACCACCATTTCGGCAATTATCGAAACCTTTGTCTCTTCCGGAATGGATTTTCGACCAGCTCCACCTTTCCTACGAACACTGCCAGTTCTGTTGAATTTTTCAACTAGTTCCCTCAAATATTTCCGAGTTATAGGATGTTCAGGAAATTTTTCATTAAAAATTCTCTCCGCTTCGTGGTAGTTCCGATGGGCCTCACCAAAATTATAAATTGCTTCAATTTTTTCTTCGAAAGGACGTATACGAACCATGATGATATCAAATATTCAAAGTAAATAATAATTATAAGTAGACAAAACTCCTCAGTGAATAAGAATACAATAATTCATCAATCCATTGTACTTTTATAGGTAACTAATTAATTATTGTCATTTAAACAAATCCAATAAATAGTCCTTTCGTAGTACCTGTTATTACTTTTGTCATTAAAAATAAATGAAATGGGTATAATTTCGATATCCTAATACTTAATTAAGCTTTGAAAGGAATTCAAAATGAATAATTATTAATGTTGTGAATTGTCTTTATTGACCGTATTTCGTGGTATTGATTGCAATTGTGAATCACTAGAACAATTAAGGTATTTTTCTTCAAACATTATTATTTTAATACCACCCAAAATATTTTCCGTCCCATTATTTCACATCAAACCCTTCAAAAGTTATTGAGGTAAGGTAAGAAAACGAATTCAGATCCGCTCTTACACTTGACACTTCAAATGCTTATTGTGAAAAAACGTGTCAACGAAATTAAAAAAAAATTTGATGGTTGAAAAGAGAATCAAATTCTCTTTTCAACGATGTGTCATTCGACCCCCCATGCCATTTAAAAAAATTAGGTTTTTGTGCCCCCCCGCGCCATCTATCGAGCAATCACAATGCGTTATATTTCAAAAAGCAGTATCAGTGAAACCCTCGAAACAGTTTTTTTATCTCTTTACGGCAAACCGTTCAAAAGTTAACAGGGGGGGGGACTATAAAAAGCCGCACTGTATATATATATGAGTTTTGAATTCTAGTCGATGTTCGAATATCGAGTCACGGTCCATAAATCAAATCGCCATATTTTCAGTGACTCAAAATTGAAGTTTCTTGTAACTGTTTCATCAAATCTTTGTTTCGAATTATCCTGTTACGGTAAAGATTTCTCAATAAATATTTGTTTAATATGTGTTTTAAACCTTAAATCATCGTCAACGAGTGGTCCCAATTTTTTTATTGTTCTACAGGGCTCACTATTCACATCACTAATTAACACTTCATCTGTGGCATGAACTCTATCAAATGACTATGTCAGCATTATTTTTATTAAAACGTTTATACACTTGAGTGTAGTCAGAAAATTGATGAATATACGATTCAGATCCATAGTGTACAGTAAAAACAGGTGCGGGCGTAGTATTGAGCCCTGGGGAACTCCTCGGGGTAATGGCATTGCACTGGAACTGGTTTCTTCTAGGACAATATAGTGACATCGGTTGGATTCATAGCTTTGAAGATGAGTTTGAAACGTCAACGTTAAGTATAGTTAAAATACGAAAAAAAAATGTAGAGAGCCGGCACATTAGGTCTTTGCACGCGGGCGGCCGACACCCTAGGATCGTCCCTGTATCGAAAATTAGGTAAGTTTGATAAGGGCAAGATATCTAGAAACAATTCCTATAATAGCACAAAATTGAAATTCTGACTGCATTACCAAAATGTTCGGCGGTCATCAATTCAAATTCCCCCATTCAGGCCACCAGTTCCATCAAATTAATCGTGCACACCTAGGAAATTATCAGCAGAGTAATCCCGTGCCAAATACTATACTTGAAGCTGACGTAACGTTCCTTTATACTCGCATCTAAAATTAATAATAGGAGCTAAAAATACCCATGGATTGGGCAAGCCTCTGCGTTTATTTAGATTCAATGGTGCTGTAAATTTAGCACAGTCAGACATTAACCGGTTCGTTCCGGCGACGCCGGCGGCAGCACCTCCCGAAACGTAAAGACGTCTGAAAATAATCCTTTAAAATCGCCGCGAGGTCGTCGCATGTTTTGACGCTAGATAGCAGCATGCTTTCTACCGCGGTTCAATAAACTGGTGCAGGGACAGGGGCGGTGCGAAGGATTCGGGCACTGAAATATACAATTTAAAGTGAACCCACATTTAGTCAAAGGCTTGAAACTTCTGGAATCACCTTATCCATGGTAAAATTCAAAACATATTTTTATGTATTTGAAGATCAAAGTGGGCGACATCTATAATTATTCGGTTGAACTGATACAAAGTAGATGAGGTATTTCTTGGCATAAGCATTGTTTAAATAGTTAGTCAATGCCTGTGGAATTGGTATTGGAGCCAAACGCGAGTGCCGTCTAGCGTAAGTATTTGCTAACATGAATATGTGACGTCATTTTAGTACTGATGCGCCCACTATGAGAAATGTGGACATTAAGAGGAACTACAAAAATATTGTAGAAGGTTTCTATACGTAAACAAAACACTTCCGGAAGTTTCCTTCTTTGCAATTTCAACACATCTTCATACATATTTATACCATTTATTTTAAAGCAGTGGAAGCAGAGTTGGACTTGCCTAATGATCATGAAGAAGTTTTGAGAGCTATTTTGTTTTAAATTTTTATTGGATATTTTGCAGTCGAGCAAATTGTCTCTGTTAATTATTGAAACTACAGTATATTTCAGGATTGAGTGACTATTTTTGTACACAGTTCTTTTTGCAAAAGAACCTTAGCACGGATAAATTACCACAAACCTAACGTGGTCATCAAATATCACTAGCTTCTTTAGAAGAAGACAACATAATTGGTGAGGTTCCACAACAATGCCATGATTCTAAACCGCAACGACGTGCTGACGTATTTCTTCTCAACATATATAGAGGGCGTTGCTGGGCGACCACCGCAATTTCCAATCGCCTTGTGGAACCATTTCGAAGCCGTTGCTGAGGGAAGCCCAAAAACAACAAATTGTTGTGAAGGTTTCCACAACGCTTTGAACTCCATCTTCCACTGCAGCCATCCTAGCATATGGAATTTGCTGGATGGATTAAGGCGAGACATTGCTTGCCAACGGTTGGTGCTATCCAATGCAGTAACTGGTCGTCCAGAAATACGGAAGAAAAAGTATGTGAAGCTCAGCAATCAAGTGGCAGCAGTTGCAGAAGAATATGCAAATCATGCCGATAAATTGATGTATTTGCGGCGAATGGCAAACTTGCAGTAATTTTTCCTAATATTGGTGTATATACCTATAATATTCTTTTCATTAAAATTATTTGTTTTGTATTACATTCTTTTATTTTTTCCCGTTGTTCTTATTTAACAGAGTTCTGTTTTATCAAGGTTCTTTTATTTCAGTGTTCTCTTTTTACTCGGTTCTGTTATGGCATGGTCCTGTTTAACCATTGTTCTGTTTATTCACTGTCCTGTTTTTTCATGTTCTGTTTTGTCATGTTCTGTTATTTCTTGTTCTGTTCTTTCATGTTCTGTTCTGTCCGGTTACCAGGGATTGGAATTCACAGATTCGCATAACTAAACTGATAGCCGCGAGCAATAACGCAAGCAAAGTAGTTTTTGTAAATATGCTTCTGGGTGAGTTTACTGCAAATGTATCATCACTCAGGCACGGGTCCAAAGAAGGGTCACTCATGAGAGATTTTTTGATATTGATATCTTGAAAAAAAAAAATATTATAATTGAGTAAGACCACTGTAGTCGATGCCTTAAAAAAATAATTAAGTAACAAATGTAATATTTCCTATTTCATACGGAGTAGGTTCGTTAAGTATTTTTTCTGAAATACACCTAAATATATAATCTGAGAAAGCCGTTTAAAATGGCATGGAAGGTGTTATCGAATCAAATCAAGATTATTAGTTTAAATATATGATACGTGTAGTGTTATTTGCTTGGGTTATCTTAAAATGTGGTTCAGGCGAACCTGTTAGCTTGATTTGATATTCTGGCACCATACCTATTTTTGAGGTTAGAAAGGGGCTATTGAAGATAAGGGCTGTTTAGAAATATCAATCTGAAATTAATTAGAGGCGATTACAGCTTTAAAATGATTTAAATTAAGTTCCACCTAATACCTAAACTAAAGAGTCAAAAGTGACATTTATATATTCCTGCCACCATTAACCGCTGTCCAAATTGCTTTTAATTATCAGTTATATTTAAATCCCTTTACAAAATCCAAAACACAATATGACACAACAGAATAATAGAATAAATACTAACACATCCACTGAATACTGAATCCACATTTCAAACTAACAACTAAACATAGACAAGAGTTATATACTGCAACTAAATCACCACGCCCCAAATATACCTATTTACTTTACGGTCCATGAAACATCAGAAGAAATAATATCTTGAATTGAACCATATTTCTAATTTTATTGCAGTCATTGGTGCCACCTACCTACTCTATTTACAATTCATCACATGATCCGCCATCTACGTTACGGAAATTCAACGTGACTGCCAAATTACGTATTCTGCCATTCAAGTACAAAAATAGTCACTCAATCCTGAAATATACTGTACCTACTTTCAATAATTAACAGAGACAATATTCTCGACTGAAAAATATTCAATAAAAAGTTCAAACAAAATAGCTCTCAAAACTTCTTCATGCTCATTAGGCAAGTCCAACTCTGCTTCCACTGCTATAAAATAAATGGTATAAACATGTATGAAGATGTGTTGAAATTGCAAAGAAGGAAACTTTAGGAAGTGTTTTGTTTAAGTGTAGAAACCTTCTACAATATTTTTGTAGTTCCTCTCAATGTTCACATTTCTTATAGTGGGCGCATCAGTACAGCACTAAAATGACGTCACATATTCATGTTAGCAAATAATTACGCTAGATAGCACTCGCGTTTGGCTCCAATACCAATTCCACAGGCATTGAATAACTATCCCCCTTATTTAAACAATGATAGCATACCTTCATAGAGGACGACATTTTCAACTCAAACATGATCGAGATCATTTCTATCGATTGAGAGATTTTTTGTCAAGTTCTCTTGACTATCAACGTTCGACTGTCTTCGAAGTAGGATCGGTTCTAGGCATTTTTTTGCGTATATACTATTTGTCGTATAGCAGAGTGTTGACTTTGGGCAACAGACAATACAAATTGAAGCGGAAAATTATACTTATAATACAGCTGTCAGTAGCCGAAAAGGTCCGTTTTAAAGCAGTTTCTTCCCCACATTCTGGTTCATGGCTCAATTCTACCTGTATCATCATTAGGAACTCTGCTGGGTGATGAATCTTTCAGAATAGCGATTGGACTCCATGTAGGAAATTGTGTACCTCAGACAGGGTGTAAATTTGAAAACTTTCAATGCGAATATATCGCGAAATAAAAAAGTTAGAAAAACGCCGTTTGGCACAAATGCTAAAGAATTTGGGGGAACTAGAACCACCATATTTCAGTGAAGGGATGAATCACCCCGTCGGCGCGACACACCCCAACTTTAAAATGTCAAATGGCACTACTTCTTTTGTGATACCTCGAATGGTGTAAGAAAAACATAATATCGTATAAAATAAAATGTATTGTGTTAAAAGGATATTTTATTTGATCAGATGTTCAAAATGCATTCCATTCTGTTGTAAGCAATAGTATAATCGATGTTCAAATGCCATTCTAACATTTTGGAACACATCTCTTGGAATAGATCTGCATTCTGCAATACTGCATTGTCGAAGATCTTCTATTGAAGTAGGTTGTGTTTTAAATACGACGGATTTCAAATGTCCCCAGAGGGGTGTTAGATCGGGAGATCTCGCTGGCCATTCGATTGAACCTCTCCGTCCAATCCACTGACCTGGAAAAGCATCATTCAAAAATTGCCTGACTGGCAAAACGTAGAGGGGTGGTGCTCCATCGTGCTGAAAATGTATTAAATCTTCATTCAGGTTCCTATTTCCTTCAATGTCCAACTGATTTTCTATTTCGGCAACAATTAAAGGTTGAATGGTGGTGTTTAACACTTCGAAATAAGTATCGCCATTAAGATTGCCATCACTGTGTCACTTAAAATTCCCGCCCAGACATTTAATTTTTCTGGACACTGCGTGTGTCTTTCCCTGAAGACACAGTAGACACACTTGTATTTGTTCACTGAACAATAAAAGAAAAAGTGGATTCGTCTGTAAAACAAATATTTTTTAGCAACTGGGGAGTAATACGTAACATTTCGGTCATGGTCTCGCAAAATTGAATCCTTCGTTCAGGGTCGTCCTCCCGCAACTCCTGAAGAATGTGCATTTTGTATGGGTGAAACTTATGAAGTTTGAGTACCCGACGGATAGCTTAATGAGAAATTCCTGTTATTGCTGAACTTTGGCGTAGAAACATTGTAGGATTCATAGCAAAATGTCCTAAAACTTCCACTTGTGCCGCTTCATTAAGTACTCTTGGATTGGTCCTTTTTTTGTTTGCCACTGATCCTGTTTCCTCATTTAAGAATCAATTGTCTGATGTAAGTATGACATTTTTTCCGGGGTTTCTTTCGTTAAGGCACAACGATTTTCAAAACTATAGATAAACACCATCTGAATTCTTTCCGGCAAACTGTAAACCATGATGAACGGAAAATAACAGTTCGCAATTCGTTTGAGATTATTTCAATTCGACGGTTTCCTGTCTTCACAGTAAAACCTTACACAAAGGACTACATTTTTACCAACATTGATAGGTAAGTACGAACCCTATAAAAACAATGTTACTTTTTCGAGTACTTTTTATTTATTCTGAAGGAATGCTCCAACGAAAACGGATAAGTGAAGCGACTGGTAAAAAAAGAGCTACCTAATTTTTGTTTCAACCATTAAGTATTTCAATTCAGAGGGGAAATGCAGCATCAGTACTCGAAACTATTTCTGCTTCTCGTCACTTGGATGAATTGTTCATGAATCCCAGAAAAATTTCTTTTTCTGTGAAGTCGAAAAAACAAAACAATTATTTTCTAGATGAGAATGTTTTAGAACCTAGTGGCGTTATAATCAATGGAGAGAAAACGAAAAATTATTTGGATAATGAGGATACTTTTTCAGGAAAAATACCCTTTAAAATCATTTATCAACTCCTCCAAAACTCACTAGATCCATCATATTTCCCTCTCATTCAAAATCCAGCAGTGTTAACTCAATTTCTTCTTCTCACAGCATCAGTAATATAGACAAAATCTATATTAGTGACTACAGTAAAAAAGATTGCAGTGTTTTTCGTAGCACAAACAGCTCCATTACCATTAGGCCTAACTCACAAAGTATCGTTTGTACCATTTGGTAACAAAGTTTGAGAAACATGGGCAATACTTGTTACGTGAATAGTGTTATCCAATGTTTATCAAATACCCCGTGGTTGTTACAATATTCAAAAAATGGTGCATACGTGAGAGATAAAAACTCGAGTAACTCCAAATCTTTTGTAGAGGTCATAGAGGAACTATGGTCAGAGGATTCATCAGATCAAGTAGTTGAAACGGAAGCATTAGGAGGACAAATTCAAATATTTGTACCACATTTTATCATTAATGCATAACAAGATGCCCAGGAATTTTTAAGGTACCTGCTGGAGGAACTACATAAAGATTTAAATAATAGTCAGGAGAAGCTTGTGAACATATTTTCTGAGGTCGATGAGGAATTAGGTGACAGTGAGAAAGCTGAAGAGGTTTGGACTAGAGTCTTGAGTATGAATAACTCGAAGATTGCAGATAATTTTGTTGCACAACTGATATCTACATTGTGAGCATTGTACACTCACATTTGATCCTTTCTGTGACCTATCTCTACCGATTTCACAAAAAACGGTACACCTAGGATTGTCGCATTGTTTGGATTCTTTCACTGTAGAAGAAACTTTGGATCGTGACGAGAAACCTACTTTTTCGAAATGCCAAAAGAGTCGGAAGTGCACCAAATTTATGCCTTTCAATACATCTCCAGAAAGTCTTGTTATCCATTACAAACGTTCTTCTTCAACAGCAAGATTCGAAGATGAAATTGATATCAGCATTAAAATTTCCAGTAGACGTATTCGATATGAGCAACTATGCAACGGAAAATGCAATTTCTTGCCGCTATAAACTATATGCTGTATTAAATCACAGCGGGACTACCTATAGCGGGCACTACGGCTTATTGTAGACATCCTTACGATGATACGTGGCATCAGTACAATGACTCCTGTGTTTCTCCAATTTCATCCACATTACTTGTGAGCAGAGAGACAAAGATTTAACTTACAATATATTTAAGAAAAGAATCCATGACATATTAATTGTACATTGTTTTTATACAGTTGAGGAGTTCCTCGTGCACATGGCCTCCTGTACATGCGAGTTGAATATTTAAATTTTCGATTTTCTGAGTGGACATTGATTGTTTACTGTTTCTGTTTTTAATCTCTTTTTTGATTTGTTTCTTCCTCCTGTGTAATTTTAATGATATATTCCAATGATGTATTTTAATGATGTATTTTAACATCTTAATATTTTGATGTATTGCTATTTGATGACAAGTGTAAAATTCTTTTAATTTTATATGAATAAATATCTATTCATCTATCTATCTATCTATGTGCTTTTTTATGCGTCATGCTCATAGTCTGATTGATACTATTTTTGGCTGATGTTGTATACCGTATTTTTATTTTTATATATATATTTTTATTTTTAATGTTGCAGGTGTTTCGAAATGAAAAAGTTGAGCTTCTCCTCAAGAACTCTTCGGGAAACAAAAACAGAGAGGGACTCAAATGATTCAATGGTCTATTTGATACTTTTTATGACTTTTCTAGCAACAGCCTAAGTTCTACATGTTGTGATTTCAGTCAACTAACGTTGAATTCAATAATAATAATAATACTCCCTCATAAACACTCGTAGAGTGTACACAAAGGCATAGCCTGTGCGGGTAGAGGACGGCTATTATTATCATTTGCCGCGGCGCTCTGGGAAAACTTACTGATTTTTGGCGGCGTATTCACTTTTCAGCTGCAGGAAAACTCGGAAAACCTACAGCACCACCTCGGGTGGCCGGCGTGCACTCCAAGCTAACACTAGACGAGATTGGCATCTAGAAAACACACAATACACTTGCTTTTAATAAGAACTTTGACATCGGGCTCGAACCGACTACCGCTATACTGAAGTTTCGAACGGCCTGCGCCTTAAACTGCCAAACTACCGGCCACCATGATTGAATAAAAGTTTTACATTTGTTTGTAATATTTCATTTGACGTAACAAGGTACTACTGTCTGATCAATAATCATAAAATTGTCATTTAGACTTTACGGTTCTCGAGTAGTGGTGATGTAGGTAACTTTAATAAAGGCGCGTTTTTGAAAGTTCGATTTGCACACGCTGAGGCCAGTGTTTCCAACTATGAGGATTTTTCAATGGATGGGGATTTTTTTTGGCCATTATGAAAGTGAAGATTCCTTGAAGATTTTCTTCGAATATGAAAATAATTCATATTTTTTGAAAGGTGCACTTGCACTTTGTACGAAAAAGAAAACAAACAATGGTAGTGAAGTAAGTTAATGACAGACCAAAGACCAAAAAAGGGTTGCCAATAGTCCTGCCGTAGGATTATGAACGCCCAATCTGATCAAGTTTGGCAAACACAGTTTTCCATGAACTTTTTACTATACAGAGTGGTCCAACGAAAAGTATGCACCTAGCTTTTATCCTTTTTGTGGAATTGCAAGCAAAAATGCTCGGACACGTGGAGTTTGTTTTTAAGGGGGACACATTTTAGATATATTTTGCAACTTGTGCCTTCAACCCCTCAGCGACGGGGTGTCACAACCCTAAAATTTTAAATGGAACGTGGGGTCGACTGATATATCACCTGAACGGGCACAAAATTATCTTCCCAATGATACCCTATTTGTTGAAATTTACTGAAGCACTTAATGCGAAAACGGCTTTAAGAACATGAACCCGATAATGTTGGTATTAATGAAAAATACAAATAAGTTTTGGTTACTAGGAATTAAAACATGTACAAGTAGTACTTAGTACGTTTCAATATTTGTTACTTGTAATAGTGCTTTGTAAAAAAAACAAGCTGTTAAATTGATTTATTGAAATGTTACTTCAACAAGTGTTCCAATTGTGACCCATTTGCTTCCATACAATAATACATACTTTGTTCAAATCTATGTCTAACATTTTGTAGCATATCAGGTGTTATGCTTCGGCACTCTGCTATAATTCGTTGGCGAATATCTTCTATGGACTCGGACTTCGTAGCAAAACATTTATTTTTCAAGTGTCCCCATAGAAAAAAGTCCAAAGGCGATAAATCAGGTGACCTGGCAGGCCATTCCATTGGGCCTCTCCTGCCAATCCACTGTCCGGGGAACCGGTTATCTAAAAATTCTCGCACAGGAACAGGTGCTCCATCTTGCTGGAAATGAAGCCGATCAGCATTATGATTTTGGTCATCTTCTATTATTTATGTGATGAAAGGATCAATTGCGTCTTCAAGCATGTTTAGATAGATTTCACCATTCAAATTTCCAGAAATGAAAAGTGGTCCTATGATATGACTTCCTAATATGCCACACCAGACGTTTATTTTTTGAGGGGCCTGGGAATGAACCTCACGGAATAAATATGGGTTACTGTCATCCCAGTAACGGCAATTATGCCTATTCAAAGCTCCATTCAAATAAAATGTACACTCATCTGTAAAACAAATGTTACACATATCTGCAGTTTTTTTCTTACACTTATCTGCAGTCGTTTTCGACAAAATCACGCAAACGATAAATGGGTAATTTAGTTGTGATAACAAAAAATCATCATTGAAATGTTGCTTTCGGCAAAATAAAGTAATTTAGAAATGATTGTCGTTATCCTGATTTCTAGTAACCAAAACTGATTTGTATTTTTCATTAATACCAAAATTATCGGGTTAATGTTCTTAAAGCCGTTTTCGCATTAACTGTTTCAGTAAATTTCAACAAATAGGGTATCATTGGAAAGATAATTTTATGCCCGTTCAAAAATTATATATCACTCGACCCCACATTCCATTTAGGGTTGTAACACCCCCTCGCTAGGGGGTTGAAGACACAAGTTGCAAAATATATCTAAAATGTGTCCTCAAAGGCACACTTCACGTGTCCGAGTATATTTGCTATGAATTCCAAATAAAGGAGAAAAGCTAGGTGCATACTTTTCGTTGGACCACTCTGTATAAGTATGCTCCATATACCACAGGTTATTTAATTTTCATCGAATTTACTCACGTTAAAACACGATATTCTTATTATTTATTCACGACTCGTTCTACTGCTGTACTGCTTGTTTTAAGTTCTAAATAACTGAATAATAATAATAATAATAATAATAAATAATAATAATAAATAATAATAGTACCCCCTCATAAACACTCGTAGGGTGGTACCCAAAGGCCATAGCCTGTGCGGGTAGAGGACGGCTATTATTATTATTTGCCGTCGCGCTCCAGGGCGACTTACTGATTTGTGGTGGCGTATTCACTTTTCAGCTGCAGGAAAACCCGGAAAACCTACAGCACCACCTCAATGAAACCAATAATAAAATAATGGTGAGTTGGTGGTAATATAAACCATTAAAAAAAACTGTTTTTCTTTCAAAATGCCCGTCTACCAAGTACCATACTTGCCGCATGATTAGCATAATTTGAAGGAAATACAATGCAATTTTTCATAAAATAATTGGATGGGCTTAGCCAAATTTCTCACGCGCACTGATGCATCGAAAAACATTCAAGCCTGCCAATACAATATTCGATCAATATATTTATTTCCCAAAGGTAATTTCTACATTCAAACCAATGCGAAGGAGACTGTGGTTCATTTCTAATTTCCGAATGCATAAATGGTGTACTATACCGGGTGTCAGATTTGTGCCGATCACTGACAAAAAGGGCTTCGAGCACTAAGCACTCTTGAAAAGTGCTCCGAAATCTCGAGCACTAAGCACTTTTATTTGTAAAATTCTCGGGATTACTAAGCACTTTCAAAAAGTAATCCCAATCAGGGTGCCCTAAGCACCCTTTTATTTATAAAATGCTCGCGTTTACTAAGCACTTCCAAAAAGTAATCCCTATCAGGGTGCCCTAAGCACTGAGCACTTTTCAGAATGTTGAATACTTAAAAAAAAATAGTAAGTGAAACTTAATTGATCAAATAAGATTTTTACAAATAATATCATATCGCGACATTTAAAGCTATACTGTAGCTTTTTGAAGCGGTAATTGTAATACCGCTTGACAACATTTAACAAAATTACGAGAAAACCAGACACGATGCGTTTTTTTCTGAAGTGATTCGAAACTTCAACCGAACTGTTAATGAACCTGTTAGTAGAATTATATTGAACTTCTATTGTATAAAAACAAAGAAATAGTTATTTATGGTACTAGTGTGTTATGTTGAAAATAAGTCACGCGAGAAAGATTTATATAAATTCTAAAGTGACTTAGGAAACATAACACATGAGTGACATACAATGTTTTATCCAACACATGACAGTTATGACCCATTATTAATGTCATTTTAGAGAAGTAAACTATCAAATAACACACTAGTGAATTATAATCCATAAGTCCATAACTCACTAGTGACTTATGGATTATAACTCACTAGTGTGTTATTTGATAGTTTACTTCTACAAGTGCTAGGAATAGCACGTTAAAAGGTAAGACCTCGTTAATCCTTGGCTCGCACAAGTTTCAAGTTTTGAGGGCTGCCGTTCGTAAGGGGACGACAGCTGGTTAACGGAAAAAACAATTTTAACAATTTTTTTTTTCTCTAAAATGACATTAATAATGACAGTCATAACTGTCATGTGTTGGATAAATAAATTATTCGCATGTGTTTTGAGTCACGACGTTTCAAAAGTTAGCATCTACTGTCGTTGTGGAGTGTGTGAATTTACACACTTGATAACGACATTAGATGTGAACTGTTGAAAGTCCAGAATAATTCTACTAACACTAATGCATTGTCAACAGTTTGGTTGGTTTCCGGATTTTGCCGTGGTCTTCTTTGGTTGAAATCTCCAAACGTTTCAACTGCAGCTACGGCAGTCATCTTCAGTGGCGAAGTCGAAGTACTCTTCTATAACGTATAACTGAAATTGTTTCCTACATTTCTTCATTGTCAAGCACTTTCAAACAAATGTTAATAAAACTTTTAATATAATTTTTTTTTTAATCTTGTTTGGTTTTCGAATTTTTGGAGGTTTTTTAATTTTTTCGTCATAAATTTAAATTTCTTCTAGTTTGTTTTTGAAGAATAGAGAAATTTCATCGGATTTTTTTGTAGACCTGTTTGAGGACATCAAAACTATCTATATGAAAATGTTCGATATATTGTTAAGTTTTCGAGTTCTTGGCGTTTATTTTATTCCTTCAAAATTAATTTAAATTTTTTTCAAGTTTATCACTTTTTATATCATTTGTTTTTGGAATAGTAGAAACTCTGTAGGAACTATTTGTATAAGGACAATAAAACTTTTCTTTTTGATATCTTGTTTGGTTTTCTCCTATATAGGTATTTCTTTATACCTGTCTTTACTACATTCTGTATTTCTCAATACAGTTTTTTTAATAGGTGTTTCTAGACGTGCGGTCTCGCAATTTTTTCATGTCAGTTTCTCTCGTGAAATTACTGATAAGCAAAATTATTTCGTTGAAGGAAGAATGCTCTTGTATTTTTACTGTTGACAATTTCCTTCATATTATATAAGCCAATCAGATGGCATCATTTTATCATCCCATACCATTGAGAACAGGACTTTTTGAAAACACTTCCTCCAGCCCGTGGTATTTCCAAATCGGTGTTTTGCTTCTGCCTTGTGATAACATTTCCATAGTTGCGACAATCACTGTAAATATAGGAACGTCATGTTACGACTGGAAAATAAAACACATGCAAACGGCTCAACGGTTTATTCTATACTGACTTTTACAATGCACCTAGTCAGAATGAAGCCATGAATAATACTTTTGCCACTCTTCCATCTTACGCAAGTAACCCAGATAGCATACCAGTATGTTACCTATCTCATTGGAACTAAGATGTACAGGGTGCTTCCACACAACACGACAGTTAGATATTAGGATGATTACAATAATAATACTGATGGTAACAACGATATTCATAGAACTTATAATGATAGCCATAAAACAGTTCGATCGGAAATGGTTGTCAGTTTGTGACGGTTCAACTCTTCAACTGACATTTTTTTCATTTACCTATTAAAATAGTATTACATTGTATTGAATAATAAAAATTCAGTAGGAATATCCATTGAATAAATTAATATATGATTACATAGTTCATCAGACATTTGTGTAATCATATGATTCTTATGTATATATAAATAATCTGAAATATTTCAACAATAATGTGTTTTGTGAAATGAGTAAAAAAAAATATTTTATAAATAAAACCTTATCATCATTCACTTAAATGCTAAATGTTTCAATGTTTCCAAATATCCCTTCTTGACTTTCACAAGTGAAATTTCCTTATTTTTTTATTTTATCAAGTATACAATTGGAATTATGAATAATATTTTTTTTTATATTTTCAGGATGATGGGTCTCATTGCAGGAGAATGCAATGAAATCAGTTGTCTTCAAATTTAGTGTCAAGAGATCAAAATCAAAGTTGTTTTTCAAGCTAAACTGTTCCTGCAATACGCATTTAATCCATAATATGATGTAGGTAATCGTGAAATTGTTTGATCGAACATCCCTTCAAACTGTGTTGCTGTACAAAACACCATTCGAGCAAGCTCTAAGTAACACAGTTTTCTTTCCAGCAAGGTGAAAGTATTTTTTGAAAATTCTGCATTTAGTATGGATATTATTACTTATAATTTTTATTTTCATCGCTCTACACAGGGTGTTACGTAACTACGTTGCCAAACTGGAAGGGTTGTTTCTTTGTGTAATCCTAAGACGAAAAGTTTATATGATTGAGTTTTATTCCACTTTTTATACAATAGTTCGTAAGATCAAAACGTGTATTTTGAATTTGTTAATATATTTTGTTATTACGAAGGCTGCGTTTTATTGTCAAACAAAAATAGGTCCAGCGTGTTTTGGTAAATTTTCTCGGATAAGTCGTCAGGGTTCTCTTTTCTGACGCTCGATATAATGTCCAAAACTTGCCTAATGTTATTTGGTTCATTCCTGCTCTTGACCATGTGTTGTGGGGTCCATTTTTCTTTCTTTACGCTGGGAGCTTCCTGATTTTCTTTTGAAATGAGCTTATATCCGGCGTGGGATGGCCTTATTTCACACCAAGAGCAGTCGGTTTCCAAAAGAATTCTATCGGAAGGCAAGTTCTGAACAGTTTTGAGATTCTCTTCAGTTTTCAGCGAGCATCCGTTTACACCAATATGCCTCTTCTTCGGTTCCGTCAAAACTATGCACAACCCCCCTTAATTTTGGGTAGTTGACTAGAATACTATACAAATCGTCTGCGGCATTTCTACAATGTAAAAACAGGGGCAATTTCTCGCTCAACTTTAGTTGGAGTTCGAAGTATCTTTTTTGAACATCTTTGTCACAAAATTGTATTCTATCATAATCCAAGCCACATTCGCTGATAGCAACCACTTTGTTTTTTCCTAGCGTTATAAGGTCATTCGGTTTCTCTAGGTAATGGTTCGGATCTTGTCCATCTTTCTCAAACTCCCTACATCTTGTTGGATGGCAGCCCACCGTAGTGTACAATCTATCGTTATCTTGGGCAATCTCGATAGCCTTTTTGCTTTCTTCCAAATTGCCACCAGTTACAATGATTTTGCTCAACCCAGCATCCCAGCTCCCATGTAGAACTTGGTGCAAGTCTGGCTCATATTTTTTGGTACCACTGTATACCCCAGAATACATTGCGTCTGTGAGATTCGCTCCAATATCTATAAACCTTCGCATTGTTTTCATTTCTTGTGAATTAAATCTGAAATCTCTGAAACAACTCTAACCTCTAACTGAACTAACTAAACATAGGTCCGCAAATACTTCGTTTTCGAGATAAAGAAATCTTTTTTTTTTTTCGTGAATATTTTTGAAATGCTTGTAACCTTTTTTGATGAAATGTGACAGTGTTATTAATTGAGTGTAGTAAGGGTCCAATTCAACCCCAACTAGATCAGATCAGAATTATCATATCCAGTGGAACCATAACCAATATTTTTGACATAAAAAATGTGCGCCAAGGGTTTTTCGCAGTTTTAGTATTTGTTTCACATTGAGCAAATGAAATTACAACTTTTTGGTGTCTAGAATTTTTTTCGTATCTTGCTTTGTCCATGGGAAAACATAATTTGTTAAATTGTTGTTGTTAAAATTGTTTTTTCCGTTAACCAGCTGTCGTCCCCTTACGAACGGCAGCCCTCAAAAGTAGAAACTTGTGCGAGCCAAGGATTAACGAGGTCTTACCTTTTAACGTGCGATTCCTAGCACTTTCTCGGGCCATCAGATAAAAATCTGAAGTCGCTGAGGATTCGAACCTAGCCGACCAGCAGTCAATGGTTTTGAACGCTTCAGTCTCAACCACTGATCTACTTGACCCTAATGAAGAAATATATCTACTAAACCATCAAAAACTGGGGTGTACCTGCTTGTTTTGATCTTGATAAAAATTCATAAGACTAATTATTGATGTGTGAAAAAATCAAAGGTATACCCCAGTTTTTGATGGTGTAGTAATTATAGTTTTTCTTCGTTTTCCCAAGTATGTACAATAAAGTGATTTTTATGTTTTTTCTCAAAAACAAAGCAGAGTACGAAAAAACTTCTAGATGTAAAAAAAATTGTAGTTTTGGTTGCTCAATGTGAAACAAATATAGAAACGGCAAGAAACCAGTGGCGCACATTTTTTCTCTTAAATTAGCCTCTTACTACCTCAAATAACACTGCCAAATTTCAACAAAATTGATTGAAGGGTTTTTAAGATTTCAACGAAAAAACGATTTCTTTTAAAAATGTTGACACCCTCTATCTCGAAAACGAAGCATTATCAGACATATATTTATATGAACTTTTCGTCTTAGAATCAATCAAAGAATAACTTCTACAAGTTTGGTCACGTACTTACATAACACCCTGTATAACTCGTCAAAAAAAATTTCGTGGAAAATAAAAAATTACCTTTGACAAAAAGTAGCAACAGTAGGGGAACGTGTTGGTGCGCCGCCTATTCTTGAAAAGTTTATGCTTGTCAGGAGGAACTGAAACATACCAGGGCTCTAGTTAGCTTTTATATTTGGTTTTGATAGTCAAACTACCATGAGAAATTATTCCCAATATATCACTGTAAACATTTCTATTTACATAGTTGCAAGAATAATCAGTCATATTGACGTAAGTGCATATCTGAGAAATTCGTCTTAATAGCTCCAATAGCTCTAACTAAAAATATTCATAACTGCGCAAGGATTATTCTTTGTGAGCGATTCTTATTGTTTAGAAAACGTACGAAAATAATTTGTTGGTTCCAACAATGTGCATGAATAAAAACTTGGCAGAGAAATGCATGCAAAATTTCCGTGAAGAATTGCTATTACCGGCTCAAGGTCGTTGGGTAAAGATACATTTTATCATTATTGATTTGAATCGACATTTTTCCCGAAAAAACTATCGGAAAAATGATTACGAACTCCGTAGCCTAAATATCTTATAATCCATACAAATTCGAGCAAAAAGTGAAGAATGAATTGGAGCACTCTGAAACTCGGCACATATGACATCTCGACATCATGTATTATTAAAAAAAAATTGTTTACCAGGGGTGGAACCTAAAAAAAAATCCATTTAAAAAAAATATTATATTTTTTGTTGTTATTTCAGAAAATATAATATTTATCAAAAAACGATTTCGATAGGTTGAGAGATAATTCAATTCTCCACAAGAATGATTTCCAGTAATACCTTATGAAATACGCTAGTTTTCTCAGAAAACGTGGTTTAACGCCGACATCACATTTCATGCTCGCGCTAACCCGCCACTGCCGAAAATTAGATTTGTCATAAATTTGCTACAAATTATAGTAGAAGGAAAAGAAAAGTTGCATATCGTTCCTGAAGACTCCTACTTCCTCATGCAACTATAACATGTGAGTATCTGAGTACCTAAAATGTGTTTTGTTCCACTTCACATAACCCTTCTACGATATTTACGCAGGATCCGAAAGTTATGGATATTTTAGTTGATGTGAAATAATTATAGTGGATCAAGAATCAGTACCCTCTTTGGACCATATGCAACGATTTAAGACTAGTGAGACAAGTCTCACTTATATATGCCAAAGGAAAAAGTGGGTTTTACTCCTGCCTCAGTTTTCAACAACCATAATCCCGGCAATTTCTTCAGTAAATTTTGAAAATAATCGCTCATACACATCCTACATAAAAAATCAAGTATATGATTTCAAGCTTGAGGTTTGCACTTCACAATAGTGTTATTGAATATATATATACAGTGTGACCCATTTAAGGTGGATATCTGGTAATGGAAATAGTTTTATAAAAACACATTTCTTAGAAAAACCAAATGAATTACAAATTAATGATACAGATATTCTGGTTAGTTTTAATGTTGAAAACTTGTTCACAAATGTGCCAATTAAAAAAACTCTAGAAATTGTCAAAACTAAATTAGAAAGAGACATATCATTGAATACTAGAACAAAATTGAATGTCGATTCTATTATTGAACTCATAAAACTCTGTACTGAAAAAACATATTTCCAATTTAAAGATGAATTTTATCAACAAGCATTTGGTATGGCAATGGGTTCTCCATTATCACCCATTTTGAGTAATATATTCATGGAATATTTTGAAGAATTTTTCGTTGAAACGTACCAGAATGGACCCAGAGTATGGTGGAGGTATGTTGATGATGTGTTTGCTGTTTGGAATCAGAGTAGAGATGACTTGAAAGTGTTCTTAGATTACATTAATAAACAACAACCAACGATAACATTCACATTAGAAACAGAAAAAGATGATGAACTTCCTTTCTTAGATGTTTTGATAAAAAAATCAACATCTCGAGTCAACACAACTGTTTATAGAAAATGAGGCAGGAGTAAAACAAAGTCTTTTTTTGTTTAAGTTTTTTTTGTTTAAGTGGGACCTGTCACGCTACTTTAAAATTGTTGCATATAGTCCAAAGAGGGTATGAGTTGCTGCTTCAGTAGAATAATTCCATATTTACTAAATTATTCATGATTTTCATATCATCCGCAAACATTTCAATGAATTACCACAAAACACATTCTAGGTACTCAAATACTCGCATATTATATTTGCATGAAAAGGTAGGTGTCTTCAGACACGATATAAACTTTTCCTTCTTCTTCTCCGATCATTTTTAGCAGAGTTATGACCAATAAAATATTCGGCTCCGCCAGATCTTTCAGCGGCGGTAAAGGTGAACCTGAAATTTGATGTCGACGTTTTCTGTGAAAACGAGCGCATTTCATAAGAAATTACTATAAATAATTTTTGTGGAAAATTCAATTGTTTATCACCCTGTTGAGGTCTTTTTCCGATATATACTTTCCAAGATTACAGCAAAAAACTATGTATATGTTTTTAAACAAAATTTTAAAAAATGTTTCACCCCTAGAATTTTGGTAAACAATTTTTTTTTCGTGTTAATAATGGTTCCAACTACTAGCATACCAAGTTTGGTGGTGCTACAATCGATTTTTGTCTCAAAACCCAATCGTACTGGATTATAGGTACTTCGTAAATTTGGTAGAGTAATTCGAGATTGAATAACATGCAATTTTTCCATAAATTTTAGGTTATTTCTGATTCGAAGAAGTGAACGACAAATATGAATTTTTATACATTTTTGTTTGAAGAGTCCTAGTTGAGTGATAGTGGTACGAGTTGTCACTTATACCAACAGGATATTGCGTTATTTCGTATTTGATATCATCATAATTCTGAAGTTGAGTATGTTTTCAATAGAAATCAACCACTGCCCACTACAACCGTTGACTTACCTATACATATGTATATTACGTTAGATACTTTGCAAAGCTTGGCTATGGATGAATCAGATAAACCGTTTATTTATTTCCAGTAATTTCCGCTGATACCTTAAAAAACCCAACATAGGCCCGATGCTATTTAAACACCATATTCAGTGAACCGAAGACAACTGTGTTTATAAACATTCACCTCCTATCTCTGTTGTTTTGAAAGGTACGTTATACAGAATGTGCCAAACTACCGGAGTTTGGTACATTCTGTACCAAGAAATTGAATATATTGTGATTCCAGTTTGTAATTTGAAGAATAAGTGTGAATAACTGAAACCTTCAATTTTGCACCATTTCAGAAATGTTACAAAAAAATTGATTAGTACCTATACCATGTGTATACCAAAATATCCCCAATTATGAATTAAAGAAATATTTCCAAAGAGCTAAAATTTTACTAACTGAAGTAATTTAAGTCTTTTTATTCCGAATATTGATGTAGGTACGTAAAAAATCGAAACCTTCACCGGCTAGGTACCTAATTACCGAAACATTTCATTTTAGCATCTTAACAAAAAACAAAAACAAATTATTGATATATGGAATATGTGTTTCTTTCAGTAACATTTCGAAATCAGTAAAATTTTGATAGAATACCCTCCTTCAATAATTGAAATACTCCAAAAGGACTCCAATTGCGAATGATCGTAACATTTTTTACCATCATCGTGAATGATTATATCTACTTATTATTTCCCTTATCTGTCAAAAAACCGCTCTCTTTCCTTTGCGTATGGACCTTTTAAAAGTCGTGGGCACAAAGCTCTGAATGTATCTCTAAACCTCGAAAACTTCATCTTCTGGTCACAAGATGGAGAAGCCTAAACTCCGTTATATCGTGTGAAATCAGAGTAAACAAATATAACTGGAGAGATGTGATTTGTAACGATTCGGAGTATTCGGACGAGGAACTGATGGCCTAAAAACTGTCTAGATTGACCCATCCTCTTTTTGTTTCTGTTAGAAATGAGGGTGTCAAAATAGATTTTTCTGTTTGCAATTTAGTTTGAATCACAGTGTTTCTTCTGTAGTCAACTATTTCTGAAACATTACCAGAATATTTGTGTTTGAAACATTCCCTGGATGTTTCTATGTATGTTTTTCAAATATTTAGTAATGTTTCACATAAATGCAATGCAGAATTACTTCAGAAATATATCTGAAACATTCAAATGGCTGTTATGTTTTGAAAAATGTATATTATGAAACAAACCTGGAATATGCCCATAATGTTCCAAAATATGAACTCATGCAAAGTTTTCTTCGGAACCTCTCTGAGGTCAGACATTTTTGGATTTAGAAATATCCCTGAAACATCAACGCAATATTCAGTGGAATGTTTCAAATTGTACAGAAGTAAGTAGAGGATCCTGAAACCTTTCAATAACAATAAAATATTTAAAATATTTATTGTCGCATCATCAACTAATTAAGATGTCTCTCGAATGTTTCTGAAATAGTCACGAAACATTACTAATGAAAAGTTTCCTTGAAACGTCTCTGAGGGCGGACATCTTTATTTTTAATATATACCTGAAAGAAAATGGCAACATAAGTTGGAATGTTTCAAGTACACAGATTATGTTTCAGAAATATTTCTGAAATCGAAAAATGTTTACTGAGTAATACCAAAGTCATGTACGCCAAAATTCCCCAGCGATTTCCCCCTCGGGGCTAACCCCTCTCAAGGTTACGGCCTGGTTATAAATCGATATTATACTAGTTTTCAGTTACCATTTGGAGCTCACTGAAATAGTAAAAAATATTACGCTAAAACCGTGTCAAATCGGTAGTATAATTTTTCTGTAATCGTTACAATTAATGACACCATTAAAATTGGATGTTATTGAGTACAGATTCAGCCTGAAGGATATTTTGAAAATAAAAATGAGTTATTGAAGCTACCGAAAGCGTTTGCATCCAGACAGCTTGACTCTAGATTATTAACGAGTTTGAGAAGGATGACGTCAATGTTGTGACAAATGTGAATTAATTATTATGGTCAGGTGGTAAAACTTCCAGAAAGTTGTTTCTCTCCTGTTTCATCTAAACATATAAATTTCAATCTGCCGGTTTTAATGCCGAACTTCTGATACAGCTGTTTTATAGCGATGCAACAAAAAACATTCCGAACAGAGCAACAAATATTTCGGAGAAATCTGCAGTTCCGAGATTTTCTTGATTATCAACATTTCGTTGAAGCCGTTATCAGCGATTTGAGATGAAATCTGAAATAATTTTTCCTACTAGCGTGCGCGAAGTAGTACTTTTCTGCGTGCATGTTAATTGATATGAGGCTCGTAGGATTTTTTTTAATTGCTGCACCTTTTTACCTATTTCCCGACCAAAATTTCAGAAAATCCCCACTACTAACCCAAAAAAAAAACCTCATTTATCGAGGGTAATATAATAAGATCAAGTTTATTATAAATTTTTCATTTTCAACGAAAACGATTTTGTTTGAAAATTTATTGAGTGGAATTCGGAGATTTATGTTCTGAATAAAACCCGAGAGCTTTTGAGCCCAAGGGTTTTATCATAAAGTTCACTTTATGGCCCGCGCGGGCATAAAGAGAAATACTTTTTTGTTTAACTTTCTTTTCATATTCCATTTCGTAAGCTTCTTTTCCAACAGATTCTCAGTTGCTTTCTTTGCTTTTTCAATAATTTCGTCAGGAATTCCAAAATCTTCGTTCATTTTGACTTCCAAATTCGACACATACATATATTATTGTGATTTTATGACATTTACGTTTGTCAACATTCACCTAGCAACGATAGTGTCTACTATGATAAAATGGCAATGTTATTAATTCAAACCGGATTTTTTTTATAAAAATGTCATATTTCGGGTATTTTTTAAAGAGAGGCCGTAATATTTGATTCCAAATATATCTGATATCCAGTAATATCGAATATGTTCTCCAAAATGTTTATAACGAGGCTCAGCGAGCTGCAATGAGGAAAAACGGAGGAATTTTAATGATATATCCTCAGAGATAACAATTGTGATCACTGTTAGTGTCATTTTCATATGATATGTCATTTATATCCACAGATTTCGATAATCTGACAATGGGGTGACATTTTCCTTAGAATGGCTCGAAATTGATGATAGCATCTCACAGCCAAACGAATCCGTGAAAATGTCTGCATCTTTTCTAGTTCTGTGTTTTCATTTTTGGGTATTAGGTATGTTATTTCCTTTTTCTACGTTCATGAAAAAAACAAAACTTGATTAAACTAAGTTTGGTGGAAAAACTGTCCCTTTATTGCACTCATCTGTCATTCTACTATAGCGTTCTGTCATCATGACAGACATAAACTTTCAAATCGACGCCAAATTTAACCCATTTTCTGTGAGATTGTATTACGTTTTAAATAGTTGCCTGTTTCATCATATTCATTATATAATGGACTATGAAATTACTAGAAAATGCAATTTGTTAAAAATAAAATTATTTCCTTCGAATATCATCTGAATTACACATACTGTTTTTGAATTACTTCTAGTAGATAGATTTAAACAAACAATGTCTTCCTTACAGTTTATTGCCACCTAAATGAAACATTTTCTGGTTTTTGCATGAACGTAGAAAACATATTGTATGAAACTCGTGAGCAAAAAGAGTTTATTGCACTCGACGTGAAATTGTCCAACGAGGCCATCGGGCCGAGTTGAAATATAAAAAAATATACTGGATGTCCCATTTAAAAATATCACCAAAGTCATTTTTACTCAAATACAGATAACCCTATATATTTTGTCCGAATAACTTGAAATTTGACGGGTGTTCATAATTCCGGTGAAAATGCATTAGATTAGGAAAATTTTGTTAGAGAAAAATAAAAAATGGCGGCTCCAGTATGGCGGATTAATTTTGTGATTATGGTTCCATTCGATTCTATCTTGGTATGTGGTATGTGGGAGTTTTTGGAGTCGGAGATTATGAATTTATCGTCAAATTTCATAAATTCAATATGACGGCTCCAATATGGCGGACAAGTTCCATTATTATGGCCAATTCGATTCTAAATTGTTATGTGTGGGTTCTTGAGATTATGATTCTATTGTCACTATTCATGAATTCAATATGGCGGACGACATTTGTGATTTTGGTTTGATTCTATTCAAAATCGGTACGTGGGGGTTTTTGAGGTCGGATAATATGAATTTTTTTGTCAAAATTCATGAATTAAATATGGCAGCTTCAATATGGCGAACGAGTTCGGTCATTTTGGTCCGATTCGATGAAAATTTGGTATATGGGGGTTTTAGGGGTCGGGATTATGAATTCATGGATTCAATATGGTGGCACCAAGATGGCGGACAAGTTTTGTAATTATGGTCTGAATCTCTTCAAAATTGGTATGTGGGAGTATTTGGGATAGAAGATTATGGATGTTTTGCTAAAATTCCCAAATTGTAGATGATGGCTTCAGAATGGCTGACGAGTAAATATTTATTCAGATGGCCTTCTCAATCAAGAGCTAGATAGCTCAAAAGTCACAGAAAACAGGCTTTGTAATAACCATTCTTTATCAGAAATCTATAGATTAATGCGTGCTAACTGAATAGCAGAAAATAAAATATTAATGAAAAAAACTCTGCAAAGCTAAGCTTTCATTCCAATCTACTAAGAAGTAAATAATAATTTCTTCAGATGTGTTGTTCTGTGAGTTGCGCGGCAAGCCTTTGAATCTGTAACTCACAGAATATCCTACATTACACATATAAAGAAATTATTTGTTACTTTTTAGTGTATTTGAATAAAATTTTAATAAAAGCTTTCCTTATTATTATAGTACGTGCAATAAATGAACTCAAGGAGAGTAAGAGCCATCCGAGCTGAACCCTTTTTTCCCTCTCTGGAATATAAAATATCCACATCCTTATTGTGGAGTTGTTCTTATGATAAAATTATCCTGTTTATAAGACAAAACGATAACTTTCCCAATTAAGACCACGACAGAATTTTATCACTTCTCATGTCATCATAATTTTTGATGAAAATAAAAACGAGCCCGCACGTGACTATTATTTTATAAAAATAGAGATATTGGACTTTCTTTGATGATATAAATATAATATTTATATTACCACGTGTCTTGTTAAGTGAAAACCAGAGCGGTGATTTTTTTAGAAAAAGAAAAATGATTATTGGTCGCTCAAATACATATTTCAATCGAGTTGAAGGAACTCGATTATATTTTGAATGATTTCTCTCGAATTCCCTGGCAATCATTAATTCATTAGCTCATGTTTCTTCGAGAATTTTTGCCGGAGAGTATCAAATAAATGAAATAGTAAGCTCGACAATGTCGAAGTACCCTTCTCTCCAAATATTTCCACCATGTGGAAAATATGAGGCAAACATCTGACAGAAAACAACTACTTTCCTGGCTAATAGCACGACGGACATTGAATTACATCTGACAGATATTTGTGCAACGTTCTCCCAAAAAGACCCAGTTGCAATTGCTTAATGTAATTATACAGCAAATTATCCTTCATTTGGATGGGAAAGACCACCTGTAGACGCGTTTCGCGGTTCTTGCCGCTCGTCAGTGACATGGTAGGTCAGAGAATATTGAGTCGTCTCTTGAAAGAACGTTGCACAAATATCTGTCAGATATAATTCAATGTCTATCGTGGTATTAGCCAGGGAAGTAGTTGTTTTCTGTCAGATGTTTGCCTAATATTTTCCACATGGTGGAAAAATTTGGAGAGAAGGGTAATTGGAGCCAAACGCGAGTGCCATCTAGCGTAATTATTTGCTAACATGAATACGTGACGTCATTTTAGTGCTGTACTGATGCGCCCACTATAAGACATGTGGACATTGAGAGAAGGTTTCTACAAACAAAACACTTCCTAAAGTTTCCTTCTTTGCAATTTCAACACATCTTCATACATGTTTATACCATTTATTTTAAAGCAGTGGAAGCAGAGTTGGACTTACCTAATGATCATGAAGAAGTTTCGAGAGCTATTTTGTTTGGACTTTTTATTGGATATTTTTCAGTCGAGCAAATTGTCTCTGTTAATTAATGAAAGTACAGTTTATTTCAGGATTGAGTGACTATTTTTGAACTTACACAGTTCTTTTTGCAAAAGAACCTCAACACGGATAAGTTGCACACAAACCTAACCTGAGCAAGCTAACCTGGTCATCAAATATCACTAGATTCTTCAGTAGGTTCAGCGATGTCTTGTACTGTCTCTGGGATATATTGTAAAGTATTACTAGTTTACACAAGGGCACAGGGTACTGCGACGTAGTGTAGCCAAGTACATCTTTGAAGAAATATATAAATATAAGGGATTGGAATTCACAGATTCGCATAACTAAACTGGTAGCCGCGAGCAATAACGCAAGCAAATAAGTATAGCTTTTGTAAATATGCTTCTGGATGAGTTTACTGCAAATGTATCATCACAGGCACGGATCCAAAGAAGAGTCACTCATGAAAGATTTCAAGAGATTTTTTAATATTGATATCTAGAAAAAAAAATTATTATAATTAAGTAAGACCACTGTAGTCGATGGCTTGAAAAAATAATGAAGTGACAAATTTAATATTTCCTATTTCATACGGAGGAGGTTCGTTTTATGTAAAAATGACTCATGAATAATAATATGAAGTATTTTTTCTGAAATACACCTAAAAATATAATCTGAGAAAGCTGTTTAAAATGACATGAAAGGTGTTAACGAATACGAAGTCTAAAATCAAGATTATTAGTTCACATATATGATACGTGTGATGTTATTTGCTTAGGTTATCTTAAAATGTGGTTCAGGCGAACCTGTTAGCTTGATTCGATATTCTGGCACCATACCTGTTTTCGAGGTTAGAAAGGGGTGATTGAAGATGAGGGCTGTTTAGAAATATCAATCTGAAATTAATTAAAGGCGATTACTTTGCAATAATGTTCAGTTGTAACGAGCTAACTTTAAAATGATTTAAATTAAATTCCACCTAATAACTATACTAAAAAGTCAAAGGTGACATTTATATATTCCTGCCATCATTTACCACTGTCCAAATTGCTTTTAATTATCAGTTATATATTTAATCACTTTACAAAATCCAAAACACAATATGACACAACAGAATACATACTAACACATCTACTGAATCCACATTTCAAACTAACAACTGAATCACCACACCCCAAATATACCTACCTATTTTACGGTGTGGCCCTAATTATAGCGGATACGGTGCATGAATCATCAGAAGAAATAATTTCTTGAATTGAACCATATTTCTAATTTTATTGCAGTCATTGGTGCCACCTACCTACTCTATTTACAATTCATCACATGATCCGCCATCTACTTTACGGAAATTCAACGTGACTGCCAAATTTCGTATTCTGCCATTCAAGTTGCGACATAACTTGGATGCGAACACCACTGACGCCATCTACATGTCGCCTCCATTTGAATGCAATATTAATCCCATAAGGTTGACCAACTATCCTCCTTATATTTAAACAATGCTTCGACATTGTCGATTGTACTATTTCATTTATTTGATACTCTACCGAGGATTGCTTATTGGTTTCCCCACGAGTGGCGCTGCGACTGCCTTTTACTATAAGTCGCTGCTTCATTCGTGAGGAAATATCAGTTATACAGTGGATTATAATTCCTTGGGCTGGGGCAGGACGACACTAATGTTGTCCGACCCATCCTGTCACTGACGAGCGGCAAGAACTGCGAAACGCGTCTGCAGGTGGTCTTCCCCAGCCAAATGAAGGATAATTTGCTGTATAATTACAATAAGCAATTGCAACTGGGTCTTCTTGGAAGAACGTTGCACAAATATCTGTAAGATGTAATTCAATTTCCGTCGTGGTATTAGCATGGGAAGTAGTTGTTTTATGTCAGATGTTCACCTCATATTATCCACATGGTGGAATGCCTCATATTTTCCACATGGTGGAAATATTTGGAGAGAAGGGTACTTCGACATTGTCGATTTTACTATTTCATTTACAAGTTTTACTGGTGATTTTAGGAAAACTTACTTCCAAAAATCAAGAGATCAACTGGATCATTGGTGAGTGACTTGCATAGATTTGAAAGGGTAAGAAATTGAGACACGTTTGCTATTGAAAATATAAAAGAATTAATTCATTTAGTGGAGAGGCAGAAGGGCAAAATTACAAAGTTGGCTAACCCCGAAATGTAACCAGCAACCACTATGCTAGATTTCATAATACAGTTATATAGATGATATTTCGGCCGGTGGTCACTGTGTATGAGTGGGACATTCTTCTCTGGACGCCAGTTTGGAAAATGGCGGAAGCAAATATTTGATTATTCGTACTTTGGAAACCACTCAACCTAAAAACTTGATCTTGGTGTCAAATTATACGTTTTTGGGGTCAAGGAATTCAAAAAATTCAATAAATCATTCATTTATACAACCCATCTTCTATTTTTAAAAATGGTGATCCATATATGGCATTACATCAACTATTATTTCTTCATTTTTCAACTAATACATTCTTTCTTCATTGAAGAAAATATAAGAATGATATTTCTCCTTACTCAAACATGAAAACCACAATAACATATAATTTTTATACTTTTTCTCAAACATGAAAACAAAAAATGAAAACGTCCTTTTTGCGTGGCCTAACTTTCCTGTGTGATATAATAGAAATAAGAAACTCACACAGTTTCGTCGTCATCATCCTGGTTTGAATATATATTCTTACACTGCTCAAGAGAACACCCGCAAACACTTTGAGACATGGTAGCTTGTTTACTGTACACACATAATTGAACCGAGCCCAGTCTGTAGTACATCCGCACTGCACGAGCTGCTTGTATTCAGGTGGAAATGGATCTTTTCCCATCAATTTAGGTTTTATTTCACCATTTTCCTCGTACCATCCGCAATCAAGTAAATCAGGCAACAATGGCTTAGCCTCCAGTGCTTTTTTCCACACAAATGCTTGGTAATGTGCACGCTGGATGTGTAGTTTCAATGAAGCATATGTAGGAGGAATTATTTCTGGTAATTTTTTCCCAATCTGTAATCCCCGAAGTTCATTTATTCATTTTGGAGTTTCTGCATTATGTAGAGAACGCGAGTAAATGCTAATGAAAAAATCTTCAGCCGATTTGATTGCATTATCCGACAATGTTTCAACACCAATTTCGGCAAGCATTTTAGGGTTTTTCAGATAAACTGCCCATGCAGTCTTTTTGCCAATGCCATTTGGCTGACTGGTTGTGTCACATCCAGTAATCGAGTGAAAACCAATAATAGATTCTCGCACATCAGATGGTATGCCTAAGAATATTTTGTGCACAGGGACGAATATTTTATGTGATGATGTTCCTTTGGACATCCATACTTCGTCTGCGTGAATATCATGTTCACATGTTCACTAACATAACTAGTACATCTGTATCTGTGTATTGCACAACGATTCGACTATATCCATTATCACTTGCATCCTTTGCATGAAGCAAAATCCTCGTATCAGCTTCTTCGCGGTTTGCAAGTTATAAACCTGATATAAGATGTGGAGGTAGTCTTATCACACTGTTCATAACCACCTGCTGTCACCACAACATGATTTGGCTATAATTTCTCAGAGGATAAATCCATTAACTGATTTGAGAGGAAGTGAGTTAGTGCTTTTTTATTTTCAAGAAGATTAATGAATCAATCCATTCCAATTATTTGGCAAAGGGACATTTCTATCCAGAGAAGAATGTCCCACTCATACACAGTGACCACCGGCCGAAATCATCATCTATATAACTGTATTATGAAATCTAGCAGAGTAGTTGCTGGTTACATTTCGGGGTGAGCCAACTTTGTAATTTTGCATCCTTTATTAAGTGTGCCTTCCCACTAATTGCCATGACAATGGACAGCTCAGAAGTTCAGAATAGATGGTCGCCATTTGAATTAAGTTCCTACTAAAGTGACTGCAATCGTGGTATTCCTTTCCAAAATTATGGAGTGATGAAAGAGTATGCGATATGATGAGACATAAATAATTTGAATATAATTCTGAAGTGCTTGGTTTGTTTTGATACAATCAGATTGATTATACCATCCTGTCAGCCAATCGTCATGAGAAAACATTTCAAATCGACCAATGACATCAAAATTATACCCATCATTTGTTAGTAGCAAATTACAGCGACAATTTCACTCACTATATGAAAGTCGCGTCTCCTGCGATATGAGGACCAATCAGAATGGGATTTCGCGAAAGTACACGCTTCCTTTCGCTTCCTTTCTTTCCAATCCGACCACGTCGTCAAGTCAACCACAAATATAAACAGCAATGATCTTGTAATCTAATATGACATAAACGTCAGGTTGACAGACTTCATGTTTATTATTCATTAGTTGCAACCATTGAAGAATTCACTTTGTTTACTAGATCAAATTTCAAATAATAACTTGGTTGGTTCGTGAAATTATCTCAATAAATACGACTCGTGCTCACAATACAATCGATAATTCTGTCAGAAATCAACGAGATCAAATTGCTTGGTAACACCACGAGTCCCGTAGGGACTGCGACCACTCGTGGTATTACCCCCGAAAATTTACATCGTATGTTGAAAATCCCATATGAAGCGGGACATTTTCGATCAATTACAGCGACTATTTCACTCACAGATGGCTGCACCTATGAAATTACGTGGTTGAAATCACATGACATGCAATATGAGCGGATATTCAGGAGTAATACTACGAGTGAATGAATTATCGCGATAAGTCTGTCGATTCATTTCTGAACGAAACTGAATTGCTTTCTCAAAACAAATCAGTTGAGTTCAGAAATAAAAGACAGACTTATGAGATCAGAATTGAAAGACAGCTGGTGTTATCGCGATAAGACGAGTTGTGTTTGGTTTTCGATTGGTCAGATTAGGTAAGAATTTTAAGATGAGTGAAATAGTCAAGTAAACACGATAATTTAGGTAAACACGCGGATATTTACGTAAACAAACAAAGAAAAGTGCCAAGTTTGACAAAACTAAAAAGTGAACACTCGTTTTCGGTTATTTCCTACTACGTGTTAGTGAATATGTAAGCTAATCCATTAAAAAAAAAACAAAAAGGAGTAAAGAGTCTACCTGGAGAGAATCTATGTTTTTTTTAAGCGTATATGAACTTGAATATGAATGATTTTACGATGTTTATGAAATAGTCTTCCCAAATATCACTCGACCATGACAAATAGAGACTATGAAAAACACCGAAAAGGGGTAGAGGGTCTGGAGAAAATGTATGTCTTTTTTGAAGCCTATTTGAAGGTGTGTATGAATTATTTCACGCTGTTCATGAAATAGTCTTCCTAAATATCACTCGACCATGACAAATAGATACTACTATTTTCTTTAATAAATTAAAATTTCAAGAGCTCTCCTCCTTCGGAAACGGACTCTTTCGACAAAATATGAGAATGAACTCATGCAGTTTTTAGACATCATGCTTTCATGGAAAATCATCGATAAATTTGATGCACTTGTGTAGCATAATCTCAACGTGAAATAATTTTCGCGTAAAGCAAAAAACCAACATTTTCATGAAGATACTTCGAAAGTAATAAGTACATGTGTTGAGTTAATGAAAAAATCAGTGGAGACTGCTTTAAAAGATTCTCTTAAAACAACTGATGATATCGAAATGGTGGGGAAAAAAGATTTTTGGTTGAAGTCAACACTCAAAATTATGAAGAGGATGTAATCCTGAAAAATATTATTCGGAGAGATGATAATAATGTATATCATCAATATCATCCACAAAAGATACATCCAAGCTCAAAGAACCAAAATTAAATTGAAACATATAGGTGAAAAAAAAATTTTAAGACAAATTTTGAATCCGTGATAATCGATCATTCAGCTCGGTACATATCTGAACCTACGTCAAATGAGATTTTATTAAGTGAGATTTTTTCTTTTTGAATGTACTGTTTGAAAGGTTACCATTTATGAGACGCAGCGTATGTGATATGATAAGGAGATCTAGAAAAATAGTTAGTCTCAATAATTCACCAGGCAACATTTAATAGTTTGTGATTCTGTTTATTGCAAAATTTCCTAGACGATTTCCTTCCTCATATTTTTCTGTCTGGATGAGCCGGCTCATAAAATAATAAACATGATTCGTACCAATTATCAACGAAATTAAATAGACCACAAACTTCATGTTGACTCATTTCAAAAATAGATTGTCAATAACAGATATATATCTTTGGCAATTTGTCAGTGAATCTGAAACTCCCTCGTGTGTTTGGATGTCTCGTAGCTCATTATACTGTTACATTCATAGTCTCTGAGTGACATATGTACTGGTTATTTTTGTGCGCACCAGAGATATGATGGTATCCAAGTTTTGACTAAATATTGTTCAATGATTTTTTTTTATGGTTGTAGACGATGTAGTAACTGTACTTGTACTGCGGAATTCCATCGTCTTAATGGTTGAAATATTTCTACTTCTTTCAATTTTTTCACTACGTTTCAATTGCTTGAATCTGCAATCGTCTTCAGGTGAATACTGACAAATTTAGAATCTACACGATGTTTTATTGGTCTGCCGGTAATTACGATAATCATGTTGTAATTACGCGCGGTCTTGTGGCGCATGTGCTTTCGCGCTACTCCCTCCAAAACGGTCATAAGCGATTTTTAATTTCCACGTTCGGTTGACTGAAGGCACCATTGACTTCGATGTAGGCGGTTTCAATAAATCTGCGCTTGAACCAGTGTTCTTCTCTATGAAGAACATTAGCCTCGTCCCAAAGAATTCGATGGTGCTCTGTCCATGCGTGGTCGGCAATTCCCGATTTAGATGTTTTCCCCCGTTAATTCCACTTTTTGTGTTCAGCTGTTCTTACAGATAATGGCCGCTTGGTCTCTCCGATATAGGAATCTCCACATTCACATGGGACTTCGTAAATACAGTTTTTGCTGGATTCTGTTTTGTTCTCTGGTATCGTCTTGGTGAGGAAGCTTCGTTTTAAGTACTACCAGATTGAAAGAAACTCTTGATGTTGTATTTGCTTTCGATCCTTTTGATCTTCTCGGAGATACCCCTAATGTAGGGGAAGACGACATGCCGACAAGCCATTGAGACCAACCACCAGTTTCCGCAACTCACCGACCTATGATCTGGCGAAATGCCTACTACCGATACTACAACCCTCACAGTGCAAATCAGTTCTTTCGTCAAACACTTTGTAGAAATTATCAAAGATGTTGAACTTGGACCTGAATATCGTTTCATCAGCTTTGACGTGGAGAGCCTTTATACCAATGTCCCCATAGAAGAATCCCTCGCCATCAAGAGGAAACTAGAAAAAAACATCTAGCTTCAAAAAAGGACTATCCTTCCCGTACAACCGATATTGGAACTACTGCAGTGCTGCCTTCAATGAAATGGAATGGTTCAAGGAATTAGCTATCAGAGAGGCTGAATACCAACCAAAACTATGGCTAAGAAGATACGCTGACGACACATTCATCATATGGAACCACGGAGATGAACACCTTGAGAATTTCTTCTCAAGAATGAATAACACCAGGAATTCAATCAAGTTCACGATGGAAAAGGAAACGAACAGTACCTTGTCTTTTCTTGATGTGAAAGCTGAAAGAAAAGACACTGCTATCATGACCTCTGTTTACAGGAAAAAGACACACACACTGGACAGTACCTCAACTACGGCTCCAATCAACCGAATTCCACGAAGAGGGGCATTGTAAGAACGCTGATGGAGAGAGATGTTTGTATTTGCAAAAACCAGCAGTCTTTGGATCCGGAAATAAACCACATAAAAAAAACGCCAAACCGGGTACCCCGAGAAACTCATAGGGGTTAGAAACAACTCAAAAAGACCAAGACGGTCTGACCACAAAATCTCGTTCTTGTCCTTCCCTACATCAGGGGTATCTCCGAAAAGATAAAATGGATCGGAAACAAATACACCATCAAGAGTTGCTTTCAATCCGGCAGTACTTTAAGAAGCTTCCTTACCAAGACGAAACCAGAGAACAAAACAGAATCCAGCAAAAACTGTATTCACGAGGTCCCATGTGAATGTGGATATTCCTATATCGGAAAGACCAAGCGGCCATTATCTGTAGGAATAGCTGAGCAAGTGGACTAAACGGGGGGAACCATCTAAATCGGAAATTGCCGACTACGCATGGACAGGGCACTATCGAATTCTTTGGGATGAGGCTACTGTTCTTCATAGAGAAGAACACCGGTTCAAGCGCAAATTTATTGAAACCACCTATATCGAAGTCAATAGTGCCTTCAGTCAACCGAGCGTAGAAATTAAAAACGTATAGAGGCCGCTAATGTACCGTTTTGGAGGGAGACTTAGCGCGAAAGCACGCGCTCAACAAGACCGCGCGTAATTACCGTAATTACCGGCAGACCTATTAGAGTACCAACAAACAATTTTTAGAAAAAGGGCCAAGCAGTGGCCTTATGGAAAAGTTGTCACAGGTTAATTTTTGTAAATTTTTAGTATTTTGTTTTTGATCTCCCAAACAAAGTTATTCATAGACTGAACTGTAACAATACTTTTCAAGATACAGGTTGTTGAATTGGAATGCCTTTGTTTTTTGGTGAAATTGCTCTCAGTAGAACATCTCAAATATGAATTTTTTTTTTGCGAGTAATATCACATACCCATAAATCATTAAGTTGAGACTGTCTTTTCATGAAGAATATTACTAGATACGGAGTAATTCGAACATTATTTGAAATTATAATCTCAATTCATCCTATAAAATGTTGATCGTTTGATTGTATCATAATTGACTTACGTAAAATCTTGTTATAGATATATCAAATAAACACCTTATTTCCTGTGACATTTTCTATATTTTTATTTTATATTCCCAGCTTGTTTACCTGATTAGGGATCATTTAAAATACTATTTGAAATTGAAATAGAGTATGAGCCAAACGCTATTAGGTGATGATGAAAATTACAAAAAATCATTCCTTTATAATTCATCCTGTTTGTGAAAACTTCGATGGATTGATCTTGCAATTTATCATCAATACTTTCACAATATTATTTTTATTTTTATTTATTATTATTATTTATTTATTATTATTAAAACTTTTGACTTTGCTATAACCAGTGTTTGAGATAGGTATACATTGGGACGAGCGCCAAACGTTTTCATGAAAGTAATGAAAAATATAATTTGTATACACCCTGTGAGACATTCAGCTTCGCGTCACTGGATAGTATCATGAAAGTCAGATTGGAGAAATGTGATTCCTTTTGCTCGCCACAGGTCTCGTGCGTGGCATCACACGTTAAAAGTTAAGGGCTGCGTCTTTCCTAGCTCACACAAGTCTCTAGAGGGTTGCTGTATAGGTGCAGCGGGTTGACGGAAATAACAATTATTATAACAACACTCAAATATTATAACAATTATGTCGGTACCCAGCGAGCACAAAAATATCTCGGATATTAAAAGTAAGACTTTTCGAAATATCAAACCTCCACTGTTTATACATGGATAGAACGTGTATATAACGGCAATTTTCTGCCGCACGGGGCTAATTTCAGGATGTTCCTGTGATATCACAAAGGGCATTTTTTCCTCGTTTTTTTCGTAGCCTTTTTAAAGACACAACATAACATTTTCGAAACTTTGTGTCTACATTGAATCACTGTTTATAAAACATTTTTAGAGATTTTCCTTCGGCATCACGAAAGGCATTTGAAGGGTATAATCACAAAACTGGAAATATTTTTGAAACAACAAACAATATTAGAATTTTGGCAGGAACAATATTGCCAGTGATAAAAACTATAAAAGGAAGTCTTTAGATACATCAATTGACTCCCTCGTATAGTGTAGTGAGACTATCTGTCTCCATCATTTTGATAACGAAGACAGATACAGTCTTCCAAACGTCAACGTTTTTCGAAATGGAGTAGTTTTTGGTTAATTTGAACTAATTTTTTTTCAGAGAGGCAAATTCAGTGTAGGGTACGTTACTGACAAAAATTAATTTCATTCAAGACCACAGTCTTGTGAACGCAGTAACTTATCGGGCAAATTCATTAATTTGCCCTTCTACACTTGTACAGACTTCCTTGGATAAACACTTTTTTCATTGTCAGATTGTGGAAGGTTAAATACCCTAACAAATTATGTCAAGCATGATGATTTTCTTTCCTTGCCAACACTCGAGTCAGTTAAAAAGCTGAATTTAAAAAAAAGAAAAGATAATTTTGCCGCCAGAAATTTATAATGTTCTTTTCATTTATTTTTCCTACGTTCATGCAAAAAACAAAACTTTATTGAACTATATTTGGTGGAAAAACTGTTTCTTTATTGCACTCGTCTGTCATTCTACTATAGCGTTCTGTCATCATGACAGACATAAACTTTCAAATCGACGCCAAATTTAGCCAATTTTCTGTGAGATTGTATTACGTTTTAAATAGTTGCATGTTTCATCATATTCATTATATAATGGACTATGAAATTACTCGAAAATGCAATTTGTTAAAAATAAAATTATTTCCTTCGAATATCATCTGAATTACACAAAATGTTTTTGAATTACTTTTAGCAGATATCTTTAAACAAACAATGTCTTCCTTACAGTTTAGTGCCACCTAAATGAAACATTTTCTGATTTTTGCATGAACGTAGAAAAAATATTGTATGAAACTCGTGCAAAAAGAGTTTAATGCATAAATAACTATTATAGTTACATTTTAATATCTGTCAAATTAAGAAACTTCAACAAAAATGCATTTTTGACCAACTGCATCAAACTTAGAAAACTGATGGTATAAATAGAAAAGGAAAGTAGGTAGGCGTCCACATGCACCTGCATATTCTGCCCCATGCCCCCATGCCCAATGCTGGCGCTCTCCGGTCCTGGTATGACCCATGCCATTTTGGTTCATTGAAACGAATGATTCTGGTTCATTTCATTGAAGAAATTCAGTTCAAGTGGTTGTACATCTATTTGTAATTGGCAGATATAATATGCGGTCTCAAGTTACTTCAAGAGGATTGGCTTGAACTTAATTATATTTCACAAAACGCAGTTTGCAACGCATCATTATTGGCAGATGATATAATAGACACAAAAAATAAACAAAGCTTGTGAGTACTAGCAAAACAAAGCTGCTCGAAACATTGAACAGCATAAATTATATAGTTCTTATTCGATACATAATAAATGAATGAACACTTGAGGAAGTGACTTTCAGCATGTCTTCAGTGATGGAAGAATTGATATTATTGGGAGGGTCGTGTAGCTCAGTGGTTGAGACTTTCTCGTTCGGCCCATTCCTTCTCCAGCGTCGCTGCTCAATATAGGATCCAAAATCATTTGGATAGGGAAATCATACCGTATTTAGCGGAAAATAAGATCGAGGTGAATCAGGCCAAGTCGGAGACCATCAACTTTACGAAAAAGTACACCTTCTCTAAGGTGTACCGTGAGTTGATGCTCAACGGCGAGGCCGTTGAGAACGTCAGCCATGCGAGATACCTGGTGGTACAGCTTGACAAGCGACTAAACTTCGGCCGACATATTACCCTGGCTATTCAGAGGGTGGGAGCTGCGCTAAAGCGCACCTATCCTCTGATAGCCAGAGGATTTAAACTATCGCAAGAAAACAAAATATTGATTTATAAGCAGATCATTAGACCTGCCATGACCTACGCTTGTCCACTGTTCTGCAGCCTAGCACCAACTCCATTAGCGAGACTGGATAGGATGCAGAACAAGGTACTCCGTGTCATCACCGGTAGCAGACGATACCTTCGAGTGGAAACCCTTAGGGAGCTTGCTGGCGTAATACAAGTTTTATAAATACTTGCTCGATGGAAGTCCTCTTACCAGAGACATTACCAGACTCAGAGTATATGATAATGAGTCCCGCAAACACGGCGGGCTCTTTTATCAAGCGCTTGACATCTTTCACGAAAGAAGGAATGACCCGGTTCCGTTGGGAACCAAGTCGAAAGTTGAACTAAAACGCGAAGTACCTTGACACGGTTTTTTGCTTCAGCCTTTCCCGGGGTTTAACATCGAAATATCCGACCTCACAAACTGCAGAAAGCACTGTCTACATTGAATATCAATGAACTATATGCATACGCTTTGCAGGAGGCATGTACCTTACCGATTAGCCACCGCAGTATGATGAAAAGTCCGGCCCAGCGTTTCCATCAGCGCGGGCGGACTACAACACCCTCTCGCGGGGGTGAATATGTTCGCCTTGGCAAGGCGCTTTCCCGTACCCCTGAAAAGGTGCGGGGGAGTTGCCATCCATCCTCCCTCTAACCCCCTGGATTATGGAGAATGGAATTATGTTTGTGATTTGTCATTATCTGTGAAATGTAATTTGTGAATCTATAATAAAAACCTTATTTATTTATTTATTTATTTACTTTCTCGTTCGATACCAGTGACTGCTGGTCGGCTAGGTTCGAATCCTTAGCGACTACAGATTTTTATCTGATGGCCCGAGAAGGTGCTAGGAATCGCACTTTAAAAACTAGGACCTCGTTAATCCTTGGCTCGCACAAGTTTCGACTTTTGAGGGCTGCCGTTCGTAAGGGGACGACAGCAGGTTAACGGAAAAAACAATTTTAAATAAACAACAACAAATATGGACGAAACTGCTGACAGTGTAACGACTGTTAATATATTCCAATTTTCCCAATGGATATGTTATCTTTTGTTCTTCGTTCTAACCGTAGTCAAATATCTATTTTTCATAATCATTGAATCGGGGATATTCCACAATGCAACCTTTATCTTTGATCAGAATTGTTGAAATTGTTCTTAAAATTGTTTTTTCCGTTAACCAGCTGTCGTCCCCTTACGAACGGCAGCCCTCAAAAGTCGAAACTTGTGCGAGCCAAGGATTAACGATGTCTTATCTTTTAACGTGTGATTCCTAACACTTTCTCAGGCCAACATGGTCAATGGTTTCGAACGCGAAAGTCTCAACCACTGTGCTGCATGGCCCATCAATTGTTCAATAACTCAACAAAATCATAGAAATATCATCAATCAAATATATTCAAAAACTCGAACACTTTGAAGAAAATTATGAATTAAATATTAATTATTAATTATAATTATTACTCCTTCTCATCCTTTGAGTTATCACAATAATACAAAAAAGAAAAAATGAAATATTTGAAGAAAATGCAACCTTCAGTTTATGTTTTGTCAGAAACATCGCTATTTTTCAATAATTCAGCACTTTTGTCATTTTTTTATGCTTTTCCTAAAAAATACCTGTGTTCTTCGATAAAATTTAGATAACGTTTGTTGGAAATTCTTAGTTTACGTTTTCGATCAATATGAATTTCAACATGTTTTTAACCTACTTTTTTTGTTTGTTATCGATCGTTAAATCGATTTTATTGACGATCTAAATCATTTTTATAGATGTGGAGAAATTTGAATAGTCACAAATTTGCACAACGTGGTCCCTGATTTCCAGAACGATATTTCATTTTGTTTTTATTGATTGTTCGAAGACAGTTCTATGATCAAGATATCTATAAAAACAGTCTGAACATTTGTGATTCGATAAAAAAATGTAGGTTTGTTCCGGTATCCACATGTTGAAAACAATTTTAATGGATTTGTTCTGAACCTTTTATTGCCGACCAAATTAAATAATGAAAAAGAGAGAAAACTAATTCTCCACGTTTATTACATCACGACGCGACGCGAATATCCATTTTCTTCCTCATACTATGAAAATTTCCGAAAATTTTCACCACCACGCCTCATTGTTGGTGCCGAACTTTCGAACACTTCACATCAAGGGGTTGTCTTACACAACCACATTCGATGGGACGAACATATCAGCGTTTTTTTAGTGTGGCCTAGAGCCGTCTGGAACTCTGCTCTGGTTCATTCCACAGTTTCTGAATTCCATATGAGTCTTAATGATTTTCAAAATTTTCAAATCATTCTGAAATCTCAGAAACCGTGAGAAAGAAGCAGATACTTCTTGAGAACTTGTATAGTGAGGGTGACATCACCTACGTCAATACCTGCGGAGACGCATTCGCATTTATCACTCATCTACGAAGAAAGTGTCGCTTATTGATCTAGTCATCAAATATAGAAAATTCAGAGAATTTGCCTTCAAACATGTAAAGTAAATCTTATAAATATAGAATACTGAAAATGATATATTCTTCAAATCATTCATCACGAAGTCGTCCAACCCTAGTAACCTGTTGAAAATAAATTGAAGGTCGATGCTAACGAATTTCAGTAATTATTCTATATTTAAACCCACTGTTGGTATAAAGAGTAAATGTTTCATTTATGAAAAATTACATTCCTACTCCCAGAACACGATTGTTGCCAGAATCACGACTATTATGAATGTTATAATGTGAAATTCTACCTAAGTCTCTTTTAACCTGTTGCTATTGCTTCTATTTCAACTGATTCCTTGGTAACTCTGTCGTAGTGGTCACAAACTTTTCAAAAATCTGTGCTCTTTATCTTACAGGGTTCATCTACAATAACTACTGATAAGGCAGCTACGCAACCTAATTCTGCTTCCCTACAAAATCGTTCGAATCCTACTTGCCTATCCTTATATAAGGTACTGGGCGTAGCCGACCCCTACAAGTCCGTCAATAGCTAACAGAGTATGGATCTTCTACAAATATTTGGGTATCCATGTGGCCTGATCTGCAATATTGTGCCTACAAATGACTTGAATATCATTCCAAGTGTCCCCAAGTAGCAGGTGCATGTCGTTCTGGACCAGTGCTGGTATGATCAGATCTGTCTCCAGATATTGTAAATTATTATTCATAAGGCAGTTAGGCAAGCTAATTCTGCTTCCCTACATAATAGTTCTAATCCTACTTGCATATCCTTATATCAGGTACTGGGCGTAGCCGACCCCTACAAGTCCGTCAATACCTAACAGAGTATGGATCTTCTACAATTATTTGAGTAGCATTCCTGATGTTCCCAAGTAGCAGGTCCATGTCGTACTGGACCAGTGCTGGTATGATCAGAGCTGGCTCCAGATATTGTAAATTATTACTCAAAAGGCAGTTAGGCAAGCTGATTCTGCTCCCCTACATAATAGTTGCAATCCTACTTGCCTATCCTTATATCAGGTACTGGGCGTAGCCGACCCCTACAAGGCCATCAATACCTAACAGAGTATGAATCTTATACAATTATTTGGGTATCCATGTGGCCTGATCTGCAATATTGTGCCTACAAATGACTTGATGAGCATCATTCCAGTTGTCCCCAAGTAGCAGGTCCATGTCGTTCTGGACCAGTGCCGGTATGATCAAATCTGGCTATTGTAAATATTGTAAATTATCAGGGACCTCTATACATTTTACCTGACTACAGTAGACCGGGGTATAGAAGACACCATCCTAGCAGGCCATTATGAATCTCTCGATTTCTGATTCCAGCTCACTTAATCTGCGAAATGCGGAGGTCAGATTTTTCGATGAGCCTGGTCTTGAAGACCGTCGAGAGCGTTGGCTCATCCTCATGTAGTTGCAGAAGAAACTCCAGTCTCCGCAGCTTCAATGTGAGGTATTTTCTGAAAGGGTTCGAACTTGGTGACAGAGTTTGGGTCACGTTGTTCAGTGTCCAAGTTCCAAGGCTAATGCCTTGGAAAAAAATACTTCAATTTCTGCTTTTCCATGCATAGATGAGGATATAAACTCCTGATGACTCAACTGGCTCCATCCAGTGCCATTCCAGATACTCCAAGTCCACGATATCCCTGATATCTAGGAAAGAATGTGGATCAGTGTACCGTCAACTTTCATAAGAGTATTTATCGTGCAAGTGCAGCTTTGATATCTTATATGTTCATTTGGACCCCACTCAGCAAAAGCCCTTTGAGATTTGATATCCTTGTGATCCGAGTTGTGATCTTCGAACTGACCATTTCATGGGTTTCGAACATTTTTTTTATGATTGAAGTGAATAAATTTTTGACCTTTCTTCCTAGCCTTTCTAATCAGAAATCAATTCTGATTCTTGATGGTGGTAACTCTAACATAGGTTGGAAATCCAAATGATATCTGGAAATCTAACTTCTGATATGCCCACTGCTTCACAATGGCATTCGGATTCTTAGGCCAATTCTTTTTTACGAAGTTTACACACATTATTTTGATCCATATCTTCATACGGATGTCAGAGATGCCTAACTTGCACGGCAGCCATGTGACAACTGCTTTTAACGTTGTCCTTGGAAGACACAGTCAGGCTCTAGTCGCAAGTTTGCTACCGAACGCGAGATGAATGTTGTGAGCTTGCGTTTTGGAACACAAAAAAAAAGCGAAGATGTACAGCTCTTCTGGATTGGCACAAGATTATTATCTTTGGCATCTTGACATGTTACATTCAATGTCCCCATTTTCAATTCGAAAACAGGGAGAATGACACAGTGGAATTGAGCAGTCGTCTCAGTCACCTCTTATAACAGCCCAAATAGCACACAATGTCCTCAGGAATTCCCCGTTTGATCATCCGTCTCTTCCAGATGATATCCCGAATATTTGTTCCATCAATTCTCATGGGACAATGTAAATACTCCCCACTGAATCCGCAGGACATACCAAATCAGTGTCCGAATTAGGACCCGTGGACCTCCCAACTGGTTCCCCTGGACACTCTGAAACTGTGTCAAGATGACATCCCTAGAATATACTCAATTATTCATGGTTGATCATGGTGAGACATTCCCAGGAACACGATTCTGAGCATGTCCTCAGGACTTATCAAATACTGTATCCTTAGGACATAGCGATTAGTACCCATCAATATCCGTGGGACATGTTTAATTTTTAGTTGGCACCACAGCACGAAATGTCGTCACAAGAAAACAAAATATTTTAATGTAAGCTACGCCGGACGCCATTTTGGTAGGCAGTTGTGAGTGAGTTTGTGTCAAGTGTTTATTCGTTTAGAACTGATTTTTGAGGTGAGTTGAATTTATTTATCAATATATCAGTATTGACTAACGAATGATGTACTTATGCCTGAGCAAAGTTGATAAAGCATTCTTAAAATGAGTTGAGAAACAAAAGCGGAACAGACATAATGGTTGGCATGAGGTCTATAGAGAAACACATACAGGGTGTTCATTTCAGGACTTCCCACCCTAATTTTCTAGAAATGTGTGTATTTTTTCAAAAAATCCTGAGACACGTCAACAAATGTTTGAAGGGGACAAGTTTTCATCAGAAAATGAACGCGCCCCCTTTCATCCCCTGCAAGGGGGAGCTACCAACTTCAAAATCTTAAATGCGAAGGGGTATCGAGTAATACCTTATTTTAAAGGTCTTTTTAATCTCTACACGTCGGACTTTTTTTTTAAATTGATCGATCCGTTGTCGAGATATTTAGGAAAATCTGTTTGCTCCTCCGTATCATTGAAATAAAAACTGTAACTGTTTATTCTCATTCCTTTCAATTCAAACCTAAATTGCAATATTTTTAAGAACGGATCAATCAATTCAAAAAAAAAACACTAACGTGTAGAGATTAAAAAGACCTTCAAGATGAGGTATTACTCGATACCCCTTCGCATTTAAAATTTTGAACTTGGTAGCTCCCCCTTGCAGGGGATGAAAGGGGGCGCGTTCATTTCCTGATGAAAACTTGTCCCCTTCGATACATTTGTTGACGTGTCTCAGGATTTTTCAAAAAAATACACACATTATGAGAAAATTAGGGTGGGAAGTCCTGAAATGAATACCCTGTACAAACACCCACATACACACCCACACATACACCCATACACACATACACACATACATAGATACATATATACATACATGTGTAAAAGTAAATTTGAAATATTTTTTTCTTTCAGAAGGCATCAAGATAAATGTTTTATTAAAGAATGAAACCGAGACAGCCTCCATTAGAGTTGGCTGCGTTTCTAAAAAAAGGAAATGATTGTGCGAATATTTATTAATTATTTTGTTAATTCAAGCTGAAATTTGTATTTATTCTATTTGTTTCACATATTTTTACAAATATTTTCATTCATTTAGTCCTTATTAATTCTCCCTGACCGTTTTCTATGATAAAATTTTATTTACTTTTTTTTTTCATTGCATGTGATAGTTCGGTTCTGTGAAAACTAAAAAATAAATTTGGCGATCTCAATTATTTCAGGAGATATGGCCCATATTGAAGTCCACAAAATGGTTATTTTCAGAAATCCATTCCGGACAATGAAAACATGTAAAATTAATTCTTGTTTGAACTATATTACAACACACATAGTCCCTTTCACAATTTTTTTTACAATGGAAAATAATTTTTTTCCGAAATTCCGAGTAAACAAAACTTTCTACATTCCAAAATGAAAAAGCACATTTCTTGTTTAGTGTAGAACAGAGCCCGAATTTTCAAAAAAAAATTGAGGAATTTTTATTGAAAATGAAATGGCCGACACCAAGTGATAGAGAATGTGTGTGGTGGATGGTTTGAAGAAAAAATATTTTTTTTTTTTTTTTTTAGTGTCCGAAATAGCTGAGTGAGAATTACCATTTGGTTGAGTCCGAAGGCTGTATTTTTTGAAGGATTCGAAACTGCCAACACAAAAATTGCGATCTCCGGATTATCACAAAACTGCATTTTTGAAGATGATAATGAAATGTCCTAAGGACATCATTGATCAAAGACAGGATATTCCATGGTTGTCATAAGACATGCATCCTGAGGACATCATAAGGATGCAGGGATGCAGGTAACATTTCCATCTCCCAAGTACAAGTTTGGGATACCTATGAAAATCCCCGGGACATCCCAATCATGCAGAAATTGATCCTAGTTGTGACCTAGTTGTATCCTTGTTTCATCCCTATGACTTGCATGGGACATCCTGAGGATATCCTAACGAAACGGAGTTCGGTAACATTTTCAGCTCCAAGGGACTTATTTGGGATACCTAGGAACATCTCTCGGACAATTTTAGAACCTTTCATATTGGTCGTCGTGTTATTGGGAGAGAAGGGTTGCCGCAGACTGATTCTTACCACACCCATAGATACAACCAAAAAAGAATAGTTCCTTAACAGTTATTTGATATCGCAATTTATCTTTGCTACAGATACTCTGTAGCAGATACTGTATGTTCATCATTTCTCCTAGCAAGATAACTGTTCGACAAACTGAACAGACTAAAACCATGCCGTCACAATCGAGCATTCACGAAAAAAAAAACACTGCACGTGCAGGCAATATTTACACTACAAAGTTTTGAAATCCATTATAGACGTTTCCCATCAACCACAACATTCCAACAATGAAGCAGACAGAATGTCAGCTGGCTTTGATAATGTTCTATCATGTTTAAATTAGTGTGAATTTATGCAGTACCAATTAACAATTAACAATGAGCAATTATTAATTAACAATCATCAATTATAAGTTGAACTCCTCATTTTACAATGACTGCAATTATGCAGACAATTGACAATTATCAATCATCAATTAACAATTACAAAGTTGGCCAACTTTCAACTTTCTTAATATAATTGTACAGGATTTCCGTCTAGTACGCATCTGGTATGCAGATGACCGCGGATTGGTCCGTCCGATGATAAACGTAACCTCATTTTTTTTCAAAAGGAAGCGGTAAAGAAGTTTTTGATACATATTTTTGAAGTGCTGGTTCCACTTGCATCAGCAAAACTTCAAACAGTTTTGGGGTCATTCGAGTATATTGGAAAAATCCCTCATGATCATGCAGAACCTTGAATTTAAGTAGGTTCTGAAACGTTCCCTTTTGTTTCCTTTGCCTATTCATATGCTTGACAGCCCATCTCCTTTTCCTTCCTTTTGTCAATTGGAAACAACTTGGTGTCAACATCATTAACAATAAGAAAAATATGCATCTTCTTCCATTTCGCTGTACATTATGAAAATAAAAAAAAATTATTTTAGGTTATTTTAAATGGGGATCTCGGACTTGGGCGCATGCTTACTATTTTGTACTGATTTAAAATTGTTTCTGCATAAATAATGGCATTTTTACTAATTGCTAATTGTTAATTGTAATTGATAATTGTTAATTGATGCTGCATAAATCCACACTTAGTATGTGCTCTACTTGTTACCCTCGTGCATTTATTAATCACATGCATATACGTAGATGGGTTTTGTAAATATACTTACTTATATTTTTTATTTTTCCATTTTAAGTTCGGTATATAGGTACATTTTTAGTCATTTATTCTACGAACGACACTTTATCTATACACTTCAACTCTTCAATTTTTTTCGTTTTTATACTTTATCAATATATGATTCACGTTCACATATTTTTCATATATTCAATAATCAGTGCAACAAAATCGTCACAAATTCCTCAGTTTCTGGATTGATCTTATGTTTACTGAATATGTCACGTTCCTTATCCTTTGATCTTACTTTTTCATTAGATTATTTTTTTAAAGAATCATTCATGAAGTTATATTTATATTTTTCGTATCGGCCTATATGTTTCTTTGATTTAAAAAACAAAGAAATTGATGAAACCAAATTATTTGTCTTGATCACTCCACAAAAAAACCTTATATACGAAGTAACATCCCAAAAAACAATCAGTTATCATAATCTGTTGTTAAAAGTCACCACGTTGATTGTAATCGCTTAGAGTCAGTTGTCACTCGAAGTTTCTGTAATATTGCCAAAAAATCGCGATATCTGTTGCCAGTGATATTTTTGATAGACAGTGGAAGATCGATAGCTTACCGATTGTTTTCCTTCTCTGTAAACTCGAGGCACTCTCTGTCCCCATCAGTGCGAAAAACCTGGAGGAAAACGTGCCACTATTCACCTCCACTTCATTCCTAGCGAAAGTGATCATTGAAACATCCGCCACTCAATCACATCACCAAAAACACATGCGAATATACACCGAAATGCCACTTTAATCCAGTATATCTCTCATGAAGTCATATACCACGTTTCAAAATCACAGACCGCGCCGTAGTCTTGACTATTTTCGGCTCATGCACTACTACTGACTGAAAAGTTGATACTGAACGAGAGTTCAGTGTGAATGCGAGCCAAAACTTTATGTTCTTAACCATGTGTGTGGTTTTTCGCTTTGTAATTTTTTTTTCTGTCATCCCAAAGCAGATGCGACCGATTTTATTTTTTCAGGAAAACGTTTGTCTTTCCCGAAAGTGCTGTTTTGACCGGTGTCCGGATGCTCATTTTTCGTAGAGGTTCTTTACACTCAGTTTATTTATGAAGATGTATTCGATTGGGCGATGCAGAGACGGGCTTGCTTCAAACTTTTCTCAACATATTCCGAAGATTATCGTTTTCACCATATACAAACAGCGTGTGCTCTTTCTATTTTTTTTTAATGTTTATTCGATGAATTTATTCCCATGCACAACTTCTAGTTTTATAGGATTCTTGTTTGCTTACTGTACTTCTGAGTTGTTTAATAAACATTTGTATCCGATCGTACCCCTACCTGATCTGGTCCTAGTAATAAAAGATAAATCCGAAAAGACGATCTCCTACGTCCTTCAGGATATACTGGATACCATATATAAATGGTGTGAGAGGGAGGAAATGTCCATTAACCCCCACAAAATGTTCATAGTACCGTTCACCAGGAAAAGGAAGCTGGAACATTTAATACCTCCTTCCATCAATGGTGTAACAATTTCATTTGCTAGTAAGGCAAAATATCTGGGAATAATCCTAGATAAAAAGCTGAACTGGAACTCGCATTTGGAAAAGACTATCCGAAAGGCTAGCCTATCATTATGGACATGCCGCAGAATATGTGGCAAAACATGGGGCATGTCACCAAAACAAATTTACTGGCTGTACGTGACCGTCATACGACCAATGATCACGTATGGCTCTGTAGTCTGGTGGAACAAAGGCCAACAAAAAATGGCCCAGGTTAAACTTAACGGACTACAGAGACAAGCGTGCCTGGCGATTACTGGGGCCATTCGCTTCACGCCAACGGCAGCAATGGAAGTTCTTCTTGGACTACTTCCTCTCCACATAGTTCTGGAGAGAGAGGCAAGATGGGCAACATACAGACTCTACCAAGCGGCCATTAGTCTACCGCAGGCATGTGTCATGAGAGGCAGCAGCATGCTGGAAGGCATAATAGCTCACAACATTCTGGGAATGCCCTCAGACATCATGCCTAAAACCACTAACCTCAACATGTCCTACACCGTGGTCTTCCCTGAAAGAGAAGACTGGGTTCGGAATGAAACTGACCTATGTAGGGCAAATGAAAGGTGGTTCACCGATGGTTCCAAAACTTTGGAAGGTGTCGGAGCCGGAATATATGGTATGAACCCAGTAGTGAAACGCTCATTCAGTTTGGGTAAATTAGCTACGATATTCCAGGCAGAGGTATATGCCATTGAAATGTGTGCAAGGGAGCTGGAAAACCGACACCTCACACGAAAAACAATAAAAATATTTTCAGATAGTCAAGCAGCATTGAAAGCGCTTGAATCCAACTGCTTCAAATCCAGAGCAGTATGGAACTGCAGAGACACCTTGAACCGAGTAGCACAAGGCAACAACGTTACCCTAGTTTGGATACCAGGTCACACGGGCCTAGAAGGAAACGAAATAGCGGACGCCCTAGCAAAAGGGGGGGCCGAAACAACGTTCACTGGGCCAGAACCGGTCATCGGTTTAGCATATAGCACTGCCAAGAATGCTACAACCGCCTGGGCAGACAATAAAAGACTTGAGTATTGGCTCAGTCTACCAGGACTAGCCCATTCCAAAGTATTTATTGCTTGTAAAAGGAAAAAACAGGACTCTGACAAACATCTAGAACTCAGTAGAGCACATCCCAGAGTTATAGTAGGTTTGCTCACTGGCCACTGCAAACTCAAACACCACATGCATAAAATCGGACTTGCACAGGATGCAGAGTGCCGTCTATGCATGGAGGATGATGAAACGGCTAAACACATCCTGTGTACATGCCCTGCAGTGGCCAGAACTAGATTTTCAATATTTGGCAATACAAAAGTAAGGCCAGAAGATCTGGTAAACTGTTCTCCCAATATGTTACTCAATTTCGTTAAGAGATTGGATATACTGGGAGAAATATAACCATAGGGTGAGCCACAATAGGCCATTGGCCGCAGTGGAGAGCCTGATATGGGCTCACTCACATTTAAACCTAACCTAACCTAATCTAACCCCTACCTTATCAGTTCGTCTGAAATACTGCCATGTTGATCGTCATCTATCTATTGGCTTCTCTGCTACGATGTCAGCCCCCTGCATGAAGTAAGGACACAGCCTAGTATGAAAGAAGCCCCCCTATATATATATATATATTATATGTTTTGGCACGCAGCCTTAGGAAGTCAAGGCTGAGATTCCCCTGTACCGCAGAGTTCCATGACCGACAGTTCTCTATCTGTCTCTCCGTGTATTCAACCCTAATGTCATTCCACTTGTTCTATGAAAAGTAGAATTCTACGGTATAACGGATCCCACCCCAGACCCCCTTCGCTTCAAGACATTGGGTGGTATGAATAAAACCTAGCAAACGTTTTTACTATAGGTTTGTCTCTCTCATTAATTAACAAAATAGATAGATCGGTTTCAAGAAATCTAAGTAAAAGCAATTGCTTATGGTTTATTCATTAGACCCATTGTTTTCCGACGTTGTTTTCTTTTTTTTTTCGTTCTTTTAGGATACAAAGTTTTGTCAGTTGAAGAGAAATAAAATGCGGAATAGATAAAATATCATCTATTGAAACTTCTTGAATACATATCAATTAATTTTTGAGCAATAAACTTCTGGTATTATAATTTATTCTTATAATAGACCAGGATCCCACGCCTATTTTCAAAAATGATCAATAACAGACTGAATCTTCCTGAGTAGCTTCATTTTGCCGAGACGCCCAACTTTTTCCTCTACGAAATTTCTCGATAGTGGTCTCTAATAAACTGCGCAGGCGTCAATCATGTCGATTTGGTGAGTGCAGAAAAGTCATAATAACAGAGAGTTTTTTAGTTGAACCTCGAGACTATTCGCCAAAGTACTCGAAAAAACTTTTGCCCCACAAAATGGATGGTAGGACTGAAGAGTCCCCCACTCCCAACATGTTCCAATGACGTGGTCATAAGAAATCATTAGTATCCAGCGGATTTTTTTAGCGTTGCTTGGTTAATATTTGTATAATTGAATGGTCATATTGTCCTACATATTGAATGGTAGGTGTTCCCAATCCTACGCTCCGAAAATGTCAATTCCGTGGTAAAAAAAATATATTAGTAACTGTAGGACAATGATAACACATGTTACTTTCAATTTATGATTGTATGTTCAATTCAAAAATATCATATACAGTTTACGTGAAAAGTGTATACAAAAAGTGGGAAATTTTGTTTAGCGTTCATAATTTTTATAAACATATTGAAAACAACAATAATAAAGTAAAAACATTGAAATAATCAAAACTTAAATGATGGCGCATTCGCTTCCACAGATGCAAGGAAACCCGGAAACACCTGCAACACCACATCGTCTGAGAGCTGAAATTTATAATTGAAAACTTTCAAAGAAGTCAGGTCAGGAATTGTGAAAATCTGCTCAACGATAAAATAGGATGTATGGTGTCTCCTGAGGCTTCAAAAAGTCCAGTTCGAAATGAGATATTCTATTTTACGGGGGTCAAGTGGCCAAGTAGTTGAAGTACCGATCTTTTATCCACTCTGGTCGCCGGGCGTGGGTTCGAAGCCCAGCGACTGCAGATATTTCTCTGATGGCCCGAGAAAGTGCAATAGCACGTAAAAAGTCAGAATCCGTTAATCCTTGGTTCGCACAAGTTTCTCTTTTGTTCATGAGGGAACGACATCTGGTTAACGGAAAAACCAATTTTAAACAACAATACATGCAACTATCATCATTTAATGAAAGAATGTCTTCCGGTGGAAATGGCTGAATTTTTGGTATGTTGTTGCTGGACTACTCTGAGTATGACCAGATTCGGCGCTAGAGGGCGATACATCATGAATTTTGAGATTTTTGGAAAAATTTGACTGTATAAAAAAATATCAATATACCATTCATATCCAATATTGAACTAGTGAGCGACTGGGCATTATTGAACTTTCTCAGAAATAACCTTTTCGCATCTAATTTCAAGATCATGAATCCCTTCATCTTCATACAAGGGCATAATGGAGCACCCTATACAGGCTGATTCACGGTGGATGGCACATTAGACGTTTCTGGTGAACCAGACAACGGATCACTTTGAAAATTTAATGGAGTGTATATTCGGACATTCTCTAGCCAACTAAAATATTTTCGACAATGCGGTGTTGCCGCTTCTATTAGAAAGCAGTAGCAACTTTGATTTTTCAAAGGGAACACTCTGTATATGATATTATTTTTGGAATCTCCAACAATTGCCCGACAACTTTTCTTGATATTTCCCTATACCTATCTGTTACTGTTTTCGATATAAAAATTAATTTCAATTTTTTTCTTCGAAAATCATGACTTCTAAAAATGCCGATAACTTTTAGTTAAGAAGTACTATGATATCGAAATTTGGTTTGGAGTTAGGTGATACTTGGACACATCCCACACGTTAGCCTAATCTCCGTTACTTCAATACAGGGTGGTAAAAAAATACAGTTTTTTCGTTTGCTTGAAAAAGTTGCTGAAATTTGATTATTTTAAATGGAAAACCCTGTATATTATTGAAAATTCGGAAAGCTGCTGAAATTTGCTTTCTTTCTATGTATATCATACCTATACCTAACTAGTCAAGTTTCGGACTTATGAGCATTTATTTGTGAAAATGTCTCTTCAGAATGGTATTTCCATTCGGTATTTGGTAAGCAGGCCATGATTACTATTTGACAGTAGCGTTGTGACATTCTCCTAATAATATCGACATTTTCGTCACTTCAGAAGTTGCAAATACCTTCAAAACAATGGAACAAAACTATTCAAACGAAGTTCTTATGAATTTGTTTATTATTTTTGGACAGTGTGATAAAATTATCAGCAGAACATGTAGAAAGTTCAATGAAATGTATCCGAATCTACCGCCAATGAACCTCAAGAAATTTATACGAATTCAGAACAATTTCAATGCATTTGAATCAACTTTAAAAGCACCAAGAAATTTGCCTCGACCCGTAACTTCTGAAGACAACCAGATTAATGTCTTAGCATATTTTCACGCATTTCCCGAGTCATCGATAAGAAGTGCTGAAGAAGATTTGGGTATAAAATATTCATCGGTTCAAAGAATCTTGCGAAGACATAAAATGCATGATTATAAATTCACCAAAATTCAAGCAATGAAGCCTCAAGACCCTCAACAGAGAGTAGAATTTTGTGAAATGTTGTTGACACGCATTCAAGAAGATCCACTTTTTTTAAATAAAATTATTTGGACTGATGAATCGAAATTTTCGAGAGAAGGGATTTTCAATAGAAAAAATCGTCATTATTGGTCCAGTGAAAATCCTCACGTCACAAAAGAAGCCGGATTTCAAGAAAAATTTAGTTTTAATGTCTTCTGCATGTTGATGGACAACAAATTGAGGTACGTGATATACGAGGAGTCATTAACATCCAGAAGCTACCTGAATATTTTGGAGAATACTGTAGAGAGTTTCGTGGATAATCTGCCACTCGAAGATTATCGAAACTGTTGGTACCAACTAGACGGAGCTCCTGCACATTGCACAAGAGAAGTGAGCGCAGAACTGGAAAGACTTTTTGACGATCGGTGGATGAGGCGCTTGGGACTATGCAATTGGCCAGCGAGATCACCCGATCTTAATCCATTAGATTTTTATTTGTGGGGAATGTTTAAAGAAAAAGTTTACAAAATACCCGTGCGTTCGAGAGATGAATTGTTAGAAAGGATTGCCCAAACATTTGAAGATTTGAATCCCAATGAAATCAGATCTGCCACCACGAAAGCAGTCAACACCCGCATTTTAAAGTGCTTGGAAGTGAACGGCCAGCGATTCGAACATATTTTGAAATATTCCACATGATTGTTTTACTTTTTTATAATTATTCATATTCCAATTTCAAGTTTCTTGGTGCTTTTTTAAAGTTTATCCAAACATATTGAAATTGTTCTGAATTCGTACAAATTTTTTGAGGTTCATTGGCGGTAGATTCGGATACATTTCATTGAACTTTCTACATGTTCTACTGATAATTTTATCACACTGTCCAAAAATAATAAACAAATTCATAAGAACTTCGTTTGAATAGTTTTGTTCCATCGTTTTGAAGGTATTTGCAACTTCTGAACTGACGAAAATGTCGATATTTTTAGGAGAATGTCACAACGCTACTGTCAAATAGTAATCATGGCCTGCTTACCCAATACCGAATGGAAATACCATTCTGAAGGGACATTTTCACAAATAAATGCTCATAAGTCCGAAACTTGACTAGTTAGGTATGGGTATGATATACATAGAAAGAAAGCAAATTTCAGCAGCTTTCCGAATTTTCAATAATATACAGGGTGTTCCATTTAAAATAATCAAATTTCAGCAATTTTTTCAAGCAAACGAAAAAACTGTATTTTTTTACCACCCTGTATTGAAGTAACGGAGATTAGGCTAACGTGTGGGAAGTGTCCAAGTATCACCTAACTCCAAACCAAATTTCGATATCATAGTACTTCTCAACTAAAAGATATCGGCATTTTTAGAAGTCATGATTTTCGAAGAAAAAAATTGAAATTAATTTTTATATCGAAAACAGTAACAGATAGGTATAGGGAAATATCAAGAAAAGTTGTCGGGCAATTGTTGGAGATTCCAAAAATAATATTATATATAGAGTGTTCCATTTGAAAAATCAAAGTTGCTACTGCTTTCTAATAGAAGCGGCAACACCGCATTGTCGAAAATATTTTAGTTGGCTAGAGAATGTCCGAATATGCACTCCATTAAATTTTCAAAGTGATCCGTTGTCTGGTTCACCAGAAACGTCTTATGTGCCATCCACCGTGTATCAGCCTGTATACTAAGGCTTTTGCACGTAGGACTGGTAAAACCTATCTAGGACAATGTGACCATTTAATTATACAAATATAAAGCACGCAACTGTAAAAAATCCACTGATTACTAATGATTTTTTATAACCACTTAATTGGTACAGTCCTACCATCCATTTTGTAGGGCAAAAGTTTTTTCGAGTACTTTGGCGAATTATCTCGAGGTTCAACTAAAAAACTAACTGTTATTAATGACTTTTTTGCACTCGCCAAATCGGCATGATTGACGCCTGCGTATTTTATTAGCTACCACTTTCGAGAATTTGCGTAGAATTTTTGAAAATAGGCGTGGGATCCTAGTGTATAAAGATCCCATTTGAAATTACGAAGGTTCGAAAAGATTTGATTCTGAAGAGAAAATTCTAATTTAGGGAAATACCTGGGAACTGATAGTTAATTAGGAATTAACATCTCCAAAGTATAAGAGTCTGAATAGTTATAAAAGTTCGATGAGAACAGATTTTGTCACCAATCGTGCTAATGGGCTCCTAGTAAGTCGTCACCCCTACAACCACGGAGTTCTCACAGGTTCATCTCGCAAAGGGTTCATCTTTTTGGGTGCACGCCATCTATGGGAACCAACCCGATACCATCCTCCCCATCTTTTTGAATCATTTGTACACAGCAAGATAGTGGGTCTATTTCTATACCTATTTTTGACTTCCCATTATGGGGGAGGATCCATCTCCATTGAGGGTATCATTGCAATAGGTGGAAAACATCTCACAATTTAGCATCAGATAGTAAAGTGAAAATTGTCAAGCTGTGTGCACGTTCCAATGTAATTGGATGAAGAAAAGGTTTGTATTTCGTGCAGAAATGTATTTATAAAATAATAGCAAAGCGCTTTCGACTATGAAGTCAGCATCAGCATCAGCATCAGCATCAGCATCAGCATCAGCATCAGCATCAGCATCAGAATCAGCATCAGCATCAGCATCAGCATCAGCATCAGCATCAGCATCAGTGCGTACCTGTAAGTAAGTGACATGAAATAGAATTTAGGAAATTTTAATAATGAGAATTTTGAAAATTGAAAAATTACTTGCTTGTCAGGTGTACAAGAGCCAGACCATCAATATATCATGTGTCCAGAGGACCATGTAAATATTTAAAAACAGGACATCATATGAATAGCATTTAAAAAAATCTTTATTCCAGGATTACCTAGATAAAAGTTTCAACAGACAGAGTAACACATGTCTGCTGAAGCTTAGTCTAATGTCTAACTAAATAAATAAAAATTGACATTGTGTCAAAAGTTAACAATGACAATGAAGTATGGCATAGAAAAAATTGATAAATGACAAATTAGTCAAATTTTGAGAAAGTTTCAACAGGCAGAGTAACATATGTCTGCTGAAGCTTTGTTTTGAAAATTGATAAATGACAAATCAGTCACATTTTGTGATTTAATCATGAAAATGTTTCAAGGTGACAGAACCAAAGTTACAAAATTTGTGTAGTCTAATGAAAACTTATAAACTTTAAAACGTCAGCCCTAAGTTTACCAAAGAAACAAACATTATTATTAGTTCAGCATCCTGGGAAACCAGATTGGAACTTAAGATCGTGAGATAAGTCTGATGAGAACTTTCCCAGTCTCAAAAGTAACAAAGAGGGTATCCAAAATAATGAACCTATACCAGAAAATGTTTTTAAGTAATTTTCAAAAACTGATCGTAAATCTATTTATAGTTCTGTTAATCTCAACCCAAGGAAGTATGACAAACCGGGAGAAAAGTCTAATGAAAACTTCAACCCGATGTGCACAGAACCAGGCTTAAGACACAGTATCTTGAGAATTTGTGAAACCAATCCTATGCTCAGGATCAAGAGACAGGTCTAATGAGAACCTTCCCAATCCCCAAAGCGCCAAAAGGGTAGCCCAAAACCAAGAGGCACTACAAACAGAAAAGATTTAAACATTTATAATTTTTCTTATTTACTCAATTCAGTAGTTCTATCAATCAAAACCAAGGAAATTGCTGAACCAGGAGGAAGTCTAATGAGAACTTGACACGGCACATGCAAAAACCCAAGTTCAAGAAAACAGAACCTGAAGTTGAAATAATAAGTTTCAAATTGAAAGCAATAGTTTATGTTCTGTGACTAATGTGACTAATTTGTCATTTATCAATTTTCAAAACAAAGCTTCAGCAGACATGTGTTACTCTGCCTGTTGAAAGTTTCTCAAAATTTGACTAATTTGTCATTTATCAATTTTCATAACACAGATCATTATTTCTATAAGTATTGTTTTATGCCATACTTCATTGTCATTGTCAATGTCAATTTTCATTTATTTAGTTAGACATTAGACTAAGCTTCAGCAGACATGACGTGTTACTCTGTCTTTTGAAACTTTTATCTAGGTTAATCCTGGAATGAGGATTTTTTTAAATGTTATTCATATGATGTCCTGTTTTTAAATTTTTACATGGTCCTATGGACCATGATATTTTTATAGTCTGGCTCTTGTACACCTGACGAGTACGCACTGATGAAGACTTTATAGTCGAAAGCGCTTTGCTATTATTTTATAAATAAATTTCTGCACGAAATACAAACCTTTTTTACATCCAATCAGATAGTAAAAGCTACATGAATAAGTTTGCAGAACCCATACACACTGGAGACATCATAAAACAATTTTCAATACTAGTGATAGTAGATATTTCCCTATTTACAATCTCTAAATTTGAATTACTGAGTTTGTGAATTCGAAAAGAAGTTTATGGAAAAGATAAAAGAAATACTTCAGGATACTTGGCTCCATAGTCTCACGGACCTGTTCTTTCTTGTCCAGGTGATGTTTCATCCGATCTTGTACGCCATCTTTTGGTCGGATACCGTACCGAGGAAGGATTCAGGTCCTGTTTGAGTTGTGGCTAGCTAGAAGGTCCCAGATGAACTGCTTCTCCTGAATTTCGGCTGGGTATTTTTAGGGAAAATGATGTATCCATAGAATCCATGTAGAATTTGATATATTTTGCCGGAAAATCCAATTTTTTTTTCGAATCCACACGAACCAGGAATCTGAAACTTACAGAAAAGGGTGCTGAGATAACTAGTCTTTCATTATGGACAGCCCTTCCAAGCTAGTTGGGTCCCATTTACTTACAAAACCATCCGAAAGTTGAACAAGTACGGGTGGGTTGTTGACAGGTGAAGCTTCGGTACAAGACATCAAAAAATTCCACTTTTGTACCATATTTTGCTCAGAGAAGTGATTGATTTTGGTGTCAGTCTGTGAGGAAGAGTATCTACTACAATTCCAGAGTAGTAATTTCTATGCCAAGTTGATCAGAACCGCCCCATGTCTCTGTGAAGTTGAGCTATTGTATCAGCAGCACACCGAGCGGTCAGTTCCTTCTTTTTTTGCTACGAAACCCATTCGGTTTCACCTTGAGGGTGGGATTGTACATCAACGATCCGACCTGTACGTATCTCAACGTACAGCGTTCTGTACTTTTGTAGGCAATACCTTCACCCCAAAGAACAGAACTCTTCTGGGTCGTTCCTTTTTGTACAGGTATGTTCACTGTATACTTTGCCTATTCGTTTAGAACTTCTGTGCTCCCTGCTTAGGTAGTCACCCTGTCTCACAACTCATGCGCGAAATACTTGTGATTTTTTTTTCAACTTGGTGGCGCCTAGTTAAGAAAAAAATCGGTTATCGATCGTCAAAGTAGCATTTCGCGACAGTCTAAACACCTCGTTTACGCCAAATTTTGATTTTCCATTTTAGTAAACTTATTTGATTCAGTAAGCTAATTATTCATGAAGTAATTTGAATAAAATTGATGATGCTTTGAATCAGTTTGAAGGAATACAGTCACAAATAGAGTATTGAAAAAATTGTTGATCATATACAGTGTGGTCCACTAAGTGTGCAACAAATAGGAAACTTGTTTATTATCGATTTCTCAGAAAATTTTATTTTTGACAAAAGTTGGTGCATGTTACCAAGTGTACCTGAAATGGCTTTATGACAAACACCATACAGGATAGGCCAAAAAATATAAAGTTCGTTCAAGAGTAAGTACCCTTATTTCAAAAAATATAGAAATATGTTGAAGAGAAAAGTTGCTCAGAATTGAAAGTTATGTTCAGATACGAAGTCATGGCCTGCTATTCGATTTTTTTTTTCGTTTGTAAAATATTCAATTACCCCCGTATGATACATATTTTTACTATTTTGGTTTAATATGTATGTGAAGTAGCCCCAATCAAATCAGTTTGGAGTATTTTTTACCAAATTAAAGTGTATTTGTAAAATTTACTTGGATTTGTATTTTTTAAGGTGACCGTCAACTTCATGTTTCTTGCAACGATATTTAACAGAACTCTAGAATAAAACAAATACTCTTTTTAACGAGGCAAATACTTTACTAAGTAAATGTTCACATGAATAAACTGTCAATAAAAGTATAAAATTTCTGTTCTCTTGACAACAATGCCTCAACTAGAACAAATATTAAAAAACACTCTAAAATCTATCGCGGATAGCCATGAAAAAAAAAGACATACGCCCGAAAACAATACTGTAGTTTGATAGTGTGGCGTCTTGAAAATTGCCTGTCAAACGTTTTCATATTTGTCTTTAATTAAAAATTCCTCGCCCAGTAGTATTAACGTTAACAGAAAAGGCAGAATTATTAGTTTTAATCTGTGGTGATAGTGCGAAGCTGCAAATATTTTCAACGAGCGGCATCCAGATAAACAAATTTGCTATTCAAGTGTAAGTAGAATTTTAAAGAATTTCAAACAGACCGGCTCACTAGAATATAAACATAATAAGGAGCGTACGAAACCTGTATGCAGTAGTAGAAAATCCTAGAAGGTCCACCCAAGAAATTAGTGATTATACCAGCATAAAAAAACCTCTGTGAAGCGTATTCTCAAGAAACATAAGTACCATGCTTACAAACCTACATTCATTTGTACATTGCAAGAAAGAGACTATGATTTGAGATATGATTTTTCCATGTGGATTCAGGGTGAAATAGAGACAAACAAAGAGATTTTCATCGATGTATTCTGTTAGGAGATGAATCGACTCTTACAACAAATGGGGTTGTATCATCACAAAATTGTAGATGATGGTCAGATGTCAACCCAAATTTCATTATTGACTAAAAAAATCAATACTATCAGAAAACAAACGTTTGGTGTGGTATATTAAATGATACATTACCAGCTCCGTTTTTTTTTCTAGAGAGAATTTGAATGGTGAAAGGTACTTGAACTTTTTGGAAACTGAAATAGGAGAGTTTTTGGATTTTATGGTATCAGAAGAACGGCAAAAGTTATGGTTCCAACATGACGGATGTCCTGCCCATTCTACTAGAAATGTTTCTCAGTGGCTGAATAGGCCATTTCGTAATAAATGGTTAGGACGAAATACCGATCCTCGATGGCCTCCTCGTTCTCCAGACCTCACACCTCTGGATTATTTCTTATGGGACACTTAAAACAAAAAGTCTACGCCCCTTTAATAATGTTGCTGAGCTTGAAACTTCAATAAGAGTTTATTGCAGAAATATTCCCGCTAATGTGTTGGGATCTACAGTAAACGAATTTTATGAGCGACCAATCAGATGGATCGGAAGAGAAGGTGGACATACAGAGACGCTTCGATAATTTTTATTGTTAGCACCTATTCAGTTACCTACTGTATTTTTCTGTACTATCGCTTATTGGTTCTTTTTTGTTCATGGCTATCCGCGATAGATTTTGACAGTTTATTCATGTGAACATTTACTTAGTAAAGTATTTGCCTCGTTAAAAAGTATTTGTTTTATTCTAGAGTTCTGTTAAACATCGTTGCAACCAAACATGAAGTTGACGGTCGCCTAAAAAAATACAAATCCAAGTAAATTTTACAAATACACTTCAAGTTGATAAAAATACTCCAAACTGATTGTGGCTACTTCACATACATATTAAATCAAAATAGTAAAAATATGTATCATACGGGGTAATTCAATATTTTCCAAACGAAAAAAAAAATTTGAATAGCAGGCCATGACTTCGTATCTGAACATATCTTTTAATTTTAAGCAACTTTTCTCCTTAACATATTTCTATATTTTTTGAAATAAGGGTACTTTACTCTTGAACGAACGTTATATTTTTTGGCCTATCCTGTATGGTGTTTGTCATAAAGCCATTTCAGGTACGCTTCGTATAGTTTTGGAACATGCAGCAACTTTTGTCAGAAATAAAATTTTCTGAGAAATTGATAATAAACAAGTTTCCCATTTGTTGCACATTTAGTGGACCACACTGTAGAAGGCAAATATTATTTTTATACACAGTGCGTATTCTCGGAACAAGTGTTATTATTACCCTTTACTGATAAATTTATGCACATATAATTGTTGTTGTTACTAATATGTTGTCACTCAAGTGTACTTACGTTAACGAGTTGTTATTTTATTCACACATTGTGAGTGTTTTTATGTCTTGTTGATCAAATGAATATCGTATTTATTGGCAAACCACTCATTCTGCAAAAAATCAAAATAGCTTAATTTAACTGATCTTGAATAGTCATTCAAACGGTACAACAATATTTTTAACTGTTTGCGGAACTTGTCAAGTTTCTCAGTGGGATTAGGATATGGAGATGCGTATCTTGAGCCCAATTCTCTCTTTTTGTTGTTGACTTGTGATAACACCTTGCTCCCTTCTAGTCCCTTTACTCACATCTTTATATTTCTCCAGGAAAAAATCTGAATGTTGCTATAGTGTTAGAATCATAGAAATATATATTATATACTTAATCTAGAACGATAACCCCACTAAACTTCACGGCGAAAAGCATGCCGCGTATGTACGCCTGTTTACGAACTGCGCATGCTCGTCATCAGTTCAGTTTGGGTAGATCGTTGCCAAGTTTTAAAATCATTTGTCGTTCCAATTCAAAGTATTGTGTGATGAGGAAATTAAACCCATTCCATTTAAAAGAGGCATTTTTCAGCACTGTCAAGACTTTTTGATATCTAAAGAACGTTTTAGAGATAGATTAATCTCAATTTTAGGAGCGAAAGAAACTTATTCAATGTAATAATGCACCTATGTCACTGTAATTATAAATATCATGCAACAGTGTTTATTCATCAACTGACAAACATGTCAGAGGTCAGAGTCGGTTTTCGGTTTAGTTGTTTTGATATGATTTTAAAATTTTAATTGTCCTCTATTGGGTAGGTAGTGTTATCTTCAGTGAATTTGCATTAATCCTTTGCTTTACGATATTTTTCAATAAAACAGTTTCTTCCGGTTTCTTTCTTCAGATAAACAATGAACTGTTTAGTGCTGTGGTGTGAAAGTAAAGGTAAAATACCTGGGATGAATTATTTTTGTAAGTAATAACTTTTTTAATGTATCTACTTTGTCCAAAATACCTAATTATTTTAGCTTGACAAAAAAGAGGCACAATTCTTGGTTAAGGGCTTTAGGGAGAGACCCCAATGCAGAGCAATTGAGCGAGAAAAATGTAATTTGCAGCAGGCATTTTTCTCAGGATGATTTAGTTAGAAAGGGCAATAGAATCCATTTGAAAGCCAATGCAGTACCAACACTTTGTCTCCGCAAAAGTGATAATATTCTTGCCCAAGGATGTTTAGTAACACAACTTTATGCAAACAAATTTTGAGTTTGTAGTTACACCGCTTATAATATTTTCTGAATTTTCTTGAATTAGTTCTAGAGTTCTACAAGAAATACAAGAAAATACATATACCCAACATGAAGAATTGCCTGAGAAAGTCAGTGTCGAAATGGATGATATGGAAGTGTTTTTCTTTGATAAGGAAAATGCTCCTGGTCACACCATTTCATGCACCCCTATTGTGGAAATTGCATCAAGGTAACACAACTAGAAATACTCCTAGAAATAGTTATTCTCTTTAAATTAATTACTACAAAAAATTATTCCTGAATACTTCTGTATCGAAGCATTCAATTCTATAAATATAAATTTGAGAAAAAAAAAATCATAATATTAGCTGAAACTATAATTTTAATAATTTTTCTGTTGTACATTTTCCAGTTTAGTGCTATAGTATATTGTGCAACTAGTGGGAAAAATAGGATATTTCATACGAGTGTGGCGAGATGATAAACCATGTGCCGTATGCGAGTGGTTTCTCATCTTGTCGCACGAGTTTTACCGCATACTTTTCCGATGACCGACCCGGAAAATAAAATACTACGGCATTTCACTTCATAAATATTTGTAAAAAGACGTTCTCAAATCGGATAAATAGCAGGTACAAATACACATAGAGTTTTCCTACCATTTTCCCAACTGCCTTGTGTAATATAAAAATAAACCAAGAACATTTTCCCTGAGAGTGAGAATTGATAATCTGAATATAAAAATAACAGTAGTAGTACAACATACATTTGGTGAATATTTCGTTGGTTAACCTTCATCCAGTATCATATTTTACTGAAACCGGGCCTGTCACAAACAGAACTGATGACGCGCATGCGCATAGCTGACCTGTCTGAACTTTTTACAACACTTTCGGCCTATGTGATTATCATTCTAGATTAAGTATATATTATATATTTCTATGGTTAGAATTGTATTTTCATGTTGAAAAGATGAACAATCTGCATTAAAATGAGATAATGTGATTTTATGTAATTTGATAGATATTGTGAGAAGTCCCTAACTGAAAAAAAATCAGATAGTGAAAATTTGCACTTTCATTGAACATTGATATAAATAAATTAAATAGGAAAAATGTTATTCAAAAGTATCACTCACGCACAGAAATCGTTCGATTCATTGATGCATCTCTTTCAAACATTTTTGTCGACGAAAATATATTTTACTCTGCCAAGATCATCAGAGGGAAAGATTAAGAAGCAAACTCTCCAGAAACAATTTCTCTAAAGTATTTTAGCCGCAGATGATTCCACAATAGTTATTTATGATACAAGTGTTAAAAGTGGCTTTTTATATTGTGAGTGGGAAATATTGCGAAACGAGTGTTAGCGAGTGGAGCAAAATAAAATCACTTTTACACAATTTTTGGACTATAACCGCTAGAAGTCATAAATATCATAATAGGAATGAAAAAGGATCAAAAGCACAAAAGAATAAGTGAGTATATGAAAATAAATATATATAATAAATGCGAGATGATTGTAATTTTCAGTATGAGTATCAGAAAAAATTATAATAAATAGTGTCAAAAATATCTTTGTTTGAATCAGACGTCACTTGGTGCAAAATTGGAGCTTTATTTAGAAAGCTGAGGAGGAAAATATGAAATAATGCTCAAATAAAAGGTGATGAATATTTAACTTACTCAAATTGTTTGGTATTGATAGGCAGTATGGAAGAATCCTCCGGATGGGAGATGGACTGCCTGATTTTTTTTTACTTCCTAGAAGATTTTCGAACTTTTTTCGAATCATTCCTTGAAGATGTCAAGGATAAAAATTCATCTCAATTTGTATGCACAATGGTGATGAGTGGCAGTTGTATGAGATAAATGAAGGTATTTTTGGGACAAAATGTTACTTCGCACTTGATGTGACGAAATTTATTTTTCAAGAACAGTTTCTTATTTTTAAATTACTTCTGTAATTTTTTATAGCTCTACTTGTGGAAAATATATTTGAGAGATTTTTTATGTATTTTTTTTTTTAATGACAGATGTTCTGTGTTTCAAATCTTATAGTAAGCTCATGAATTCAAATGATTATTTCAGAGTATCGGATTGACTGTGTGTGTAATGAGGTGTGTAACTGACTTTACTTTATGGAATATATCCCGATAGATACTCATATTATGTAAGGATATTCATTGGGTACCGTGGGTTAACTTTGTCTTCAAGGGAATTATGAAAAAATCCAAAGGGATTGAATATGATTGTCCAAATACAGTTAGATAATGAACAATAAAAATAACTTTGCATGGCAGGTCATTGAATGCAAAACTCAAACTTATTATAATAATTATACTAAATAGTTAACATTTTCAATTTCGAATAAATGTGTTTTGAAAACGTATACGGCCGTTTGCACCAACTTTAGTTTTAATTTGGATCATTTGATTGATTAACTATTAATTGTTAATCAGAACAAGATGCAGTTACATCTTTAATCTTAAATTAAACCATGTGGCAAAAATATTTTGATTTAATTGTAGATTTAATTTTAACTACAACTTTACTACAATTCGTGCAAACGGCTGATAGTGATCTATTTGCTGACTAAGATCTGGCCGAAATCATTGTTTATATTTAAGCTTGTTTATATCGCCAAGATCAATAAAATATACGGATTGTGTCATGAATTGTCCACAATGAGCAATATTCGACGGTTCCATTTGAGTGAAATAGATTAAATTACAAATTATTAACTAAGGATTTGATATGAATATAATAATTTTTGTATTTACCGTAGCAATTAGAAATATAATAAAAAATGGTCCAATATTGAAAAAGGGAACATTTTCCATTAAAATAAAAAAATGCGATAATTTGTAATATTTAACAGAAAACAACTACTCTCCCGGCTGAAGCCACCCTGGACATGGAACTACATCTGATAGGTATAGTGAAAATACTCTTCCTTTTTTTAAGTTCTGGTTCCACGACAAGGAAAATCCTGTATTGTTCAGAGAACATCGTGAGAGCCGAATGAAAGTAGGTAAGAATTGGTGTTCTTCTCGAATTTCTGAAGGCTGTATGCCTCAAGGAACAGCTCCCGAGGCAGCGAGTTCCAAAGCTTTGCCGTTCTGCGGAACAACAAGCCCTGGGAAGAAGATGTGCGACATGTCTCCAAAGTGACGTCACATGGATATGAGGACTGAGCTGAAAAGGAAAAATCTGAAAGTGATGTAACGCTGTGTTTTTTCTACGCTTGTTCGCCAGATGTAAACACAGGCCTCAGATGATTCAACAACTAATTTTATGAACATCCCGTCCATATTTTCAAACAAAAATCAAAATGTAATACCCATGACAGGTTTATGTCAAAAAATAACTGTTACCGCAGATGAAATATTTCCATCATTTCCATCCTTCCTGTGAACAGCCTGCTTCCCAATTCTTCTCTTCTCTGATGAGCTTGAAAAACTGAAATATATGAGATGAAGTGAGGTGCTCCTTGCTACAATGATATTAACGATTTCTGTGAGTGACATTTTTCAATTACATTCTCCCTATTTCATTTATATATTTTTATATATTTGAATTTTTAATGAAAGCTAGAAATGATTGAAAAAACTACTATCTGAATGAAAATGCAAATTTTCCCTTTCAGATTTTTTTCTTTTCAGTTAGAGTCTTTTACAATATCTATCAGATGTAGTTCAATGTCCAGCGTGGCTTTAGCTGGGAAGTAGTTGTTTCCTTTGAGGTATCACAAAAAAATTACATTTTTCAATTTTATGGGAGAATATTCCCGTTGTCAACATTAATATCTCCCAAGAGAAGAATAGCGATTAAAATTTGTTTTTCAGCCGCAACAACTGATTTTATGAACATCCTGTTCATATTTTCAAACAAAACGTTGGCATTGAAAGAAAGTTGGTGGAGAGAGAGAAGTGTATTTGCAACACCAGGTGCCTCTGGATGAAGAAATAAACCACATCAAAAAGTATTTACACCGAAACGGATACTCCGAGAAACTCATAGGAGAAGTTCAGAAACAACTCTGAACGAGCAAGACGGTCGAAAACGACAACAAAACCTCGCTCTTGTCCTTTGCTACAAGAGGTATTACCAAAAAAATCAGGGGAAGGATTCTGTGTACCATAGAATTCTATTCTCGATAGAAAAAGTGAGATGACATTATAGTTGCATTCGTAGGATAGAAAGAGACAAAACTGTCGACAATAGAATTATATGGTACACAGAATCACACCCCAGAAAGATCGGAAAAAAATACAACACCAAGAGATGCTCTCAATCCGGCAATACCTTAAGAAGCTTCCTCACCAAGACGAAACCAGAGAACAAAACAGAATCCCGCAAAAATTGCATTCAGGAGATACCATGTGATTCCTTTATCGGAAAGACCAAGCGGCCATTATTAGTAAGAATAGCTGAACACAAAAAGTGGACTCAACGGGGGGAACCATCTAAATCCGGAATTGCCGACCACGCATGGACAGAGCACCACCGAAGTCTTTGAGACGAGGCTAGTGTTCTCATTGAATCCGTCTATATCGAAGCCAACGGTGCCTTCAGTCAACCGAGCGTGGATATTAAAAACGTATGGAGACAGCTAATGGACCGTTTTGGAGAGAGAAGAAGCGTGAAAGGACTTGCGTCACAAGACCGCGTGTAATTACAACATAATGGGGCTGGCATTGGCGGAGTAGTAGCGCCGGGGCTTCGTGATCGAAAGGTCGCTGGGTCAATCCCCAGGCTAAGCAAGATTTTTTCAGTTTCAGATGTAAATCTGAGTGATTGAATCTTGTTGCTGGCTGGGAATAATCCTCCACAAGTCACTGTTGTGTTAATAATCAACAGTGCTGCTCTTAAGATGGCGTATGGAGTTAAGGTTCACGCGCACTTAGGCGAATCGTCGCGAACCAAAGCGGCGCGAGACGAAGCGTGATTTAACTGGGGCAAAGTGTCGCGTCACGTTTCGAACGGCGCGGCGCAAATATCATTCACTTCAGCATTTGAATGCTGGCCCAGAGAGGGGAGGCAGGGGTGGCAAATGTCCTTTTTTTCGAAAAACGTTAACGTTTCGCCGACTGTATATCTGTCTCCGTTATAAAAACTTGCTAAAAAAATCGCTGAAATCTGTATTTGAATAGGTATTTGAATTCAAATACAGTTTTCAGGGTTTTTTCAGCAAGTTTTGATAACGGAGACTGAAACAGTTTCCAAAACGTCATTCTTAACTTTTTTTCAGCTAGGCAAATTCAGTGTAGGATACGTTACTGATAAAAATCATAATTTCATTTAAGACAACAGTCTTATAAACGCAGTAACTTATCGGTCTAATTAATTAATTTGCCCTTCTACACTTGTACATACTTCCTTGGATTAACAGTTTTTTATTGTCAGATTGTGGAAGGTTAAATACCCAAACAAATCATACCAAATTAAGAAAAAAAACTTTCAAACTTCGAAAACTAATGGTATAAATAGAAAAGGGAAGAAGGTAGGGGCCCACCTGCATATTCTGCCTCGGGCCCAATGCTGGCTTTCTCCGGCCCTGTTTGAATTGAACGCAGTACTTTGTCGAGTGAGGTACGATGAGCAGTTTGATCCTCAGAAGAGAATCTCTTTGTATCAAATTTAGTTGCCACTATGGAAGAAGGAGAAAAAACAAAAAAAAAATTATGGCATGAATCAAAAGAGAGACACTCGGTGAATTTCATCATTTGTTTAATATCAGACAAGATAAAAAGGAATTTTTCAAATATTTCCGCATATCATAGGAAAAGTTTTTGAGCTTTGTAATCAATGTCTCTGTATCTGTATCACAGCTAGATACTGCAAAGGAACAAAATTTGCCACTAACTTTAGCACCTCTTCCTACCAAATACTGCTAAAAACTGAAATATAAGACAAGAATCAAAAAATATTTGAATCTTGTCATCGCCTGTCACCGCGCATTGAGGCGAAGCGTCAAGAGAAACGACTCCTAGTTGGTCCGAGGAGAATTCGCGCGTCGAATGGCGCGCGTCTCTTCGCTTCGCGCCGCCTTAGTGCGCGGGATGCCATACCTATAACTTAACGTAAATTTCTCGGGCGAAAAATCCACAACTTTATTCGCGCCCCTTCCGTTCGCGACGCTTCGGCTAAGTGCGCGAGAACCTTTAGTAACAAGGTCTATCCATAACACGTGGCTAATGACCATATCAGTCGATGCCAACACTTCAAAAAAAAAAAAATTACAACGTAATTACACCATTCCAGCAGACCTATAAAACATCGGGTAGATTCTACATTTGTCGGTATTCACCTGAAGGCGATTGCAGATTCAAGCAATTGAAACGTAGTGAAAAAGTGAAAGAAGTAGAAATCTTTCAACCATTAAGACGATGAAAGTCTGAAATGCCATTAATCGAACAATTTTGATTTTGTCTGAAAATCCTGAAAACATTCATTGTAATGAAATAAATATGCTGCCTGAGGTGCTTCTTGATGATTTCATTGAAAATTGTATGCAATCATCATTTTCAACTGTCGTTTACTTGTTCATAACCCATAAAAAGAAATCAGAAGTTTAACGAGGCATTTTTTTTTATTTCGTAGGTACTTGTGAGCAGAGACCAATGAATAAATAACTCCAGTTCCACCTGTGATCATAACACACTGATGAAACGATCAAAAATATATCGAAGACGCTATATTAATCAGACCATCCTATTTATATATTTTCATTTTCAGTGACATCAATGGAGACTAATGTCAGTCACAGAAGAATGTAAGAGTCAGACAAATATTTCCAGCGACTGAATAAATTTAGAAATCTTCATTTTATAGTGTGAAATCATTCTATAATTTTACCAGACACTCACTCTGCTGAATTATTCCGTTTTGCTTCGTCATTTTGGTTTTGGCTAATGTCGGGTAACGGGTAACACGATTTCCATTTTCCCACTGACTCAAATTCATGGAAGGACTTGATGAATCAATTCAGGGGTTGAGATATACATTTTTAATTATAGGGACACAACTTCTTAACAACTCAACTTATTGTAGGTACCATAAATATCCTGGACTGTACAAAATATTGCTATTATGGTGAGTTTTCACTACATTTGTACAGTTTCAATACGGTGATAGTAGGTATTCTTGTTATCCATCACAATCCTAAAACACCAACTACTGGGGGTGGTTGCACTTTAGTGAATTATTTCAATCCAAATTAGTATACAGTGTGTCCATGAAGAAACCTCCCCCCCTGTTAACTTTTGAAAGGATTGGAATTTTCGAATGAAATTTGTTTTGATGGAATGGAAGTCTATAAGCTACTATTTAACGACAAAAAAAAATTCTGAAGAAAGGATTTTTAAAATTGCATGGGGGTCGAGTAATACTTCATTCAAAAGGTCTTACAATTCTCTATACGTTTCCAAAATTCAAAACAATAATATCCATCCAAAAAAATAAAATATTTTTGTTGTTGTCAAAAAGAAGCTTATAAACTACCATTCAAACAAAAAAAATTCAAAACAGAATTCCAATCCGTTCAAAAATTAACAGGGGTGGGGTTACTCTAAGAGAGTTCTTACATTATGTACCGCAATTTTGTTTTGGGTGGATATTTTCATTTGAAATTTTGGATACGTATAGAGAATTGTAAGACGTTTCGAATGAGGTATCACTTGACCCCCCATGCTATTTATAAAATTCTTTCAAAAAAAAAATAAAAAAATTCATTTGAAAATTCCAATCCGTTTAAAGAGGGGGGGGAATTACTTCATGGACACACTGTACATTACCAAAAGTGAGTATACAAGGTGAATAACCTAACAGAAAGAAAGAAACGACAAGAGCGTCACAGGAACATCCAGAAACACCCTCAGAATGACTCCCTCCACTTCAAAACTACCAAGTATTACAAATAAAAATGAAAAAAATACTTACCAGAACACTCTGAGTGTAATTAGATTTCAATACTCAGTGGCAGTTACTCAGCCAGGATTACAGTTTGGGGTGTGCTAAGCTTGAAATTTCCCAGCGCTTTTTTCCGTCATGCAGATGACATAGTGACGATAATAATTTTTTCTCCAAATGACATTAAAAGCGGCCTTTTAATGACACTTGGCAGGCTTAGAAGTTGTACTTTTAATGCCTAGGCAGAAAAAGTCCACTTTTATTGCCTAGGCAGAAAAAGTTCGTTGCTAGGCAACCTTCCAAGTAATAATTTAAATCAAACTGGTTATTAAAATTGACAATGACATTAAGAAAACTCAAAATGATGCTGATGATAATAAACTGATTTTATTGCATTAAAACTACTAAAACTACAACACGAAATTTTTATTTATTAGGTATATTTATGGTGAATTGTGAACAATTATTTAATACAATTGAACTCTGTCCACTTCCCTCCTTTCCAGTAAAATTAACAACTTAAGTATCAACACTTGATACTCCGGAAACACCAGAAAATATTTTATTGCCGATGTTCGACTTATTGGCTAGCGAGTCCTCAATATAGCCCTCCGCGACAGCGGAAGACTTCCATCCTCCATGTTGCTTCAACATTGTTATGTCCCCACCAGAATGCACCACCAACGTTGCCGAAGTTCTGCGAAAGCAGTGCCCGGTATACTCTTTCGCATGGGATAGTCCCAGAAAAGTAGCAATTTCTTCTGGCATTTTACCGAATTTGTGAATGCCAATGAATTGATGATGGGCCTTACCGTTCGCATACCTATAGAAGACACGCCGATTATTTAAATTCGAGGGTCTGGAGGCTGCATATTTTCTGTAAACGCTTAAATATTCCGTTACTACGAAAGATCTTGATCTTTTGGTCTTAGTATTTGGTAGCATAATTAGCAATTTGTCGTCCATATCATTTATATCATCTGTTTTCATTTGCTAAAGCTCATCACATCTACAAGCCCCAGCGACTGCAACAATAAGTACAACCTAAAATATAAATTGAAAATTAGTTCTTTAATCCATAATAGATCATTTTCAATATATTCCTACCTTCGTACACAAATACAGTTCATCTGGGTCATCTGATAAAAATTTCTCGATTTCTTCTCTTTGAAAAACTCGGGATTTTTTTGCATGGAAACCGTCTGACTGGGGTTTTAAAAAAGCCCGTCACCTCAGGTATTTTGCCAAATCAATGCTATTTTTATGTTCAGGGTAGCTTTCAACATCGAATAGGTAGACCATAACGTTGAAGGCTTCATTTTCTTTGAAAGATCGGAAAAATAGACAATCAGCACATTTTCAGAGAAAGATCCTATATTTTTCTTCTGTCTATATTCCATGAATCTGCTGTATGTGAGTTCATATACAGTTCTTGATTTTTCCGGTAAAAGGTTAAATTCCACATCTCGCGCCTGGTCTCTTATCTCAGGTGGTGTTAATTGCATCAATTCATCCTCACTTTGCAGTAAATCCATTTCTAACATGACAACTTTTCAAAATTGACAATGACAAAGTTAACAGTAAACAAACAAATTCAACAAACGTCATCAGCGGTAAACATAGTAACGCAGGGCCCAGTTACCTTTGATGAAATAATTTAGTTATTTGGATATTGATAATGAAACATAATTTAAATATGAAAAAGTCGATTTTGAGTAGAATTGGAACAAATTTGAAGAAAAAATTATATGTTTCACACGGCAGAAAAACAGATTTAATGCCTTGGCACCAACCGCGGCATTAAATCTTGTGCTTTTATGCCTAGTAAAACAAATAACTATAATTGTCTGCCTCAAAATTATACATATATAAGTTCATCATTTGTATGAAGCTCACGGCAAACAAAATGTGTAGTATTAGGTATGATAACTAATTCTTCCACACATTCCTAAAACATATAAATAAACGCAACGTTAAAATTGTTGAAATTGGTATTTTTGTCTTCCAGCTGCACCCTTACGAGCAACCCTATTGATATTCGAAACAATTGTGCGAGCTAGAGAAGACAAAACCCTTACTCTTCAACGAATGTCAACGTCAATGAATTATGACATGAAGTTCATAACCTCTTAACCTCTTGTTTTGTTTACTCTTAACACGTGCATGGTCACAAGTTTTATTTAAATTTAACTGGTTAAATTTAAAAATGTTTTTCCTGAATAGATCAAATCATCAACCCTGACAAAGGGAATCCGCCTATGGTGCGGAAGATGTCGACAATGACATTAAATTTTAACCTTTGATTATATATATTCCATAGATTTTTCCACCACATATCGGTAGGTTTAACATTATTACTGTTCTTCATTATCACTTATGTTTTATTTCTCTTTTCGGTAGCTCTTAATGTAACCTATTTTTGCTGATGATGAAGGATTAATTCTTCGAAACATGTCCCCACGGATGTAAGTCCTCCGACTACATCCTATAATGTGCTGTTGTGAGTCCTCCGACTTCCTCCACATTTACAATAAAGATCATATTTGGTGGAGTTCGACTGTTTTTTCACTAGCCAGTTTCATCTCACCTCCACTGTAAGTCATGGATCGCCTCCGTTGGATAGTTGATAGATCTTGTGATACTCATCACGAAATCAATCGTCAGATCCTTGAGTAGCGGTGGGTTGCACAGATACAGGGTGTTGAATAAGAAAAATCAAATCTACTTTTTATTCATAACTTCCACGGTTTTGGAAATTTTACAGATTCATTCGAAGAAATATTTTTGTTCAATAAGAGCTTCATTTTAAAAGAAAAATTACATTTTAAGTTGCCACCAGTGGTGTACAAAAAAGGTATATTGGTCCCTTTCCTCTCGTATTTTTTATGCCACTGGTAAAATCAAGAAATATATTATTTTTTAATTTCTTTATTCAATTTTAAGTAAAACATATGAATTGTTTTAATGTGAAAAAATCAATCGTTTTGATAATATAAGATTGATAAGATAATTGCGCTTTTATGAATACATACTAATAGTGAAAAATTGTTTTGCTGAAGTGAATTGCAGTCATATTTACAATATACCAATATAGGTCAATAATATCGTCGATAAAATACATAAATAAATAAAATGCATGAATATAAAACATAAACAGTACATAAAATACAATATACAAGTAAGTATAATAATTCACACCTGAAAATATCAACCTGATGAATCATTGAGGTATTCATGTTGAAAAGGGGGAACATTAGTAGTTGTTTTCTGTTAGATATTACAAATAAGTCACATTTTTCATTTGTCAATTTTCATGGAGAATGTTCCCCCTTTTCAACATGAATACCTCCCAAGAGGTTATCTTGAACGATGGAAAATGGTGACTAAAGTTTGTCTTTCAGTCGCAGATGATTCCACAAAAGATTTTATGAATTTCCTATTCATATTTTCGAACGAAAATTGTGGTATTCTTTCACCGAATTATATGACTTTCCTACTAACATTTTTTTCATTTCAATTTTATACCTACTAAGGCTTTTTATAGTAAAGAACAAAATTAAACGGCCATTTAGAATAATTTTAAAAAATTTACCGAAAATTAGTAAGTATTATCGATATTGGTCGGTAGTTTTCAATGGTATTTTTGTCACCTTTTTTAAATATAAGTATCACTTTAGTTAACTTGAACTCATCAAGGAATTTTCCATTGGTCGTCATTTCGTACATATCAGAACAAGATGAATTTTTCAGTTATATAGACCAATCCATGACGTTTTTTTCTAGTTTTTTGTATCTTTGATGATTGTTGGGACATTTTTGATGTATTTAATAGTGAGATTATGTTCGCAATTTTGATCAACTTTCGCAGACCATCTAGATAAGATATTCGCTTTGTGGTTTTATCATCAGCAATTTTCATGTTGTTGTATGAAGATCCAACCAGTTTTCTTTTATTCCTGAGGATTTTCCGCGCTACTGTCTCATTTTCAAATAATAATTTTAAGGCACGAAGTTCAGAACGGTTTACTTCAATTCAATTTCCACGCACTCTAATGTCTACGTAAGGTTAGTTCGTTCTGGTTATATCAGACTAAATAATTATTCCTTCTTCTTTTCCAAGGTTTTTTTTCAAGGGCTATACTCTAGATAAACCCAGGAACCAGGTAGAATTTCACCTATACACAATTGGCACAATTTTCACTCGAAGTTTGAAAATACTCGAGATGAGAATACTCCAGATGGCATGTAACCGGTTCATGACACCGACGGCAATGTTTTAATTTCTCCAATAAATAATTAACGCGAAGCAAACCTTTCGTTCTGTGATTGACACCTCCACATATACCAAACAATTTATGTTTGAATTACATGTTTATTAATATGACTGGGACGGATTTCGTGACGTCAGTAGAAAAGGTCATCACACTACCGTACAATAACAAAAGAACGGTTCCGCATGAAAATTCGGGTCGTTGTGCTATTGCATTATTGCACATGGGAAATGATGTATGCATTCTTTAAATAAACCGCTTACTTTTCCATATACTTACAGGGTGTCCTGGAATAAAGGGGACAAACTGCGAGGGTAGAATCCTCACTTCATTTTAAGGCTGAAAGTTCCAATAAACATATACCCTTAAATGAGTACTAACCGAGTTACAGAATAACTCCAGAATAACTCCATAACGGCTTAACTTTTCTTAATGAAATATGGTATGTCACTTAAAAGCATTCAGTTTCATATTTCAAGGCAAATCATGTGTTTGTAACTCTAAACAGGGGCGTACGGCAGGTGGGTGCCCCTATTCGCCCCTCCCCAACTTTCACGCCACTGGATTAATATCGATTTCGTCTTCTTTTTCTTAATCCCCAATATTTCCTATACGAATAAGGAATACATTTCGTTTCATAAATATCAACGGTTTTCGAGATATTCAACTTCAAATATCTCGGGACGGAACGGAACGGAAATGAACGGAACCCAGAATTTTTTTCCGCCGTCACTGACACATTATGAGAAAGGATAGGTAATCAATTGTAGTTGATTTTTTAACATCCGTTTGTTCTCCTGAAGTTTTTCATTTACTTGTACGGTTCAGAAGCTACAATGAAAATATTAATGCGACCATTTTCCAGTGTCCCATAAGATTAAAAAATTTGAAAGGTTGAAGGGTTGAACAAGGCTTGACTCTGTATCGCGCGTACTATTGAATGGATTGTACTTACCTAATTTGAACTGATTATTGTCGAAAATGTCGAAGTTATAACTCCAAAAAATCTTGAAAAAAATTTATTTACACCACCCTGTATCTCAAAAACCAATTCGTTTGGGACATAGCTTGTAAAAACTTTTCGTTTTGAAAACTTTCAAAGAATCACCTCCCGAAGTTTGTCAACGTACTTCATTAACACCCTGTATATGGAAGCACTTTTCAAAGATTAGATGCTTGTCGAAATAAATGTATAGATAGATAGATAGATAAATGGGCTTTATTGTCTAAAATGTAGTACATTTTGTCGACAAAGTATGTCATGTCTAAAACTATTTGTATATACAATGTGACCCATTTAAGATGGAAGCACCCTCATAAAACTTACATTTTTCAACCGATTGGAATGATTTTTTTTGTGTTAGGTAGACATTCAAAAAGTCTACTAGGACACCAAATTTCATGAATAAATCTCCATTTTCAGGGCCAACTAATCTTATATTTCAAGATCAAAAAACTAAAAAATTTACTAGCGATTTTTTTAGAAAAAATCTGACTACACCACTGGATTTGCGACATTTTCAAATGGTTCATATATAAATTACGTTATCAGTAAAAAAGTTATAAGGAAATGAAATTTGAAAACTATGCCGTGTATTCAACCCACCAATTCAATTTCAGAACTTTAATCAAAATTCGGAAAACGCCACTGCATTGAAGAGGTATCGATATTTCACTAGTCAAAATTTCATCGGAATCTGTTCATAAATAAAAAAATAATAAGATAATAAAATTTTAAAAATATATTAATGGATTTTCAGGAAAATGTCATTTTATCTCATAATTTTTATGTATCGACAGATTTCAATGAAATTATAGTCAGTGATATTTCGAGACACCCTCAATCCAGTGGTGTAGTCAAAGTTTTGATTAAAGTTCTGAAATTGAATTAGTGGGTTAATTAAACGCCATATTTTTCAAATTTCATTCCCTTATAACTTTTTTATTCATTGACGCTTTTCAACGTTATTTACATATGAACCATTTGAAAATATCGCGAATCCAGTGTTGAAGTCAGATTTTTGACCTTGAAAAATAAAATTAGTTGGCCTTGGAAATGGGGATTTATTCATGAAATTTGGTGTCCTAGTAGACTTCTTGGATGTCTACCTAACGAAACAAAAATCATTCCAATCGGTTGAAAAATATAAGTTTTATACGGGTGCTTTCATCTTGAATGGGTCACACTGTTTATAAAATAATAAAATTATATTAAAAATATACAATAAATCATTTAAAAAATCACATGAAAGGGTTGAAAAATTGACATATACATTCACAATAACAAAACAGTTTTAAAATATCCTAATATAAAACGTATATATACACATATATACAAACACATATACATGTATAGAGAGAGAAAGACTAGAAATTATATGGAAAAATACTCTTCCAAAGTGTAGAAGCACTTCCCTATTAGAAGGTGTTTCACCGATTTTTCTAAATTGCTTTTTTCCTTTTATTTCTGTTGTTTCTTTCGGCAAATGATTATATATCTGTCTACTTCTATAGATTAAAGAATCCCTTGTCAAAGATGAGATGGCTAGTGGAAGGGCAAGTTTTTTGTCACTACGAGTGTGCCTTTCGGTTTGATTCAAAAACTTGTCTTTGTGTTTGTAAAGCAAGCAGACAATCTCTAAAATGAAAATTTTGAATATTGTTAGTATTCCATTATTGCAGAAAAGTGGCTTACACGAGTCACCCATCTTCAGTTTGAAAATTATTCTCAATGCTCTCTTCTGAATAACGAAAATACTTTGCATCAGAACCTGGCTGCCAGAGCCCCAGAAAGGAATTCCATAAGTGAATAGTTAGTATGCATTTATTGATGCAGAAAATCCGAGTTCACGAGATATCACATTTATTGCAAATCAACCAGAAGAATTTTTTTTTAAGAGCAGTAATATATGCCTCAAATTTTAAATTACCGTTAATATATATACCGAGGAATCTGGTCATAGATTTACTCTCAATCATTCGGCTTCCTAATGTGACCTGCTCCAAATCCCACTTAAATGACACCAGATTTGTTTTAGAAACATTTAATGATAACCTATTTGAGTCACACCAGTTTTTCATCTTTTCTAAATCTGAGTGGATGTATCGAGTCAAAGGAGCGGTGTTTTCATTACGCCAAAGTACAGTGATGTCATCAGCAGACAAAGTGAATGCTCCAGATATATCGCGCGAGTTTAGCCATATCGTTAATATAAAACTGAAATTAAATTGGGCCTAAGACTGATCCTTGAGGAACTCCGCATATAATTTTTTCACTTTCAGAAGTTTTAGCTTTATACTATGCTATATACTCAGTTATGTTTGTTCCTAGGAACAATATATATTTTCATTGAACACTTCTGTTGATTCAATACCCGATTTTACAAAAAATCTTGTGCAAAATCAAGACGCGAGTTCCGAAAAGTAAAAATATTGAATCTTTGAGCTTGTTTCAGAATGCATTTCGAATTTTCAATTTGATATTATTCGACAAATGTTAACGTACAATATAGAAAGAGTGCGAAAATCTAAAAATATAACATGCATCCAATTATCGCTGTGTCCATTTCGATCAGCTGGAATTATAAACACTGATTTCATTCAGCTAACCAATTCGCAGTCTGATTAATTCTATTTACAATACGTATCAGATAAAACAGTCAAATCCTTGTTAAAAGTATCAATCGTAAATGTTAGCGAGAATTTTGTATCTGTTGTAATTTGTCAATTAAGTAGGACATTTCACCATCACAATAGTTTCCTTGAATGATGAAAAATTGAAAACTGACGAATGAAAAGTTGGGGCTATTCTCGTCTCATGAAAATATACATGCACATGGAAGAGTAGTTCAACAATTCTCCACTAGGAGAAATGTTCCGTGTTCAAGGCATTTCTGCAAATAGTCCAAGAAACGAAGAAGCGGCCCAATGTTGAATGTGCAGAAATTACCCCGAAAAAAATGAGCGTATAGGAAATTGAAATTCAGGATGAGTTTCCATTGCATGCGACTCGATCGTGAATATCGAACATAACCTAAAAAATTGGCAAAGTTGCGAAACGCGGTTTTTTGCTGATAACTAAAAATCTACAGTTACGATCGAAAAAAGTTAAATTATGATTATGTTCGTTAATCACGATCGACTCGCATGTAATAGAAACTCATTCTGAATTATTGGTGTGAAGTTACCCACAGATTTCTGGCCACATATGCAAACGCGAACGATTTGTGGCTGGAAAATTCAGTTGTAAGTAACCGGACTAAAATCTGTGGCTGGGTTACTTATATGTACGTATATGAATTAATGACGCGGCAAGCAAGTACATCAAATAAGTTATAAGGGATTCCAAATGGATTCATGTGGTGGAAACCATTTCAATGTCACTCATACGGATTTGGATTGAACAAATTTCTTTCGTTGACACATATCTTCAAGATATCACACAGTATAAAACTTGTATTTACGTTAATAAAAATCTCACGAAATACGGAGGATTTTATGTAGATCAATGTAGATAGATTGTATGAAAACTGTTTCTCTGTCACCCATACAGATTTGATGAAATCGTCTATATTTCGTGTGATTTTCATGAACGCACATCATCGGGTTACATTTTTTATACTTCCCAATAAAAAAAAATCATTTTCATGAAATCTGTTTGGGTGACAGAGAAACGGTTTTCACCATTATAATCTACGTGAAATCTTCTATACTTTTTAAGATTTCCATGGACGCACATCATCGGGTTAAATTTTTTATACTGTGTGATGTCTCGAAGGTACTTTCCACTAAAAAATATCATTTTCATCAAATTTGTATGGGTGACAGAGAACCGGTTTTCACCATTGTAATCTACGTGGAATATTCTATATTTCGTGTGGTTTTCATGAACGCACATCATCGTATTACATTTTTTATACCGTGTGATGTCTTGAAGGTACTTTCCAATAAAAAAAAATAATTTTCATCAAATCTGTATGGGTGACAGAGAAACGGTTTTCACCATTGTAATCTACTTGGAATATTCTATATCTCGTGTGGTTTTCATGAACGCACATCATCGGATTACATTTTTTATACCGTGTGATGTCTTGAAGGTACTTTCCAGTAAAAAAATATCATTTTTATCAAATCTGTATGGGTGCCAGAGAAACGGTTTTCACCATTGTAATCTACTTGGAATATTCTATATCTCGTGTGGTTTTCATGAACGCACATCATCGGATTACATTTTTTATACCGTGTGATGTCTTGAAGGTACTTTCCAATAAAAAAAAATTATTTTCATCAAATCTGTATGGGTGACAGAGAAACGGTTTTCACCATTGTAATCTACTTGGAATATTCTATATCTCGTGTGGTTTTCATGAACGCACATCATCGGATTACATTTTTTATACCGTGTGATGTCTTGAAGGTACTTTCCAATAAAAAAATATCATTTTCATCAAATCTGTATGGGTGCCAGAGAAACGGTTTTCACCATTGTAATCTACTTGGAATATTCTATATCTCGTGTGGTTTTCATGAACGCACATCATCGGATTACATTTTTTATATCGTGTGATGTCTTGAAGGTACTTTCCAATAAAAAAAAATAATTTTCATCAAATCTGTATGGGTGACAGAGAAACGGTTTTCACCATTGTAATCTACGTGAAATATTCTATATTTCATGTGGTTTTCATGAACGCACATCATCGGATTACATTTTTTATACCGTGTGATGTCTTGAAGGTATATACTTCCCAATAAAAAAAAATCATTTTCATGAAATCTGTTTGGGTGACAGAGAAACGGTTTTCACCATTATAATCTACGTGAAATCTTCTATACTTTTTAAGATTTTCATGGACGCACATCATCGGGTTAAATTTTTTATACTGTGTGATGTCTCGAAGGTACTTTCCACTAAAAAATATCATTTTCATCAAATCTGTATGGGTGACAGAGAACCGGTTTTCACCATTGTAATCTACGTGGAATATTCTATATTTCGTGTGGTTTTCATGAACGCACATCATCGGATTACATTTTTTATACCGTGTGATGTCTTGAAGGTACTTTCCAATAAAAATAAATAATTTTCATCAAATCTGTATGGGTGACAGAGAAACGGTTTTCACCATTGTAATCTACTTGGAATATTCTATATCTCGTGTGGTTTTCATGAACGCACATCATCGGATTACATTTTTTATACCGTGTGATGTCTTGAAGGTACTTCCCAATAAAAAAAAATCATTTTCATGAAATCTGTTTGGGTGACAGAGAAACGGTTTTTACCATTATAATCTACGTGAAATCTTCTATACTTTTTAAGATTTTCATGGACGCATATCATCGGGTTAAATTTTTTATACTGTGTGATGTCTTGAAGGTACTTTCCACTGAAAAATATCATTTTCATCAAATCTGTATGGGTGACAGAGAACCGGTTTTCACCATTGTAATCTACTTGGAATATTCTATATCTCGTGTGGTTTTCATGAACGCACATCATCGGATTACATTTTTTATACCGTGTGATGTCTTGAAGGTACTTTCCAATAAAAAAAAATAATTTTCATCAAATCTGTATGGGTGACAGAGAAACGGTTTTCACCATTGTAATCTACTTGGAATATTCTATATCTCGTGTGGTTTTCATGAACGCACATCATCGGATTACATTTTTTATACCTTGTGATGTCTTGAAGGTACTTTCCAATAAAAAAATATCATTTTCATCAAATCTGTATGGGTGCCAGAGAAACGGTTTTCACCATTGTAATCTACTTGGAATATTCTATATCTCGTGTGGTTTTCATGAACGCACATCATCGGATTACATTTTTTATACCGTGTGATGTCTTGAAGGTACTTTCCAATAAAAAAAAAAAAATTTCATCAAATCTGTATGGGTGACAGAGAAACGGTTTTCACCATTGTAATCTACGTGAAATATTCTATATTCCGTGTGATTTTCATGAACGCACATCATCGGGTTACATTTTTTATACCGTGTGATGTCTTGAAGGTACTTTCCAATAAAAAAAAATAATTTTCATCAAATCTGTATGGGTGACAGAGAAACGGTTTTCACCATTGTAATCTACTTGGAATATTCTATATCTCGTGTGGTTTTCATGAACGCACATCATCGGATTACATTTTTTATACCGTGTGATGTCTTGAAGGTACTTTCCAATAAAAAAAAATAATTTTCATCAAATCTGTATGGGTGACAGAGAAACGGTTTTCACCATTGTAATCTACTTGGAATATTCTATATTTCGTGTGATTTTCATGAACGCACATCATCGGGTTACATTTTTTATACCGTGTGATGTCTTGAAGGTACTTTCCAATAAAAAAATAATTTTCACCAAATCTGTAGGGATGACAGAGAAACGGTTTCTACCATGGTAATCAACTTGAAATCCTCTACATTTCGTGCGATTTTTATGAACGCACATCAGCGGGTTACTTTTTTAGACCTCGCTATGTTTTGAAAATAGTTTCCAATGAAAAAAATAATCATTTATATAAAATCTGTATGGGTGACAGAGAAACAGTTTTCACCATTGTAATCTACATAAAATTCTCCGTATTTCGTGAGATTTTTATTAACGTACATTAGCGGGTTACAAGTTTTATACTGTTTGATATCTTGAAGATATGTCTCAACGAAAGAAATTTGTTTAATCCAAATCCGTATGAGTGACATAGAAATGGTTTCCACCACATGAATCCATTTGGAGTCCCTTATAACTTATTTGATGTACTTGCTTGCCGCATCATTAATTTATATACTTACATATAAGCATTGTTTAAATAGATATAAGTAACCCAGCCACAGATTTTAGTCCGGTTACTTACAACTGAATTTCCCAACCACAAATCGTTCGCGTTTGCATGTGTGGCCAGAAATCTGTGGGTCACTTCACACCAATTTCTGAATTTTGATTTCCTATACGCTCATATTTTTTGTTTTCGGATATTAATTTTTGCACGCACTTTTCCCTATTGCTTGGACTAAAAGCTCCAATACATGCAGGGGGCGTGCTGCTAAATTTTCCAAAACAACCACTCCCTATCCATTGGGTCCAAGAATCATGTGCCCTGAGTTAACGAAATGAACCAACCATAACGCACTCCTCCAGCTATGATGCCGTTTTACAATAAGTCGCGGTATACAGGGTGTTCCTAAACATCATGTACATCCGAAAGGGGGAAATTCCTTGGCTTATTTCACGACTAATAGTTCATATAAACATAGGTCCGCAAACGATTTGTTGCCGATATACGGGGTGTTGAAATTTCAAGATTTGTTTTGTTTTTTCTTTATAGATCTTGCAGTTTTCTTTATATCTGGCTAAAATTCGAAATGTACATACATTATTGGGGTCACATCGATGACCATCTCAAACGTTTGCGAAAATCTACAGGGTGATCTTTTTTTGTGTCATGCCACCTTTTCTCCCACTGAACTTTTTTGCGGTGTGCCGTTGATAATTTCTAAAATGAAAAAGTTATTTTTTGTAACTTTTTTGTATCTGGTTTTTCCGTATCATCGACCGTTATTGAGTATTCGCTAAAATTTAGTTTATTAGCAGCTGTCTGCTATAAATTAAAGTCGTTTGCAACAACGATTTATTATACAAAACATCTGATTTAAAGCCATAAGAAGAAAACTACGTTTCAACAATTGGTGAAAGTGACCTCCTCCAATCCTAATACGTGCGTCCGCTCGTCTTCTCATTGACGCCCTTACTCTATCAAACACCCCATGAGTATTTCTTACGGTTTCAAATGTATTTAATATTCGATTCCCGTAAGTCATCAATGGTATTTATTGGTGTTGTATACACTAGGAAAAAATCTAGGCTATTTAGTTCAGGGGACCTGGGAGGCCATAACTGAGGTCCAGCTCGTCCTATGCACTTGTTCTCAAACACTTCATTCAAATATTGCCGAGCCAAAACAGAAATGTGCTGGGGCGCCATCGTGCATGTACCACATTTGATTTCTGAGCAGAAGAGGCAGGTTGAAACATGAAACATGAAACATGAAACATGAAATATGAAACATGAAAACATGAAAAATGAAACATGAAATATGAAACATGAAATATGAAACATGAAACATGAAACATGAAACATGAAACATGAAACATGAAACATGAAACATAAAACATAAAACATAAAACATAAAACATAAAACATAAAACATAAAACATGAAACTTGAAACTTGAAACTTGAAACTTGAAACTTGAAACTTGAAACTTGAAACTTGAAACATAAAACATGAAAATAAAACATGAAACGTGAAAAGTAATAAAGACAATTCGTTTTGAAACATGAAACATGAAACATGAAATATGAAATATGAAACATGAAACATGAAATTTGAAACATGAAACATGAAACATGATACATGAAATATGAAACATGAAACATGAAACATGAAACATGAAACATGAAACATGAAATATGAAACATGAAACATGAAACATGAAACTTGAAATATGAAACATGAAACATGAAACATCAAACATGAAACATGAAACATGAAACATGAAACATGAAACATGAAACATGAAACATGAAACATGAAACATGAAAAATGAAACATGATACATGAAATATGAAACATGAAACATGAAACATGAAACATGAAAAATGAAACATGAAACATGAAACAGGAAACATGAAACATGAAACATGAATCATGAAACATGAAACATGAAATATGAAATATGAAACATGAAACATGAAACATGAAACTTGAAACTTGAAACATGAAACATGCAACATGCAACATGAAACATGAAACATGAAACATGAAACATGAAACATGAAACATGAAACATGAAACATGAAACATGAAACATGAAACATGAAACATGAAACATGAAACATGAAACATGAAACATGAAACATGAAACATGAAACATGAAACATGAAACATGAAACATGAAACATGAAACATGAAACATGAAACATGAAACATGAAACAAAACATGAACATAAAAAATGAAACGTGAAAAGTAATAAAGGCAATTCGTGTTGAAACATGAAACATGAAACATGAAATATGAAACATGAAACGTGAAACATGAAACGTGAAACGTGAAACGTGAAACGTGAAACGTGAAAAGTGAAACGTGAAACTTGAAACGTGAAACGTGAAACGTGAAACGTGAAACGTGAAACGTGAAACGTGAAACGTGAAAGGTGAAATGTGAAAGGTGAAACGTGAAAGGTGAAACGTGAAAGGTGAAACGTGAAAGGTGAAATGTGAAACGTGAAACGTGAAACGTGAAACGTGAAACGTGAAACGTGAAACATGAAACATGAAACATGAAACATGAAACATGAAACGGGAAACATGAAACGGAAAACGGGAAACGTAAAAAAAGGGAAAAAAAATCTGTTCATTCATACACATCGATATACAAGACAACGTCTGTCGGCACTGTCTGTAGTTTTTAAGTAAAAATAATTTTATAAATATTTTCAGGTTAAAATTTTCAGGTTAAATTACAGTCTATAAAGAGTATGGCTAAGAAATATACATGCAATCATAATATATGACACGACTGTAAAATAGACAGGAGTTGGTCGTCAATGAGATCCTGGGTCCAGGGCCCGTAATGGGATCTTGGGTCCAGGGCCCATAATCGAATGTGGGGTCCATGCACAATTGACCGCAATAATATACGGATAATAAAAAATGTAATCAATCCAATCTTCCGCAAGAAAACGACACAATAGGTAATTCGTCGGCAAGTATACAACAAAAAACAACTACTGGAATATCTGTTAGATACTTAGCAAAGCATTCTAGAACAAATTCTTCGCAATTCTCTTTAAATATCATAGTTGAAATTATCTTTCGATATGAATTACGGAACACTACCGGTTCTTCATACTTCTTCCATAATTTTTAGCGAAAGCTAGTTCACCCATTTGAATCAAAAAATCCTTGAAGCTTTTGTCAATAATTCTCAAGATGAATACTGAAGTATATCCAACGCCATCTCTTGGTGATTATAGACGGCGCTGAATAGGAAATATTCGTGTGAATATATGGGTTCTTCATAAAATTGATAGTCGCATGAAAAATAGAACAGCTGATCACTTCCATGATAAAATTAAACACCAACGACCTGTTCATATTTTCGAATAAAAATCAGTATTTTGCTATTGCATAATTATATAATTTGGGCACATAAAGTAAACAAAAAGTCTACTTTTTCTGAGAGTAACAGAAAAATTACTATTTTCGCTCTGTACCGAGAACATAGATGAATTTCAAAACAACACTTTCAATTTCAAATATTAAGATGTTTCACATAAGAACCGTTCTCTTTTTTTTGCCAAACATATAATATAATATGACTGATGACGAGATCGACGTTTACGCTATATGTTTAATTTTGTTGCCCCCCTGCGATTCCTCCAGTTACGATATCGAGTATGTGAGTTTCCTTACTGACTGAATGTTGATTTTGGCAGGTAATCATGTGTCGTCATGCCAAATACAAAATAGATACTTATTTATTTTGTTTGAGAAATTCACTACAAACTACATAAAGGTGATGGTTTTCAGTAAAATTCCACTAGCAAAGAAAATATTGTTTCTCGTAGATTCACAGGCTGTTTTTAGAACTGAATAAAAAAAAATAATTCAGCTATAACCGTTTCTCTTTACACCACCAACATATCAGAAACAGTTCAATTATAATCAGAATTCTTGATGGTAAATTCCCAAATCCGATGAGAGTACTAACTATAGTGTTCACCAAATAGTTCATATTTTACATTTTCAATGATTCAGACTTCGAAGATAATAATGGGAATCTCGAGTTATTTTTAATTTCAGGTTGCTGTCTGTTCAGATTATTGTGAAAATCAAAAGTGGAAAGAAGAATTAAAAATAAGTTTTGAGTTATGTAAAAGCTTCTGCGAAATCCTCGGGCATTGACTTCCAAATAATAATGAATACTTGGAATTTCATAAAATAAGCTGTAATTATGAAAAGACTCCATACATATTTTTTTTTAGAAATTACAAGGTGACATTGACAACGCTAATTTGATAAATCAAGCACCCTATAACCGCGAAATTCTATTCCTTATCATCTGAAAGCAGGTGGGGGCGAGTCTATCATTCAAGAAATATTCCCTTATATATTTGGCTTCACATGCATATTTATAATTTTTTTCTCGGGCAGCAGTTACTTTCCCCATTTTTTATTAGATATAATAATTAATTGTTGAAGATTTGGATAGCTTATAAGTCTAGGATAGCTAATCCCTGCCAAAAATGTCTCATAGAGACTGTAAAAAAAATTATAAGAGAATTTATAAGATCCAAGTTGGATAGTGAAACCACAAATCCGTATAGAGAGCCATATTCGATATTCATCAGTATTTAAAAGACGTTACAGATACATATTCCTTTAATTTCTATTGGCATTTCCTAACGTAAATCTATGATATTTGAATGTGTTTTTAGACATAACTTTTATCCGTTTCTATCATCGATTCCTAAGATGAATCCTATATGTTTCTATGAGGTCATCCAGTTTGAAAATGATATATACAGGTTGTCCCAGAATAAAGGGGACAAACTCCCGAGGGTAGAATCATCACTTCATTTTGAGGCTGAAAGTTCCAATAAACGTATACACTAAAATGACTATTAACCGAGTTACAGGGTGTTGAAAGTGGCATAAAAAAATATATTTTCCAGAATAACTCCATAACGGCTTAACTTTTCTCAATGAAATTTGGTATTTCACTTAACAGCATTCAGTTTCAAAGTTCAAGGCGAATCATGTGTTTGCAACTCTAAACAGAGCCGTACGGCAGGTTGGTACCCCTACTCGCCCCTCCCCAACTTTCACGCCACTGGATTAATATCGATTTCATCTTCTTTTTCTTGATCCCCAATATTTCCTATACAGAAAAGGAATACGTTTCGTTTCACAAATATCAACGGTTTTCGTGCGTATCAAAATCTTTACTATTTTTGAAAGGAATGTGACGGTAACTATTTATAACATTTTAACATATTTCATACCTTGCAATGAGTATAAATTCAAATATTTCGAAGATTGTTGGCATTTACGAGGGATTTAGTTCACAAAAATTTCCCGATATTTAAAACTTACATAGCCACTAACAAAATAATCACTAATGAGTATCCGTATCACATACGCAACCACTTATTCAACTTCAAATATCTCGAAAACCGTTGATATTTGTGAAACGAAACGTATTCCTTTTTTGTATAGAAAATATTGGGGATTAATAAAAAGAAGACGAAATCGATATTAATCCAGTGACGTGAAATTTGGGGCGGGGCGATTAGGGTTACCCACCTGCCGTACGCCCCTGGTTAGAGTTACAATCAGATGATTTGCCTTGAAATATGAAACTGAATGCTTTCAAGTGACATACCAAATTTCATTAAGAAAAGTTGAGCCGTTATTCTGGAAAATATATTTTTTTGTGTCACTTTCAACACCCTGCAACTTGGTTAAAACTGATTTTACGGTATATGTTTATTGAAACTTTTAGCCTTAATATGAAGTGAGGATTCTACCCTCGGAGTTTGTCTCCTTTATTCTGGGACACCCTGTATACATACATTTGTTTATGAATGCAAACTAAATATACAGGAGTCACCCTGTATATTGAAGGCGACTACTTGAAATAAAAATAACAAAAGCCCTATTTATGTTACAAATCTTTTGGTTTGTTTCACAGTTTATAACAAATTTCAGAGTATCCTCGTGTTAGTACAAAGGACTCCGCACATTTTGAAAGATGTTACTTTTATTCGAATGGAGTAACTAATGTTCTACAACTTGTGAAGTGATGTGTTCATTTTTCAAGTTTAATTTCTAATTATAGAGTAAAAAATCAAATCTATGCTAAATACCCAAACTAGAAAAAATGTTTGACACCCTGTATCTCGAAAACTGGTCATAGAATCGATCTGTAAATTAGACTTCTGGGGATGCCAGGATCTTCAACATACTAAAATTTCAGCAAAATTTGCCCAAAAGGAATTTCACATAGAAAATGTCCGGTGTCATTTCAAATTCGAAAAGTTGTTCAATATAAAAATGTGCCTATCATCACATTACCCTTCAAATGAGAGCTAATGAAATAATTTTTCTACGTTCATGCAAAAAACAAAACTTTATTGAACTATATTTGGTGGGAAAACTGTCTCTTTATTGCACTGAGTGCAATAAAGACTTTATTGCACTCATCTGTCATTCTACTATAGCGTTCTGTCCTCATGACAGACATAAACTTTCAAATCGACGCCAAATTTAGCCCATTTTCTGTGAGATTGTATTACGTTTTAAATAGTTGCATGTTTCATCATATTCATTATATAATGGACTATGAAATTACTAGAAAATGCAATTTGTTAAAAATAAAATCATTTCCTTCGAATATCATCTGAATTACACAAAATGTTTTTGAATTACTTTTAGCAGATAGATTTAAACAAACAATGTCTTTCTTACAGTTTGCCACCTAAATGAAACATTTTCTGGTTTTTGCATGAACGTAGAAAAAATATTGTATGAAACTCGTGCAAAAAGAGTTTATTGCACTCGACGTGAAATTGTCCAACGAGGCCATCACTACTTTTTGTTGCATAAATAACTATATCAGTAGGGTCAATGTGTTCCGAAGAAGCACGACTAATGGTTGTTCTTGATTCTGAAACTCTTCTGTCACATAAAAACCATGAATATGTGTTTTGCATCAAAAATATATTTTTATGCGACTTATTGAAAAATCAATTAAGTGAAATTGCAATAAATCGCACGAAAATGAATTTGACAGAAAACCCATTTTTCCTGATTTATGAAAGCTGTTTTGGTATTTGCCATACCGCATTATTTCGAAGAAAAAGTTAAAAATAAAAATACTTATATATTTTTGAAAACACGATAGTGAGTCGTCTGGCTGGAAATCCGAATATACCTAGTGTACGACAGATTTATGGATACGAAGGAGTTATGGAGGGCATTATGAATTATAACGTTTTATATATTTATAAAAGTTTTATTCATAACTGTACATAAAAAAGGGACTAATTATTTTCTCTCAAATAGAAATTACAATTTTCAAATGTTCCTGAAAAATTAGTAACAAGTTTGAAGTTCTGTGAGTTGACCGATGATGAACTCCTCAATGTGCATTCGGTTTCGTTAAATACTATGAAGTAATTTTTCATGAAAAATAAAAAATGTATGAAATAAACAACGGCGTTTAAGATAATTTTTTCGTGAAAAGTAAAATCTTGTATGCACCACGAGAGTTACTAGATCCTAACGCCCATTAAGTACGAACTTTGGAAATTTGAAATAAGTTATTTCTTCTGTATTAATCCTCCTGATGAATGATCTCTGACGGTTGATATCATTCAGCCATAAATTTCAACTGCTTGAATCTGCATTATCGTTCATTAAACTATTTCTTCAGAATGGGATGTCATATTTCTAGTCATTTTTCAAATTTATTACAAAAAAAAATATAAATTTAATTATGTTCATGAAAAAAATTATTGATAAATCCAATCTTCCGCTCTGAAGTATACAATTGGCAAGTCTCTATCAGAAAACTATTGCCGTTCCCTACGACCGTTGAATTATATCTGTTAGATTATGGGCAAACTTTTCTTCAAAAACTTCTTCACGATGATCTTCAAATAGCATAGCGACTATCCAAAACTTCAAAACTATCACAAAAATGCAGATGCTGCAACTTTTCCATCAATAATTTAAAATTTACTTCATATAAAAAAGATAACAATGCATCACTTGCTTTTTTTGTTTTTCTATAAAGTATTCAAATCAAAGCATTATGTCACGTTATTGTGACGTGTATTTTATTTCAATATTGTAATAACCCTAAACCAACGTGACATATTTTGTGTCCTAAAATAAATTGAGTAACAAAGAAAAAATTGGTCGAAAAATATGTAATACAATAATAATACCTACAGTATCAGAACGAACTGAATCATATAAAGAAGCTGTCCGATTTCATTTCGTCAAATCACGTCTTGAGCAGAAAATAAAGTGAATATATTCGTACATTTTCCCACGATGAAAACTATATTTTACGTTATCGGACAGTTTTTCTTCTGTTGTTCTATTGAACATCTTATATAAAAGTAATTGGTTTTTATTAGGCATCGTCAAATTTTAGAATAGCGGTCGTGAACCTGTTAAATTCTCTTAGCTGCTCTTCCAGAATAACAAGAGAAAATTAGTAGCAGTGGTACTTAGGATGAATAGTTGCATTTTTCAGAACGAATGCATTGAATTCATTACTCTGTCATACCCATTTTTTTATCTACAACAACTACATGGGCTGTGTGTTCACTGATGCGCTGTGAAGGATCTGCACGTTATTTATAAATTTATTTACAAACACAAAACGCTGGTGAATGTTCAAAAAATTGTGTTTACAATATACCTTGTTCGTGTGGTAAGAGTTATATAGGTGAAACATCAAGACCATTGATTGTGCGCCAGGAAGAACATAAAAGTTACATCAGAAAACGAAAAATAACGGGTTCGAAAATATCCGAACATATTCTAACATCTGATGGCGATCATATGATGGAATGGAATAACACCAAAGTTTTATTGAGATAATCAAATCAAGAAAAAAGAAAGTTAAAGCAAACTGCGTCCATTCTTTTATCGAACAACTGCTTTCCAACCAATTCCATCGAAATGGACCGCACCTGGTTACCTCTCCTCAGAGATGAAATAAGAACTAATAGAATGGTGATTGATTGATACCGAACACCCTATGTATCAAGACACCAAAGGACAATTAAAAGAATGTATGACAGATTTCATTTGACTCTGTCAAAGAAAGATCTTATTTCCAAAACCGTAATTCAAATTCAGTTTCTTCAGAGTCTTTCCAAGCAGTTTTGATAACGGAGGCAGATATAGCCTCCGATACGTCAACAATTTTCAAAAAAAGAGAAGTATTCTTTGTTGATTCGATCTCATTTGTTCTGGTAGGCAAATTCAGTGTAGGGTACGTTACTGACAAAACTGAATTTCTTTCAAGACAGCAGTCTTGTGACCGCAGTAACTTATCGGGCAAATTAATTAATTTGCCCTTCTACACTTGTACAGATTTCTTTCGATTAACATTTTTTCATTTCCAGATTGTTGAAGGTCATAAACCCAAAAAATCATGTCATGAAGTCATAATATCAATTTGCAATGAATGGTTTTTGTATTAGTGGCGGTATGTTGAAGATATTAGATGAAAGTAAATAAAGTATTTAACACTGTATCAATGTACATAAAAGCAAAATATCAACTATCACATGTCAATTATTTGATAGAAAAATATCCGCCTATTAATTTCTTCCAAGGTACCCTAAAGGAGGATAAAAATGTCCAGACATTTTTTGGGTTGGCATGCTACTAAACAAAAACTAATTTTTTGATTGGCTAAAAAAGTGAGGTGTGCAATTTTCAATGAACAATCCTCCAGTCCATTACTACTGGTGTTAATCAAAGCCAATATTTGAATATCATTTCAGCTAGGAAACGTCGACCGGCAAGTGTCTATATTTAAATCGTACTCTTGTGTACACATATCAGTGCTATAAATACGTCTTGAGTTGCATATCGTATGTTGATGACGTCAGCATAGGTTCATACATCACGGCGCGAAACCAGCAGATGTTTCGTTCGCCGGGTTTGATTGGGAAATGGAGGAAATTAATTTTCGTTGAGAGGCGATCCATCAGTTTCCAGATAAATCAATTATGTTGGTGTTCAATATTTCGGTAAAACAGTCATTTGAAACTATGAAATTGAATCAAACTTTGTTTGACTTATGTATATATTTGAACCTTTGATGTGAATACGTTTAGGAATAGGAAACACACAAAGACTTCCAAATATCAAAACTACGTCAGTTCGACTGGAAGCACGTTTAATCCACGAGTTTGCGTGGATATATACAGGGTATTCATTTCAGGAATTCCCACCCTAATTTTCTCGAAATGTGTGTATTTTTTTGATAAATCCTGAGACACGTCAACAAATGTATCGAAGGGGACAAGTTTTCATCAGGAATTGTACGCGCCCCCTTTCATTCCCTGCAAGGAGGAGCTACCAACTTCAAAATTTTAAATGCGAAAGGGTATCAAGTAATACCTAATCTTAAAGGTCTTTTTAATCTCTACACGTCAGTGTTTTTTTTTTTTGAATTGATCGATCCGTTCTCGAGATATTTAGGAAAATCTATTTGCTCCTCCATACCATTGAAATAAAAACTGTAACTGTTTATTCTCATTCCTTTTAATTCAAACCTAAATTGCAATATTTTACACTACTGTCACTTTAATAATTGCTCAAAAAGTTGTCCATTATTGGCCAAACAATGGTATAACCGCTGTTCAAAGCGTGGCGCACATTTTCAAACACTTCTGTTCGAAGTCCTCGACATTCTGAGGAAATCCGTTGAAGCCCTTGTAAATTTTGCGGCGGGGTGTGTAAACTACTGATTTCAAATGTCCCCATAAAAAGGAATCACATGGTGCTAAGTCCGGGCACCTGGGTGGCCACTCTATAGGTCCTCTTCGCCCTATCCATTTACCGGGAAATACGTTGTGTAACCATTGACGGACCGGAAGCACATGTTGAAAATGTAACTCATTTTCGTCAAGAAAGGTGTTTCCATCTCTATCCACTTGATTTTCATATATACAGTGTGACCCATTTAAAATGGAACCACCCCTGTAGAATGTGCATTTTTTAATCAATCTCAATTTTTTTTTATTGAAATATTAAGCATGAAAAACTGTATCTTGACACTAACTTTCACAATGATAGTTTCATTTCCAAGGCACTCTATGGTTTTTTTTGTTTGTCAAAAACGGCAAAAGTTTATTAGGCAATTTTTGTTTTCAAATTTGACTACACCACTGGATTCGTAGTCGTTATAAATGAAAACTGTCAAATTCTCATTAAAAAATATTTGTTAACAACGAAGTTAGAACAACTTCAATTTTGGAAATAAAGTATTTGTTTGTAATTTTTATTCAGATTATAGACATATTTGAGATCTGACAACACTGTCATCACCAAGTAGAACACCAGTGAATTTGTACAGTGAAAATCCGAAGTCAATAGCTCAATCCGTTCTACAGTTATAACTCCTGAAAATATGGTAATGTGAGAGATTTGTGGTGCAACCGTTTTGTAATAAAAATCTGACTACGCCAATGGATTTGTGAATAATATTCCTTCAAAATCATTCATTTGAGTGTAGGTTACGAGAAGTGTATTCTAGAATAACAGAAAATTAAAAATTAATATTCAAGTTATGCAGTACTTGGTACATTCTTCCGCATAGCCCCTAAAATCAAATTGATTTAAAGCATGGAAATCATTTATTCAATAATAAAACAGAGAGCAGGACAAAAATTGTTCCCTGTAAATTCTTCATAACTCAGCTAAAACAATCTTTTAGAGGAGATATCAATAATTTGAGGAAGCTGAACTCATTATGCAAAGGTTTTATAATCAATCAACAGTAGGCTGTGATTTTGACAGTTAATCAATCATATATAAAATAATAGTTGTTAGTTACGTGCATTTAATAATGGCTTTGCAATTATCATAAGAAGAAAGAATTGAAATTGTGAGAATTTCTGGGGACAATTATCATATTGAAGCAGCTAGAATATTTAATCACAGACATCCAAATCGACTTCCCATTGACAGAAGCACCGTCAGTAAAATTTACAAAACAATTAAAGAAACCGGTGCAGTCAGCAAACATATTTTAAAAAATAATCGCCGAAGAAGAAATTTAAGCGAAGGTGCTGTTTTAGATTATTTTAGAAACCACCCAAACAGGAGTTTACGAGTCGCCAGTTTGGATTTAAACTTACCGAGAGAGACTATTCGACGATGTCTTAAACAAAACAAAATGAGAGCATTTAAACCTAAATTTCTTCACTCTTTAAAGGAAGGTGATGAAGTGAAACGTATGGAATTTTGTTTGTGGGCACAAGGCGAGTACCTGAATACAAGACATTTTTTAAACTGCATAATATTCAGTGATGAAGCTTCTTTCAGCACCAATGGGGTAGTTTCATCGCAAAATGCTCGGTATTGGGCTACGGAAAATCCGCACTGGATCATAAATTGTAAAAGTCAATATTCCGAAAAAGTTAACGTTTGGTGTTGTATAGTACAAAATAGAATAATAGGTCCATATTTTTTTGATGGAAACATAAACGGGCAAATTTTTTTGGAATTTCTAAATAACCAATTATCGGACGAAATAGATGAAATCCCACTTGCGGAACAAGTAAATTTATATTTTTTAGCTCGACAGCTGTTCCGTCCACAATTCGAGGATTGTTAAAGAGTGGCTAAATAACCAGTTTCCAAATCATTGGATAGGACGAGGTAGTGACTTAATTGAATGGCCACCTAGATCGCCTGATCTAACAATATTAGACTTTATTTTGTGGGGTATTCTGACACAAAAAGTATACAAAACAAGACCAACGAATCGAGCTGAACTCATGCAAAGGATACGACAAGCTTGTGCCGAAATTACAGTTCAACAAATAAGAAATAGTGTAAACAATATTCGGAAGAGATACGATAAATGTATTGAACTTTATTGAAGTTTTTGTAGAAGCCACAAAAATTTAAATGTTTAGTTTTAAATCAATGTTTATTTTAGTATCAGTTTTTTCTTAATGGCAATTAATTGTTGAATAAATACTTTGAAACTTGTTTGTATTTATTTTGTTTTCATCAGCTATGGAAGAAGGTAGAGTAAGTTCAGAATCTCATAAAATGTGATTTTCCAGGTGCGCTGTTACAAAAGTACCATTATTTATTATTGGGAAACTTCCAAAAAGCTTACAAGTATAACCATTAATACTTCAAGATTCTATCAAGATTTGGTAAAAGTGTAATTGGGAGATCCCATGACATGAGATTCTGAACTTGGTATACTACTGCGTAACTTGAAAATGAACTTTTAATTTTCTGCTATTTTCGAATAGATTTATAATCGACACTTAAATGAATGATTTTAAGGGAATATTATCCACAAATCCAGTGGCGTAGTCAGATTTTTATTACAAAACGCTTGCACTACAAATCTCTCACATTACCATATTTTCAGGAGTTATAACTGTTGAGCTATTGACTTCGGATTTTCACTGTACAAATTCACTGGTGTTCTACTTGGTTATGACAGTGTTGTCAGATCTCAAATATGTCTATAATCTGAATAAAAATTACAAACAAATACTTTGTTTCCAAAATTGAAGTTGTTGTAACTTCGTTGTTAACAAATATTTTTTAATGAAAATTTGACAGTTTTCATTTATAACGACTACGAATCCAGTGGTGTAGTCAAATTTGAAAACAAAAATTGCCTAATAAACTTTTGCCGTTTTTGACAAACAAAAAAAACCATAGAGTGCCTTGGAAATGAAACTAAAATTGTGAAAGTTAGTGTCAATATACAGTTTTTCATGCTTAATATTTCAATAAAAAAAATTGAGATTGATTGAAAAATGCACATTCTACAGGGGTGGTTCCATTTTAAATGGGTCACACTGTATAATAGGGCCATTATTTGTCTGTTATGAACTGTCAAATCTGTCAATAACTTAATTTATTTTTGTTATTAGTATTATTAAGTTGATCCACCGAGGAGTCCAAAAAGTGAGCCTTTTCAACTTGCAGCGATTTTCTGCCCATTTGAACCAAATACGCGACAATATTGGTTGAGAGAACGTATTGCGTACATTACTTTTGGGCATATCACCATACGCTTTGCCACCTCCCTTAGTTGAAGGACGAAAAGAGTTTTATTGCTGGGATTTGTGACAATCGTAGATTCTAGAAAATTGTATCGTCCTACTTCTCAGAAATTGTAAGAAGTTTACTTTTTGATTACTACACACCATATAGTATAATTGTCATAAACTCGGAATGATCATTCTCAACTTGAAAATGTTCAGAGATTTCTTATCGATTTTTTATCCTGATATTGAAAGTTCGAAATATAGGTATAAAATTACTGTTCTTTCTCAATTTCAAGTTAAAAATAATCATACGATTTAATGAGATTTGCTTCTTTATCTACTTTTCAAAAATATGAGAGATGATGTAAACATGCACAAGTTCAAAATGGACGTATTTTATAGTCGATTTTATAAACTTAATTAACGCCTGTGTATTTTACTGAATGAAGTATCATCACTTTCGATGTAATCCGTTTATTTTTTGTTTTCTTTGGTTGTAATCCCGACACTTGTTTAAAGGTGAATCACTTTGATTTTTATTGCCAGTTGGAAGTCTCGCTGCGGATTGATGTTTGAAAAACGATTACTCACTGGGGTTTCTCGAAAATCGAAATATACTTCGGTTCCATTAGTAATTCAGATATGAGATACATTATCAATATAGTGGAAAAACGAGGTCATATACAGGGTGTCCCAGAATAAAGGGGACAAACTCCGAGTGTAGAATCCTCACTTCATTTTAAGGCTGAAATTTCCAATAAACATATAGCCTAAAATGAGTATCAACCGAGTTACATGGTGTTGAAAGTGACACAAAAAAATATATTTTCCAGAATAACTCTATAACATGGTAGTAACATTGTGCTCATCATAAGCACTTCTCCAAAACGCTTTCATTTCAATTGGTATTGAGCCCTGCTTTGCGATTTCACAAGGTTAACATCATGGACATATTATTGTCCCCCAAGCGAAGTCGTTGGAACTTTCATGTAACATCGAAATGTTGATGTATAATGAGATATTAAATTAAATTCTACGGAAGCCCGGTCACGACATACAGTGCTACCCATACACTCGTAGAGATATGTGACGTCACTTCTGAAACGTACCGAGATATTACGTCAGATTGGTTCTCGTAATATAAATGGCTGGCTTCGTACTACTTTTTTCCATCCATTTTCTGTGAATTTTGGGCTCAGACTTTCAGATATTATATATCGTCAACTGAGAATGATAGTGTTACAAAACTATTTATTATAATTGCGTTATAATCCTAATTTTAAAAAAATTGTCATGTGGTCTGACAGTAGTGACAGTTGTGTCCCACAAAATCCAAATTCGATTTTCTCATTTGCTATGGTTAGGTACGCCATTTTCTGAACTATAGAGTTTCGGGAAATTTGGAACTGATAAAACACAAGTACATTTTGAGCAAGGCCATGGAACAGAACGGTGCTCATAGCTGTCTCGAGCGTTTAATAAAACATTCGGAACTTGGATCTCCATCAATACATATGAATATATAAAAATCAATTTTTTTTTGAGTCTATATCCACAAAATAATAAAAGGGACACTTTCCGTGTTCTATATCCAAAAGCAAAAGCATACTAGCTTCGAATTCGTCTCAACTAATTCGCCTAACAACACTATGGACAGTTCATTGTTACAGATTTGGCTAGCATTCTAACCGATACCTCCCTCACACTCTCCGGGTTCAGTACGATACTCCCGAGGTGTGTTTCCCGTGTTGCTGCCACTGCCGGGCATTCCGTGAGGATGTGGGTGGCTGACTCCTCATCCTCCAAGCACCACCTGCATTCGGTATCATCCGTGAAACCTAAAATGTTGAGGTGCCTGTTGAGATGGCAGTGCCCCGTCAGGAGCCATGTCACTAATCTGATTTCCTTTCTGCTCAGTGTGAGCAGAGTCATGGTCCTCCTGGTAGAAGGGCCTCCGATGTGGAGTTTCGATTGCCTCATGCCCGGTGCATCTTTCCATGTGTCCTGGGACTTTATTTTCAGGATTTCCTTCATGGTTGAGACGCACCATGATCTAGAAACTCCTAGGATAGGTTCTGGTCCAATCGTTGGGCTTTTCGCATCTTGTCTGGCCAAATAATCAACCCGTTCGTTTCCAGGTACTCCGGTATGACCAGGGACCCAAAGTAGCTTTATTTTATTGGTGAAAGATATCCTTTGCAGACCATTAATGCATTCAGTCACCAGCAGTGAGGTGACTCTATATGATGTGAGAGCCTTGATCGCCGCTGTTGGTGCATATCGTGATTTGCTGGCCATGGTAGCCTCTGTTGATATTTTCTCTTACACAGGCGAGTATGGCAAACATTTCTGCCTGAAATACAGTGGCAAAAGTTCCTAGAGCGTAACAGAGTTCCGCTTTCGGAGACTGCCCGTATACCCCGGCGCCGGCTGACTTATCCATCCTGGAGCCATCTGTGTACCAGATGATCCCCTTAGTGGAAAGCAGGCGGTGCCCGATCCGCTCCCAGTCCTTCCTTTTGGGGATGACTGTCTGCGGCCTTACTGAATCGTATGGCAGGTAACAAACTGTCACCCGGCATTTCAATAAGGGGACAATCCCTTACCGTCTCATTCCATAATCGAGAATGTCCATACATTCCCTCGCTCCGCCATTGGTTAGAACTTCTTAGGTGAGCTGCGGCTTTACCTGCCCCATGTTCGATAAGGAGGTACAAGGGGGAGCAGTCCTACGAGCGTCTCCAGCGCTCTGGTAGGTGCCATCCTCATTGCACTTGTTATCGCAAGACAGGCAAGTCTTTGTACCCAATCTAATTGGGTTTTCGACTTGCCCGATGCTGCACCTTGCTACCACACGATGGCTCCGTACGTAATCATTGGGCGTATGAGAGTTGTGTAGATCCAATATAGAATCTTGGGGCTGAGCCCCCACGTACTGCCAAATGCCCTTCTGCATGCCCAGAAAGCAGCTGTGGCTTTCTGAACTTTATGATCAATAAGCTCGTTCTAGTTCAGCTTGTAGTCAAGGATGACTCCAAGGTACTTGACTGAGCTTTTGTATTGCAAGGACCTTCCAGTGAGTTGAACATCTGGGAGGTCCCCTGGTTTACGTTTCCTGGTAATGAGAACCAGTTCTGCCTTTTCAGGGTTTACACTGAGTCCCACCGAACGGCACCATTCATCCACCCCGTTGAATGGTAATTAATTTTGAATCAATGATTGTTAGCATTGTAATAAGCATAGCATATGATCTGAAAAAAAAAATAATTGGTTGAATAATATGAATTTCATAAAGGTGTTGTCCCAAGTGAACCATACGCTTTTCTATCTTAACAACAACCTAAACATCCTGGAATGAATCAATCTTGAAAGATAGATTATATTAACACACAACCTTTATTTGGAAATAATTATAATCGATATGCTGCTACCAGCTAGCCATTCTACTTCTGTATTACTAAAAAAGAATCTTGGCCAGAGAAATCATCATTACCTATGCCAAAGAGCGCACAACCATGCTCCAGAAAACCTAAAAAAAGACATAATCATGGTAAATGTATCAGTCTCATCAAAAAAATAATAAAACAATCTATAAGTACTCAGTTTACAGAGACATGATATACATATTTTTTTAAATTGTAATTGAGCAGAAATGTGCAGTAAAATTAGAATAGATTTATTAGTTATATGTATATAAGGAATAATTTTCTAAATACCAACTTCATCCGAAACTACATCTTTTAGCTACGGTATATGTATACTTACCGGATTCCCATGTACAAACCCGAAATTCTATGGGATTCATGTTTGTTTATATGTTTGGTTATATTCTGTAAAACTCATCTCATTCATGTACTTTTGGTAAATAAACATTATTATTATTATTATTATTATTATTTCTTTGAATAATTAGGTAAATTTTTCTTTTTTCCTATTGTAACCACCGAATAGACTAAATAACTAACAGCCATTTACATCTCAAATTTCGCGTACCAATGTGCCGTAATATCTCGGTACGTTACAGAAGTGACGTCACATATCTCTACCAGTGTATGGGTAGCACTGTATGTCGTGACCGGGCTTCCGTAGTATTCCCTGCCAATTTCAGCGACTTCGCTGATTGACTGGGAATCCAATTCATTTGTAACAACTAATTATCCGTTATGTCAGGTTATAATGTGAAATGTCTTTGGCACTACACACCGAATTTCCTTCAATCCTACCTGTGAAAGTCAAATTTTAGAATAACTGATCAAGTTCGATTTTTCCGCCTTTTGTCGGTAATTTGGTAACAAAATATGCATGCCATCACTGACCTAAAGTAAAATAACGACAAAGAGAAAACTCTACTAACTAAATTGTTAAACTAACAAAAAGTCAGTGGCGGGCTCAAAATATTCACTTAGGTATTGTGGGAATATAAGAAAAATACAATAACAATATTTAATAATAAAGTCAATCGATCAGGTCGATCAGGTCGATTGGGGTAATTAACAGCTTACTATATGGGTAATTCTTTTCATCGGTTCGGGTGTTTCCACGACATTCTTCGGGTGGAGAAGTAGTCGAACTGAGGGGTTCAAGTCTCGCGGCGTCATTTGTCATTTACACTGAAAAAAATGTGGTACGTTCTATCAATAAATGCCGTTTTTTACCTCTCCGTTCATTAGCAAAATAAATTTTTCATCCTGGCAATGAATAAATATTCACTGACTTTTGTAGGTATTTATTGATACAACGAATTCAAGTTTATTGAGATCAAAGATGATCGTTTCCTACATTTATGAACAGTTTTCGTTGCTCCTGCGGAAAAGTTTATTGAGGTGAGGAAAGGGGTACACTGAGATCAATGATGATCTACTTTCAGACCTATGAACATATTTCGTTACGGCTTTGAAAAAGATTATTGAAATGAAGAAAAAAGTACATTGGAACAATGTGGTACATAATATCAATGAATACCGTTTATTACCTTTCCGTTCATTGGCACAATTAACTTTTCATCGTGATAATGATTAAACATTCACTGATGTATGAATTCAAGTTCATTGAGATCAAAGTTGATGGTTTTTTATATTTATGAACAGGTTTCGTTGCTGCTATGGAAAAGTTCATTGAGGTAATGAAAGGGGTACACTGAATCCATTTGAAATTGTTCATCATATCAATGAACGTAATTAATGGTCCCAGAGATGACTTTATTGTTACAATGAATCCAAGTTTATCGAAATCAATGATAATCTATTTTCAGATCTACACACAGGTTTTATTGGGGCTATGGAAAGATCATAGAAGGTGTAACGAATTTACTAAGTCCCAGTTTTGTTAGGCAGATAGAAGCAACATTTTCCTCCCATTCTATAACTCCGTAATTAATATGTTCAGGAATTTAATAATAAGCCTTATGTCGAACCAAGCCATCTCGTGTTTAAATATACTCATAAATTTTGCCGGCATCTGTTCAGCCGTATCCTCGCATAGAAATCTCCATTGCTGGCAAGTTAGCTTTAGCTGGTAGTACACAGCGCCTCCACTAGAGGGGCCACTCCGCACGACTTCGTTGTTTGCACAGAGCCGGTTAACTTAAGCAGACAGAAGCGATTGTTGAAGCATTCTCAGGTAGCACAGACTACAGAGATATCCGAAGAGCTCCGAAAGGAGCCAGCCGAAATAAAAGATAACTTGGAGATACGCCTTCCAATCAGGATTGCGATGTTCTGATGAATGAATGTTAATTATTTTGCATATTTTTCGGAAACTCACTGTATTCTCAATATCAGTGGGAGGCCTTCATTGCATTTACGAATGATATGCAATAATTGAATAAATACCATTTATTCAAATGATAAACAAAATAATTTGTTCAATGTGTGAAAGCATCACGAGAATAAACTGAAACATATATTTAATGTATATCAATTATTGAATCAAGGAATAACCGATACTTGATGATCACCGTTAATTGGATTGATGAAAAATATCCATCGTCGAACTAATC